>CM062294.1:198521325-198822633 GCA_031216915.1 Pictodentalium vernedei
TCCCACACAATTCAGTGCCATAACTCGTCGCCACAGGACAAACCGAATATCTAATTCAGTGGTGATAAAATTCCACCAGTCTTATTTTCTTTGACAATATATGTGGGTGCACGTTTTGCAATATATACATCTCGTCCAGCGAATTTTACGACCCGGACGTTTTCGGCCCACCTTTTTAAGCAAAGTTAACATTACAGCCATTAAATATTAAACTGGACAGGACTGAAATGTCCGCTTTATTAAAAAAAAGGCGGCCTGAAACATTCGACCAGAATGCTTTGAGTAAAAAAAAACACACTCACCCCCGCCTCCATTTGGACGAAAGCCCACATAAGGGATGGCTGTACAAATCACTATTGATTAATTTCATAGCACAATCTACATATAAAAATAGCACAATGGACAAGAATAAAGTAGCAAACCAACTAAATAGTACATATATGTAAGAAAGCCTGACAAATCTAAAAATAATTTATGTCAGTGATGTAGCTACACCAGCCCCCCCCCCCCCCCCCCCCCCCCCCCAATAATTTTTTCTGCGCCCCCAACATTGGCTCAATGTAACTTTCGCATGATGCAGAGCGCCAAAATGCGTCAGATTCAATCTTAGAACACAAATGGAATATCTACTCAAGGACGGGGCGGGAGCTAATCCTCTGGCCTGGTCTTTACCCCTCCTTCCACACCCATATGGTGCGTCCTCAACAGGGTCCTATAAACTTTTTATATACATGCATATAATTCCCCCCCCCCCCCCCCCCAGCCCACAAACACACAGGATAGCGGACTTCCTGAAATCCTAGCTCTGCATCCGTTTTATGTCATATACATGTATAAAATATACTTTTCCTGTCATCAGAGAGATAAAAAATTATATTAACAATGACTTAACCCATTGAACTCTAGTGGCATCTTCCATGCCAGTTCAATGGCAGCAATTAGAAGTACATATTCGTTATTTGGGGCAGGGCAATCAATACTATTAATGTGCAGCCCCGATTGGGCAGTAGAGAGTTGCGGTTGTCATTTTTGCCCCTTCGGTTTCGGTTTCGGTTATTGTTTACTGAAAGGATTCGGTTCGGTTTGGTTGTTCGGTTGTTTTTTACTTTTTGTGTCTTACTAGCATTTCCAGGCTTGGCAATTTCAGGAGAGCGATTTTTTAGCTCTCCTTACTGCCCTCCTGAAAGAATTAAGGAGAGCGAAAAATTGCCCTCCTAAATATTTTGGTCTGGGATGATTGAGATTACATGTATTATGCTCACATTAAATTTTTGTTGTAAAGCAAAAATGTAATTTAATTTCGAAGTCACATAACATCGCGTAATTTCATTTTGAAAGTGGTTTAGTGGTAAAAGGTAATGGCTGCAACCATACCCAAACACAGTTGCACTCATTTGAAGCAAAATGGGTCACAGCAATTTTTTTTTTCTGTCAGTTTCAAGTTCAACTGACATCACAGTTTGAGGGGTAATTATTCAAGGAATATTGACACTACAATATACTACCATTACTACTATCCTGTCACTTGAAGCACTTGCACCAGGATGTGACTGTAGATTCAAGCAGACCTGTTGTCCAAGAAAGTCATACGCCTACCACTACCACCTTCAACCCCCCTTGGGGGGTTGAAGGATTTACAGGCATCAAATGGAAAAACAGGTGACTTGTTGCAACACTGTACTTTCCCCGGTATCAAATAGAACTGTAATACTATACTGTATTATGTACATTTTTGGGAGTTGAGGTTTTTTGTGTAATACATTATGTCTGTGTTCAGTGTAATAAGTCTTTATTAAAAAATTATATATCCCAAGCAAAATTGACTTGTTTATTTTTTTTTGACGACCTCGTTTTGGAAGCTGTGACTTGTTTCAAATAAGTGTGCAGACTGTTGTCAATAGTTGTCTGATACACGCCCATAACATATAGTTTTCATGGTGGTTGAGCATCATCCCAAAGATACTGATTGAACACTGCCACTTTCGAGCGGTGCACAACTCAATGTGAAAGAACACTGCCACTTTCGAGCGTGCACAACTCACTGTGAAAACGGGGTGTTCAGAAATTTATGAGAAAGTGGTAATTAAAAATAAAAAATAATTACAACTGTGGTATTTGATAATTATATAACAATTTAACCAGCGATATGATGTATGACTTATTGGTTTAATAAAACATGCTCATTTATCATTTCATCATGCTCTGCAACATGTGAAGTTATGACTTTCAGTGTTAAATCAATTTTTTGAATGTTGGCAAGGGAGGCAACTATTTTGTTATTCATATTCCGCTGTGTAAATTTTATCTGGTCTTCATATTACGATTTTTTTTTATTGATTTTGTGTGAAGCTATATTTTGTTTATTCGTAATAAATGTACATATTTAAAACAAAAACAGCTATTTTTAAACGGACTATGTTTGTCTGTTTTCAAGGGGGTGGTTTGCAGTGTTGATTGTCATACTTAACTTACGACGTCCATTTCAAGCTTCGAGAGTAACCTGTACAAAAAATGAAAACAACACCGCATGGTTTTCTGTTTGTTTTATTCATTAAATTGAGAATTAAAACCCGAAATCTGAAAATGAAACGTATGTACAAGATAATTATGAGAATTTTTAAAGCAAGGGGGAATTGTTATCATTTGTTTTTACAGAAACCGAAAGTACGGTTGTGTGCGCCCATGCTCGGTTGCGATTTTCGGTTTTCTTATACAACCGAGACCGAGTCGTTTTTTCGATTAACCGCAACTCTCTATTGGGCAGAGCAATCAATATTTTCAACGTGCAGCCTCGGGGCCAGTAACCCCACACGTTTACTGAACATCCTTCCTATTTTATGACGTTATGGCATATCATGTCTCTGAACGGAGAAAACGGTCGCTAGTGTTCAAAGGGTTAATCAGTTACATTGTATAGACATACTTTGCTGTTTAGTTTTTGGGACGTATATAACGGAATTTTGGTCGGAAGAAATGAATGATGAAATTTGCAATAATTACATCGACCACCTGTACAAAGTAATTGCAGTTGTTAAGGCGCTCAATGGAAAAGCTTCAGGCGATCTACCCCAAATCGTCGGTAGAAGTACTTATAACCCCCCAATCGTAACTGAGGCCTGTTATACACGTCTCCCTTATTTATAGTGCTTTAACCCGTCAATCAGTCCATTCAATTTATGCGACGGGGAGTACTTTCAAAGAAATGTATTTCGAACTCACAACAGTGGCGTAGCACCGCCCCCCCCCCCCCCCCCCCCACACACACACACATTTTAGCGCACCCCATTCTGTATGCTCCCTAGATATATATACTTGCCCCCCTCCCCCACTTTCAAAGAAATGTATTTCGAAACTCTCAACAATGGCATAGCCCCCCCGCCCCCCCCTCCCCCCCCCCCCCCCCCCCCCCCCCCCCACCACCACCAGAACTTCAGTTTATGGACTCATTCCAGGTTAACTTGTATACATGTAGGCACGCCTATGAGACAGGCGAGTAGCAAAGATATCAAAGTTGGTGGTGGTGGGGGGGGGGGGGGGCATGTATAATATAGGGAGCATACAGAATGGGGTGCGCTAAAATGGGGAGGGGGGGGGGGGGCACTGTTGAGAGTTCGAAATACATTTCTTTGAAAGTACTCCCCTGTCAGGCGGTGAACTTTGATGTGAACTGTTGTCGGTAAGATCGGCGTGGAAGGGCTTTGATATGAACTGTTGTCGGTAAGATCGGCACGGAAGGGCGGCATGGTTTTATTAAACAAAACACTGCGAAACTTTGGTTCATGGACTCATTCCAGGGAAACTTGTATACATATAGGGAGGAATATGAGCCAGGCGAGTAGCAAAGACATCAAAATTGGTGGGGGAGGGGGGGAGGGGCAAGTGTAATATATCAAAGGAGCATACAGAATGGGGAGTGCTAAAATGGGGGAGGGGGGGCGGCGACGCCACTGTCGTGAGTTCAAAATACATTTCTCTGAAAACACTCCCCTGTTGGGTGGTGGGCTTTGTTGGTAAGAAAGGCGTCACGCGTGGAAGGGCGCTATGTTTTTATTAAAAAAGTACGAACAATCATATCACTCATCACTTTCTTCCCTGCTGAAACTTGATATTCCATTTAGCACCTTTGAGAAAAACAACAGAATTAAGCCCTATTTTTGAATTAACGTCAGTGTTTATCGTGTTCGGACATGCTGTCTTAATCTGTGATGAAGAGAAGGCATGGTTTCAATGGGGGAAAATTTCGATTTCATCCGTACAGTCCGTGATGTGGAGTCATGACTTTTCTGGAAAGTTCTTTTAAAGTTCTATGCGGTTTGTTGTTTTCTGTCAATATCTTGTATTTCTTTATTGAAGCGACATGTAGCAGTAAAGTGCCGATTATTAATTAATACGGGCCCTTTTTAGATTGAACTTGGGATGTTTTTTTTTTTTTTTTGTGCGTCGGAGAATCAATTCGACCACGTGGTTTCATGCTGAAACATTTAAAACTGCCATGTTTTCTCAACGGGCTGGGTGCCATATTTTCCGATTAGTTTGGGGACACCATGATTTATCGTTAAGAAAAATGAATGCAGTCTGTCGTCTTCTTCCTGGTCTTCTGCAGTTTATTTTTCATGACATCTGTTCTCATAAATATTGAAAATTTATCTTTTTATGAATTAAAACTTTCGTACAGGAATGTGGCCGTGCCTTTTCATTAACATACTTCAATCATGATGTAAAAAAATATGACGCAAACTAAAATGATAATGCAACAATAACAAAAAAAAAACACGATCAGTTTGATACGTTTATTTCTTTCAACTAAAACTTAATCGGGCTGGTTTTGTCAACATTGTTGTGCACATGTAGATGTAACCCCGGTTGAGCACCGCGTCAGAACAATTAACTTGTATTAACACACCTCCACTACTAAATTACACCAGCTACTGTTCGACTGAAACAATAAACAGTCGACTTAATCCTCTGTTCAGTAAATCCCAGTGGCCAGTTATCGCCACCGTGTTCAACCGGGTCAAATTTGCATTTTCCACCTATTGCGGGGCTGGGTGTTCGAGACGTAATCCACTTGTCACATACTGTACAACATCTTTAGGGAGGTCAAATTCAAGTTTGTTCAAATTGAATCCCTGGATTAATATTTGGGCTCCCCGTGGGACCCCAAATTTTAACTTCAAGCAACATGAGGGAATTTCTTCAAAAATCTTTTCCAGAACCATCTATTAGAATCTTTTGATATTTGGTAGCCCAAATATTAACTTAGTGCAATATGTGGAAATTTCTTTCAAAATTTTCTTCAGATCCATCTGTCAGAATGCTTTAATATTTGGTATACAACATCTCCAGGGGGCTCCGATTCTGGTTTGTTCAAGCAAGCTCGTTCCAAAGAGGTGTCAGAACCTATGTTTTTGAGACAAAAAATGAAAAAAATAATGAAAATTAATTGGTGATTTTTGTGAATAGTGCTGGCCGGTTTTGGCCGTTACGTTGGGTAAAGGGTTAATATTTGGGCACTCTAAGGGACCAAAATTTTAACTTAGTGCAATATGAGGAATAATCTTTAAAAATATTCTTCTGATCTGCCAGTCCGAATCTTTTGATATTTGGTACACAACATCCTTCCAAGTTTATTCCAGTCAAGTCCCCATGTTGATATTTGGACTCCCTAGTTTTCCATTATTGAAAATCTGGGCATTATTTCTCTAGTAGCAGCCCAATACTAGAAAAAAAAAAATCGTCTGGCATGGACTGCAGACCTTAAAATAAATAACTTCATTCCTCTGTTGGGTTAACAAGCTATAGTTGGTAATTAAATTCTTCTTCAACTACAAACTTTGGTCAACTACTAACCCATGGGGCCTCTCTTTTCGGTCATATTTGTATGTATTAATGGCCTGGCATTCTGAAAGATGCAGGAGGGCAAAAAATCGCTCTCCTCAATCAGCTTAGGAGAGCAATTAGCTTTACACAGCATTTTAAGTATCCACTTGAATGAACTCATTGAAACTGAAACCAACAGACTGCATCTATGATTTTATTAACTTTACTAACGTAAAGCAAAATCTCTTAGACATCTAGATGTCTCACTCAACAACTGAACACACAATTGACAAGACCTGTGTGTGAACCCAGACCTATTGTCCAAGAAAGTCATACGCCTACCACTACCACCTTCAACCCCCCAAGGGGGTTGAAGGTGGTAGTGGTAGGCGTATGACTTTCTTGGACAACAGGTCTGCTTGAATCTACAGTCACATCCTGGTGCACGTGCTTCAAGTGACAAGATAGTAGTAATGGTAGTATATTATAGTGTCAATATTCCTTAAATAATTACCCCTCAAACTGTGATGTCAGTTGTTGAACTTGAAACTGACAGAAAAAAAAAATATTGCTATGACCCATTTTGCTTCAAATGATTGCCACTGTGTTTGGGTATGGTTGCAGCCATTACCTTTTACCACTAAACGACTTTCAAAATGAAATTACGTGATGTTATGTGACTTCGAAGTTAAATTACATTTTTGCTTTACAACAAAAATTTAATGTGAGCATAATACATGTAATCTCAATCATCCCAGACCAAAATATTTAGGAGGGCAATTTTTCGCTCTCCTTAATTCTTTCAGGAGGGCAGTAAGGAGAGCCAAAAACTCGCTCTCCTGAAATTGCCAAGCCTGGTATTATGTTGGTGTGTTTTGTTACTATTTGTATCTCCGAGACGTATTGACACTTTTGTTTCAAATTTTCAGCAGTGATCAGGCATCCTGTAAAATAGATGTAACAATTTAACCAAGCTATCTCCCCTGAGCTTATATTTATAATGGATTTTCAAATGAGATTCTTGTGTGTACAACTCCAACATGTACATAATTGAATCGATTTTGATGAAACTTCTCAAACATTATGATTGGCAAGTGAACATGTGCACATTCTGAATGTTTTCATTCATTGTCATTTGTGACAATTTTAACTGTGTTATCTCTAGGGCTGAAATGGTTAACCATAACCGGTTAACCATTTCCACATATAACATATATCAACTCGAGTGGAAGCAATAAACGATTGTGATGAAGCAAGTAAATAACATCAAAGAATACGTTATTTGAACTAATGCACACGTTCTGTATCTTTATCGCCGCAACGTTTTGGCAGTTTGGATGATGTTAACAGTCTCAAAACAGTTGAGATAAAAACAGAGGGTGGATAATATTTCCGTAAAATGTATAACTTCAACTGAAGATATCTTGACGAGAAATTTATTCAGAGTTATCAGATGAGAAATTGAGAATGTTATACAAGGTTTGTGTGTCCATTTTGCAGTTCTGATAATTTGTCATCGCACCCTCACCAAAAACATATGCAAACGAGCAATTGGGGGTGGGTAGTATCAAACGGAATCTTGAAATGTGCTATCAAATAGAGTCTTCTGGTGGCTTTTCGGGAGCAAATGCACTTGTTTTATGGTGGGATGGCAAAAATGTTCCCTTTTGATGACATGGTTCAAACTGTCCACAAATCTCTGTTCATCAGTTGATATTCCGTTGTTTGGCTTTTAAATATAATGACAGGCGCTGGTTCGTATATACTCTATTCTAAAATGTACTAACCATGACTGATTATTGAGGAAATTCAAATTCAGTTTAAAGAGATTACCTGTGTTTGTGTATTCAAATTATTCTTTTACCCTTTTTTAGAAGGGGGTGGGGCTCCATAGTATAATTGTATTGGCACGAAATGACCAATGATAAAAAAATCTTCCCATTCTCTGTGATATTGACAACACATGGTTTCTGACAGAAATAAAACAAGTATCAAACTACCACAATGATCACATACTTCACTTAAATGCACTGTCAGTAATTTCTATGTATACAATTGAATGGAATATAAAAAAAGCTTGTACACTATACTTGCACAAATAACATTTTTATACCCCACGCAACGAAGTTGCTGGGGTATAATGTTTTTGACTGGTCTGTCCATCAGTCCTACTTGTTTTCCAGACTTTTTTTCTACACGCTTCCAAATATTGAGCTGATTTTTGGTATTTGAGTCTAACATGGTGGCCTACAGATCAAGTTTGCATTTTTTTTCCGCTCCACTGATTTTTACCGAAATTACGCCCTTGGACTCTGAAAAATTCATCAAAATTACAGTTTTCCGGACTTTTTTTCTACACGCTTCCAGATATTGAGCTGATTTTTGGTATGTGAGTCTAACATGGTGGCCTACAGATCAAGTTTGCATTTTTTCCCGCTCCACTGATTTTTACCGAAATTACGGCCCTTGGACTCTGAAAAATTCATCAAAATTACAGTTTTCCGGATTTTTTTCTACACGCTTCCAGATATTGAGCTGATTTTTGATATGTTAGTCTAACATGGTGGCCTACAGATCAAGTTTGCATTTTGTTCCGCTCCACTGATTTTTACCAAAATTACGGCCCTTGGACTCTGAAAAATTCATCAAAATTACAGTTTTCCGGACTTTTTTCTACACGCTTCCAGATATTGAGCTGATTTTTGGTATGTGAGTCTAACATGGTGGCCTACAGATCAAGTTTGCATTTTTTTCCGCTCCACTGATTTTTACCGAAATTACGGCCCTTGGACTCTGAAAAATTCATCAAAATTACAGTTTTCCGGACTTTTTTTCTACACGCTTCCAGATATTGAGCTGATTTTTGATATGTTAGTATAACATGGTGGCCTACAGATCAAGTTTGCATTTTGTTCCGCTCCACCGATTTTTACCGAAATTACGGCCCTTGGACTCTGAAAAATTCATCAAAATTACAGTTTTCCGGACTTTTTTCTACACGCTTCCAAATATTGAGCTGATTTTTGGTATGTGAGTCTAACATGGTGGCCTACAGATCAAGTTTGCATTTTTTTCCCCTCCACTGATTTTTACCGAAATTACGGCCCTTGGACTCTGAAAAATTCATCAAAATTACAGTTTTCTGGACTTTTTTTCTACACACTTCCAGATATTGAGCTGATTTTTGGTATGTGAGTCTAACATGGTGGCCTACAGATCAAGTTTGCATTTTTTTTCGCTCCACTGATTTTTACCGAAATTACAGCCCTTGAACTTTGAAAAGTTCATCAAAATTACAGTTTTCCGGACTTTTTTTTCTACACGCTTCCAGATATTGAGCTGTTTTGGGGTATGTTAATCTAACATGGTGGCCTACAGATCAAGTTTGCATTTTGTTCTGCTCCACTGATTTTTACTGAAATTACGGCCCTTGAACTTTGAATCAAAATTACAGTTTTCCAGACTTGTTTCCTACACGCTTCCAGATATTGAAATGATTTTTGGTATATTAGTCTGACATGGTGGCCTACAGATCAAGTTTGCATTTTGTTCCGCTCCACTGATTTTTACCGAAATTATGGCCCTTGAACTTTCAAAAGTTCATCAAAATTACAGTTTTCCGGACTTTTTTCCTACACGCTTCCAGATATTGAGCTGATTTTTGATATGTTAGTCTAACATGGTGGCCTACAGAACAAGTTTGGGTTTTGTTCCGCGTCACTGATTTTTACCAAAATTATGGCCCCATGGACTTTGAAAAGTTCATCAAAATTACAGTTTTCCAGGCTTTTTCTCTGCTTGAATTCTTTCAATACCATTGAAACTACAGAACACTGTTTTCTGCAGTATTCCTAGAATCTATGTTTATTTTAAAAAAAATGATTAGAGCTTGAAATATCGGGGCGCGTGTGGTATGTGAGCGCGTTCACTAAGGTTCTATATTTAAGACAGTAGGCAAAGATTTGGGGCTTCCTGTATCAATAGACGAAACTCAACATGGTAATTATTAATATTCATGACCTTTCTACACCAACTGTGAATTAACATAAAATGTTCATCAGTTTATTAAATGTGGTTTCTTTAATTTGCTGAACTGGAACTTGCCTCTTGCTCCCCATTTATACTGCCTGATAGATTTATGTCTCCACTTAATTTTGAAAGCTCGAACTCCAAAATCAGTTTCAAATTCACAGTTGAGGTCCAACAGAAATTTAGATTTACAAAATGAACTAAATGAGCGACTTTTACTCTTTCTCAACTTTTTAGCGTCGATTGGGTGACCTTAAATGGTTATTTTGGGGGAGGGGGAGGGGGTGGGGGCGTGACATTTTACAACATTCCCCCCCTCGGCAATTTACTTTTGCTGATGATGTGCTACAGTGCATTGATACACAGCTTTTTTCTCAGCATTGCCAATCACCAAGGGTGAATTGCCAGGGCTGAATTTGGCATTTTTAGTCGAGTTGTGATGAAGTCAAACTTGACTTACAGTTTGATGAATGGCGTGCAGCTGGGCAGGCGTGAACAATTGGTTTCCGGGTGATAACTTGACTATGGTTCAACCCACATTCATGAAACTTCTTATGTAGATTGGCCTTCATGAGAGGAAGAAATCAATTTATTTTGGACTCACTAGGTCAAAGGTCAAGGTCCCAGTGACCCTGAACACAGTAAATCAAAACAATTGGTTTCCGGATGATAACTTGATAACGATTCGACCCACGGTCATGAAACTTCATAGGTAGATTGGCATCAGTGAGAGGAAGAACCCTATTTATTTTGGACTCGCTAGGTGAAAGGTCAAGGTCACAGTGATCTTCAACATAGTAAATCGTAAACAATTGGTTTCCAGATAGTAACTTGATAATGATTTGACCCACATTCACGAAACTTCATAGGTAGGTTGACCTAGGTGAGTGGAAGACCTCTTTTTATCTTGGGTTTGCTAGGTGAAATGTCACAGTCGCAGTGACCTTGAACATAATAAATCGTAAACAGTTGGTTTCCAGATGATAATTTGACAACAGTTCCACCCACATTCATGAAACTTCATAGGTAGGTTGGCATTTGTGCAAGAAAGAGCCCTATTGATTTTGGAATCACTAGGTCAAAGATCAAGGTCACAGTGACCTTTCACTTAGTAAATTGTAAACATTTGGTGTCGGACAATCCAGACGATAAATTGATAATGATTAAACCCACTTTTGTGCTGTCACAACTCGACTTTGAATCGGCCTTCCTGTCCACATTTTTCAGTTTGATCTCGCTCTCATTAACCTACTGAAATCAAATGCCTTTCAAATTCTTCGGATAACCGTTGTAAATTGGGTATCAGAAGCGGTTAACCGTTATGAAAATCCTTTAACTGTTTCAGGACTAGTTATCTCCCCTGAACTTGGATTTATTATGGATTTTTAAAGGAGATTCTTGTGTACGCAACTCCTCCTACATTATTGAGCCGATTTTGATGAAACTTCTCAAACATTATGACCAGCAAGTGACCTTGCTTCTATTCTAAAGTGTACGGCTATTTTTTTTAACCAGGTTATCTCCCCTGAACTTATTATTATGGATTTCCAAATGAGATTCTTATGTGTGCACCTACTATATTGAACCAATTTTGATGAGGCATCTCTGACATTATTACTAGCAAGTAAACATGCGCATATTTTTTAATTTTTTATCTGCGACCATTTTAACCAGGTTATCTCCCCCTGAACTCAGATTTATTATTGATTTTCAAATGAGATTCTTGGGTATGCAACTCCTACATTATTGAACTGATTTCAGTGAAACTTCTTAAACACGCCCACTAATGAGTGAACATGCGCATATTTCTAAATTGTCCATCTGTGGTGATTTTTAAGAAGTTATCTCACCTTCAACTTAGCAGATTTAATATAGATTTGTACATGAGATTTTTGTCTGTGTAACACCACCTTCATTAATGAACCAATTTTGATCAAACTTCTGAAACATTATGACCAACAAGTGGACATGTGCATATTCCATATTTTTATGCTCCCTGAAAACATTTTGGAGCATATGGTCGCCACCCTGTCTGCCCGTCCGAAACAAATTGTTTTCGAACGATAACTTTAGTTTTACTGACTGAAATGAAACAAAATTTTAACCATAGGTTTATAAACACATATTTAAGGTTTCGATTTTTCAAGAGAAAAAAGTTTCAAAAGATTTTTCTATTATTCATAGTGGGCTTGGTCTGAGATGTTTTGACAGAGTTATGGCCCTTTTCCGACTTAAAAAACATGTTGATATTGGTTTCTGGACGATAACGTTTTTTGTGTGTAATCAGGACATAAAATTTGAGACAAACAATTGTTTTATTTGTCTTGATAGTCTAAATAGAAATCAGGTAAAAGAAAAATCGTTCGTCTGCAAGTGCAAAACAGTTGGTCAAAAATGTTGTCTCTTATCTGCATTGATATTATACATTACGACACATGCTGTGAGGACTGGGTTTAGTTACCTCTCAAACCTGGTTTATCAGAATACAAACAATGTGTTTATACGCTGTTCTGTTAATAAGTTTAACAAGCTGTTGCATTCTAACATCAGATGGCTAGATCGAAGGCCCCGATAACACACAGCATCATTGGAATCGAAGCTCACGTGAGACACACATGCTATTCTTAATCGTCATGTGGACCCCATGTGTTAATTCGCTGTTTATTTGGAATTATCATAGTAGTATAAACATATTCTTGATAGAGCTTGGAGGTTAACTGCAAATGCGGTTCGGTGTCAGTTGTGTGAAACTACCGAAAACCAAAACTGCAGTTGACTGCAAAGAACCGCATTTTCGGTAGTCGAATATTCCAGTGTGTAACGTTAGCAATGTTGCATGTTGATGCTCAGTTGATTGTAAATAATCATGGCGGATTCTCTGAAAGCAAAGTTTATTATTTTATCAAGTTGCTCTTCAATCGCTTCATCCCCTATTCTAGTTCTATTCGATAAACTGTCATGGAGAGCTCAGGAAAATTAGGTGTATCAGGTTACTGTTTGGTCGGAAAATTCCTGACCGTGACGATTTCCCCGAATCCCTTCCCCACCCCCACTCGCCCCATGAAATTGTGATTTTTACTAATAGCCAGTCAATTCAGGGCCTACATGTAGCTGATCTCGCAGAGCATGTCACATTTTTTTTTAGAAGAGTTGCAACCCCATTGGAGACTGGTGGGTTACTGAGGCCGCAACTCGGTTTCGGTTGTGAAAAAAAAACCGCGAGTTGCACCGAAATTGCAGTCATACAACCCATGTTACAGTTTTTAGCTCAACTTTGGCGAAGCCAAATTTGAGCTTATGCCATGGCCAGTTGTCCGTCGTCCGTCTGTGTCTGTCCGTCTGTCCATCAACAATTTAATACGGCTCGGGCTAGAGGCCGTATTTATGAACCGATCTTTACGAAACTTCTTAGGTACTTTTGTTATGACTGGGGGACGAGAACGAGTGTTTTTGGGTCCGATCCGAAATTCAAGTTGGCCGCCAGCCGCCATTTTGCACTGACGATGCAGAAATCTGTTTTTTGTACAGAACTTCTTTATGAAAGTGTTGATTTGAATAATTTTTTGTATGAATGTTTAGTACCATGGGATACATCACGTATAATACAGGTTTTTTTTCGTACGTAAATTATGCAAATTAGACTAACTTGGATGTACTTGGTGTTAATTTCAGCACTGTAAGTGCAAATGCCAATACAGCTTGGGCTAGAGGCCGTATTTATAAACCGATCCTTATGAAACTTCTTGGGTACCTTTGGTATCACCGTGGGACGAGAACGAGTGTTTTTGGGTGCGGTCCGAAATTCAAGATGGCCGATGGCAGCCATTTTGTTCAAAATTAGGTGCAATCAGATTTTTGCACACAGAACTTCCATATGAAAGTGCTGATTTGAAAAAATTTTGTGTGAATGTTTAGTACCATGGGATACATCACATATAATACGGGTTTTTTTCCCATGCAGAAATAATGCAAATTAGATGAACTTTGATTTTTTTTTAGTGCTACTTACACACAGTAAGTACACATGCCAATACGGCTCGGGCTAGAGGCTGTATTTATCAACTGATCTTCAAGAAACCTCTTGGGTACCTCTGTTATCATCTTGGGACGAGAACGAGTGTTTCTGAGTGTGGTCCAAAATTCAAGATGGCTGCCAGTGGCCATTTTGTGCTGAAATTCGGTCTAATCAGTTTTTTTGTACACAACTTCTATACAGCTCAGGCTAGAGGCCGTATTTATGAACCAATCTTTACGAAACTTCTTGGGTACCTTTGTTATCACCGTGGGATGAGAACGAGTGTTTTGGGGTGTGGTCTGAAATTCAAGATGGCCACCACAGCCATTTTGTACCAAAATGAGTGCAGTCAGTCTTTTGTACAGAACTTCTGTATGAAAGTTCTGATTTGAAAAAAATTTTGTATGAATGTTTAGTAAAATGGAATACATCACATACAGTACGGGTTTTTTTCTCGTGCAGAAATTATGCAAATTAGATGAATTTTGATTTATTTAGTGCTACTTATACACTAGTAAGTGCACATGTCAATACGGCTTGGGCTAGAGGCTGTATTTATCAACCGATCTTTTCGAAACTTCTTGGGTACCTTTGTTATCACCTTGGGACGAAAACGAGTGTTTCTGAGTGCGATCCAAAATTCAAGATGGCTGGCAGTGGCCATTTTGTACCGAAATTAGGTCCAATCAGTTTTTTGTCACAACTTCTATACAGCTCGTATTTTTGAACTTCTTGGGTACCTTTGTTTTCACCTTGGGACAGGAATGAGTGTGTTTTGGGGTGCCTTTGTTATCACTATGCTATGAGAACAAATATTTTGGAATTTTAGGGTTCAGTCAGACCCACTCTCAGGGATTTCTTTTCTAGTTTAGCATCTGACTGTCACCCACCTTTGCAATACTTTACATATACATTTGTTACAGGCTACAGTCAGTATTTATGTACAGACCGTTACAATACTTTATATGTACCTTTGTTATCAGGTCATTACCCAGATGTTTGTCATTGCTGTGTCACATACTATACATGTACATGTCTTGACAAGTTGAGCTACAGTGTCATTGACACATTCATTGTCACAACTTCTATACAGCTCGTATTTATGAACTGATCTTCACGAAACTTCTTGGGTACCTTTGTTTTCACCTTGGGACAGGAATGAGTGTGTTTTGGGGTGCCTTTGTTATCACTGTGCTATGAGGACAAATATTTTGGGGTTCAGTCAGACCCACTCTGGGACTCAAAAATTTCTTTTCTAGTTTAGCATCTGACTGTCACCCACCTTTACAATACTTTACCTATACATTTGTTACAGGCAACGGTCAGTATTTATGTACAGGCTGTTACAATACTTTATATGTACCTTTGTTATCAGGTCATTACCTAGATGTTTGTCATTGCTGTGTCACATACTATACATGTACATGTCTTGACAAGTTGAGCTACAGTGTCATTGACACTTTCATTTAATTAATCATTAATACAACACATAATCTATGTATCCTGGAACAAGGGTCGATCTAATTTGAAAATGCAGGTGTTATTTCTTAGAACTAACCCATATCGAACGGATGTCTACTGATTACAGAAACGAAAGTAGAACTTGGTAACCAACTGCGTGAACCACGTGAGAGTTAAAATTTTCTGGAGTTAAAATGGTGACTGAAGATCCGAGCCCCTGTACGATAATCGAAATGACCCTAAATCAAAATTTTGTCCCTGTGTGGGACATACATACATTGCATGTATATATTTATTAAAAGCATAATTTAACTTAAGCACATGGAGGTACGTTTTGTATACGCTCTGATCGAAGTGCTATTTAAAAACAAAAGTGTCGGCAAAAACAAAAAAAATCACACAAGACACACATCGAGTTAATTAGAATTTATTAAAGTTAACCACCATTTCAAAACCCCCAAAATGTGCAGGAGACAGTTTCATCCATAAAAACATCGAAAGTTCTCACTGTTACGCTCTGTTCCACTGAAAAATTGGTTGCATTGAAATTCGCCCCACAATTTGCATTGAAAGTTTTTCTTTGAAAACTTGTGTTGGAAGGGGGTTAAATGTGATAAGGCTACGATAGAAATCACACATATTAGGATGGATAAGAATAGCAGGCCTCATAGCACCAATCGCACGTGTCAATGTTAGATGGTTGGCAGAAATTGTCATTTTTCTGAACAGTGTATTATCACTCAGTGCAGCAGGTAAGGGAGACAACTGAAATATTTTGTTATTTACCTCAGAAATAAATTAACTTAAATTGTTAATGACGCTTAATTTACGAAGGATGTTGAAAACTTTTTTTTTTAACTACGCTTCTCAATTCAATTAAGACATTCAGAAACCATGAATGACCCAACTTCTTATGTGAACTTGAAATTTATTTTTAATACTTTAAATATTTTTGTTAAAAGAATATACCTTCTATTACAGAGAAGAACACTCTCACCATAGATGATGCTAAATTTCAAATCCACTGCATTGAGGCAAATACAAAATCAACTGCATGGTAACCCTAGTCATCACTGTTAGGGAAAGAGTTAGGGTATTCAGAAAGCATGAACGACGTAATTTTTTGTTGGGGAGGGGGAGGATTTTAACCTACATGATTTTGTTTTGTGTGTGTATGTATGTTTGTATAACTTTTATTTATTTTTTTCTCCACAATTGTGTCCTCTATGTACATTTATTTTGTCACAATGTCATAAATTTTATGTTGTTTTCTGTCTTCTCCCTCATGTCCACTGACTTCTCCCTCCTGGCCCCTGACTTCTCCCTAAAGTCTCTGGAGGGAGAAGTCACTTCCCGGTAAAATCAGCTGCCAGGCTGACCCCTGATAGACACCTATGAAGTAATGGTTACAGTACTGTAAATGATTTGCATTGGTGACAGTGTTAAAATTTTCCTGTCTCCGAATCTCATCAGGCTTATAACAGTCCTTGAAAATCATGGTCAAAGGCCTAACTAAAAGGTGCTTAAATTTGATTTTCTGATACCCTGCAATAACAATTTTGAATTATGAACAACCTGAATGAATTCAAGTTCACCTGGAAAAAACATTCTTAGACTATCACTTCATACTTGATCATGAGTTCACTGGTTCTCCACTTCCAAATTCCCCAAATTAGTTGAGAATGCATAAAGTAGAAAAAAAACGAAACCGAAACCCGGGTCTTCACCCCCCCCCCCCCCCCCCCCCCTCCCCCCCCCTCCAAAAAGCCGAAACCGAAGTGAAAAAATCTCAACCGCCAGTCTCTAAACCCCATGCCCAACCCCTCAGCTTCACGTACTGATGACTGGGTAACGCCACTAAAGGTGGTTACTTTTCTGAACGACCCTCTCGCTGGGCCCACCTGTGCTCGGTTGCAAGGATCAACTTGTCCAACTCGAGTGAATTTGTCTACACATTTAAATCTGCCATTGAAAGATTCTTTTTGAGTGGAAAGTTTCAAGCGATGTGTGATCACAAATTACTTACAATTTACAAATAAATTTATGAAAGAGTGTGTTTGGGACTGGTGGCTTCAGGTTGGCTTTGCTTCAATCGGAACACATGTAAAATGAAAACGTTATGAAAATGTTCATTCCAAGAGAGTTAACTCTACAAATAGCTGTTCACATTGAGAAGATAAAATACCTTGTCCCGATCTTCGCATGTCAAGTCTCTGGTTGTGGTACAAACGGAATTGATTAATTGTTGTAAAATTTATGTTGGACTGTAAAACAAGAAAATTTGTGACCGCACACATGCATATGTACCCTCAGTTATACAAAATGGAATTGAGAAGTTGAATATTTTATTTCTGGTAGAGAATTTGGTGCCTGGATGTTTCAACCCCAGGACGTTTTGGCCTCGAGACGTTTCGGCCTCATGACGATCGGCCTGAGACGTTTCGGCCTCCATATATTGTGGTATTGTAGAAAGGAAAGTATGTGGATGATCCTTTCAAAGAGGTATTTTGCAATTCTTATTTCAGAGAGAGTGTGACTGTACTGTAGTGGTGACCGATGACAGTGTTACATGTATGCACAAACTTACAGTGGTCTATAAAGGGTGTATCTTGACACTTTGCAAATGCAAGTAATCTGTTTATAACTTCTCAGTATTGTGACACAGCCATGAAGAAAGCCAGAAACACAGTCACACTGGTGCTTTGTGAGCCATGCCAGATAACTGATAGGTTAACTGCAGCTGTGTGCATGAAGATAATCAAAACCGCAACCAAGGTTTTGGGGTCTCAAAAAACCGCAACCGCAGTGTAATTTCACAACCTCCAATCTCAAATTATTGGACTTTAACTACTAACACGGATATATCTACAGGATTTATACTACACAAGGAAGCATAGGATTGTGTCACTGTATGAATACGAGTATGAAAACTTTTCATTTCTTTTGGACATTCCTTCCTCCTGGAATTGTGAGTCCCCCCTCTCCCCCCTGTAACTCATCACCCATATGGTCTCTGCATACGTGACAGGATGAGCAACATAGTAACAAGTACTGCACACCAGACGAGAAGGCATTTAGTTTGTCGAAATTCCCTCTCTACTATGTGAATTATTTACAATCATCGGTCGACAAATCGGGACCAGGAAACAGGGTGCCAAACATTAATAACATTTATTGTTCCTCAAAATAAAATGAGATGATCGCTTGGTCGTTCTAATAACAGCATGCCTGGCATTATTATTCTGTTTTAGGTCATCCTGTCCTTTTCAAAAGGAACAGTTTGCTGAAGTTCTTGCGAAAATGAAACATTTGCATAATTCACGGGAAGGATGTGCTGTTAAAAAACCTAACTTTTTCTGTTCAAAAAATCAAGACGACTTTCACCCCAAAAGCTACTAGAAAGCACCATTTGCTAGCTCCGTTTTAAAAAAATTTCCAGACATACCCCTCTCCCGCAAAGCAGGGTTGGGGCGAATACATTGTAAATGTATTGAATACGAATACGAATACTTTGAAATTTTATGAATACGAATACACAAATTTCAAATGTATTGAATACGAATACGAATACTTTACAATGTATTCATGAATACAAATATGAATACTTGAATACTTTTCAAAATTTTTTCTTGTAAATGGATGATAATTTGATCATTCTTATTGGGATTAAGGGTATAAGGGATTATAGGTGAAGAACCCAATCAACAGACATAAGTTGGTATTAATGACAAATAAAAGAAATAAAAAAAAAATTTCAAATATCAATTTATTTAGAAAACAATTAGCAAAATGTGCACAGTACTCATCCAATGTTTTGTTGTTTAGTGCATACACAGTAATCATTAAATAGAGAACTGTGAGAAATTTACACAATTTTTTATGTATTTTTTAAAGTTTTTTTCTTCTAAACTGCATTTTATGACCCCCAATAATGTCTATTAATTGTGGCTAATTGTGACTTCTTTGCTTCATGTCTTTTATTAATATTTAAACATACATTGCTGGTGAGAATAAAAAAAAACTGGCCTGTGCTTTTCACAAAAATCAATTAAGCAATTACTGCACTATTGGAAAAATGTTGTAATTCAAGCACAATAATTTTACAGATCTATCAGTCTACACCTTATTTCTACTATTATTGTAGAAAAATATTAGATTAGTATTAATTGGATAATGGAGTTGTTTAGGGATTAAAAATCACTACTTTGGCCAGACTGATATCTTTTGTCCAAAGAATAATCTGTACAATTACAATGTTCAGTTTACAATGAAACAGATTTTGAACAATGAAGAGTTTGCTACCAAAAGGCAGATAAATAATTGAACTTACCTTCATGTGTAGTATGAAGTTTGATGTACTATTTGATGGTCCTGATATGTGCACTTCAAAAGTATTAGTTTAATTCTTTACTACTTTCTAATAGAGATAATCACAATATTTTTTTTACAAATACTGTATACATGTTTATTAAAAACAAGAAAAGTTTTCAAAAAGTATTCATGAATACACCTCAAATTTGACTGTATTCGAATATGAATACTTTAAAATTGCATGAATACTGAATACATTTGAATACTTGAAAAAATGTATTGAATCTGACTGAATACCGAATACGAATACCCCAACCCTGATGCAAAGCTAGCACCTACAGCGTTCGGGGCAGATGCCTTTAGCATCTGCACCGCGTGATAATTTTTCCTCTCCAGTTTACTTTGATGGAAAATAGTTTTATCTAAAAAATTGACATTTTATACCCTGGACTAATACTTGTGTTGGTTTCAATTTCAGAATGAGTGGACGAGCAAGTCGGGGACGAGCACGAGGTCGTGCTCGTGGAGGTGATCAGGCACCTGGTGCTGGTAGGCCAGGAGAGGGTGCACAGCAGGTAACTAGCTGATATTGGATAGTATATAATATTTAGCATTAAAAGCTGTTAAAAATCTTTCCAAAACAGTGTGCAAAGTTTATGACAATGCTCGTTTTGTTCGCGTGGTGGTTCCACAAATTTAAAATCTATGTGAACAGAAGACCGGTTAGCTAAATTTTTTCTCATCTCAGCCTCAAGATTTGTCCACACATTTTTAGCTCAACTTTGGCGAAGCCAAATTTGAGCTTATGCCATGGCCAGCCGTTCGTCTGTCCGTCCACAATTCAATACGGCTTGGGCTAGAGGCCGTATTTATGAACCGATCTTTACGAAACTTCTTGGGTACCTTTGTTATGACCGTGTGACGAGAACGAGTGTTTTTGGATCCGATCCGAAATGCAAGTTGGCCGCTGGCAGCCATTTTGTACAGACTTAGGTGAAATCAGATTTTTGCGCAGAACTTCAATATGAAAGCACTGATTTGAATAATTTTTTGTATGAATGTTTAG
The DNA here is from genome assembly GCA_031216915.1 of Pictodentalium vernedei. NCBI lineage: Eukaryota > Metazoa > Mollusca > Scaphopoda > Dentaliida > Dentaliidae > Pictodentalium > Pictodentalium vernedei. The sequence continues at coordinate 198,542,028 of CM062294.1, forward strand.
TACCATGGGATACATCACATATAATACGGGTTTTTTTCTCATGCAGAAATAAATTAGATGAACTTTGATTTTTTTAGTGCTACTTACACACAGTAAGTACACATGCCAATACGGCTCGGGCTAGAGGCTGTATTTATCAACCGATCTTCAAGAAACCTCTTGGGTACCTCTGTTATCACCTTGGGACGAGAACGAGTGTTTCTGAGTGTGGTCCAAAATTCAAGATGGCTGCCAGTGGCCATTTTGTACTGAAATTCTGTCTAATCAGTTTTTTTGTACACAACTTCTATACAGCTCAGGCTAGAGGCCGTATTTATGAACCAATCTTTACGAAACTTCTTGGGTACCTTTGTTATCACCGTGGGATGAGAACGAGTGTTTTTGGGTGTGGTCTGAAATTCAAGATGGCGTCCACAGCCATTTTGTACCAAAATGAGTGCAGTCAGTCTTTTGTACAGAAAATCTGTATGAAAGTTCTGATTTTTTTTCTCGTACGTAAATTATGCAAATTAGACTAACTTTGATGCATTTAGTGTTACTTTCAGCACTGTCAGTGCAAATGCCAATACGGCTCGGGCTACAGGCCGTATTTATGAACCAATCTTTACGAAGCTTCTTGGGTACCTTTGGTATCACCGTGGGACGAGAACGTGTGTTTTGGGGGCGGTCCGAAATTCAAGATGGCCGATGGCAGCCATTTTGTACAAAATTAGTTGCAATCAGATTTTTTACCAGAACTTCCATATGAAAGCGCTGATTTGAAAAAATTTTTGTGTCAATGTTTAGTACCATGGGATACATCACATATAATATGGGTTATTTTCTCGTGCAGAAATTATGCAAATTAGATGAACTTTGATTTTTTCAGTGCTACTTACACACAGTAAGTACACATGTCAATACGGCTCGGGCTAGAGGCTGTATTTATCAACCGATCAAAACGAAACTTTTTGGGTACCCCTGTTATCACCTTGAGACAAGAACGCGTGTTTCTGAGTGCGGTCCAAAATTCAAGATGGCTGCCAGTGGCCATTTTGTACCGAAATTTGGTCTAATCAGTTTTTTGTACACAACTTATATACGGCTCAGGCTAGAGGCTGTATTTATGAACCGATCTTTACGAAACTTATTGGGTACCTTTGTTATCACCGTGGGAAGAGAACGGGTGTTTTTGGGTGTGGTCCAAAATTCAAGATGGCCACAGCAGCCATTTTGTACAAAATTAGTGCAATCAGTCTTTTGTACAGAACTTCTGTATGAAAGTTCTGATTTGAATAAATTTTTGTATGATTGTTTAGTAAAATGGAATACATCACTGTTCCGGTATGGAAATATTATTGATATTGGTAACAGAAAGAAATCTGAGAATCAGCAACAATAACTATGAATTCAAGTATTGTGAAATTTAATTAAAAAAAATTAATGTAAAAAAAAATGATACAAAAATCTTTTACACTAATTGGTTTACAGAAAATAAAAACAGTGGTACTTATCAATTATTGAATTAGTCCAAAGTACAGTTTGACAGAATCCAGTAATCCAGTGGTGAAGAATCTTGTGAAGAAAGTTACCAGCTGGTAGTATTAAATCCAAGAATGTCTCTTCAGAAACAGTATCCCGTAGATTTGTAATAAAATTTTCACTTTGAAATTTCAGCAGTCTCCAATAAAATATAATAAAATGCTCTGTAAAATTCAAATGGAGTAAAGATCCAAGAAGTATTGGCGCCACAGGTAATTTCCAAATTCCAGTAGAATCCTGGCTTTTCACAAAATAATATTATTCTGTTTCACAGAAAGTATAAATTCTCTTTTCCAAGACGAATAGATTCTCTTCAAAATTCTCTTTTGGAATCAATCTTCCAAAATCACAAAGAAGCACTGCCTCTATAATAAATGCACTGTTCTGAAACAATAATAATCTCCAATGGAAACAACTGCTGTGTTTTAACTGAAGTCAGTCTTTCTGAAATGGCTTTCTAAAAATGAGTTTTGGAATTCTGTTGACAAACCTTTATATAGTAACCAGATAGAATGTCCTAGAAGATGAAATGTCTACAATGTTCTGTCAGTTTCTATCAGTCTCCAGGTGATTCTGTCACAATCCAAGTAAACAAGGTCCCTGACCTACTTAAACAATCAACAGCTATATGTACAATATATTAGTGTAACAAAGATGTAAACAAGGTCACTGAGTTCAAATGAGTCAGACCAGTCAGAAAATGCAGCAATAATAAAAAAAATATCTTTTTCATATAATTATCTACTAAGGATATATCGATCTCAATACAATATGGGGTCTATAACACACCCCACCTTAAAAGAAAAGTTTGAAGGTACAGAAAACTTTTTATGCTCAACCCACAGCATATTGAAAGGGTAGGAGAAAAAACATTACAATGTATTCCGTTAAGGACATCACCTGAAGTGCCAAGTGGATGATGCCAAATTTATTGATTTAAAATCTTATTTTCATGTTTTAAGTTTTTCTTGATTTCAATGAGTATATTAACAAATACAAACTAATGATAACCGAAATACAATTGAACTGGTAAAAATACAACTGCAAGATTGAAATTCAAGGACTTGTCCAGGACTTTCAAGGACTCACATTGCGAAGTTCATGACCAACAGCTGTAACCAAATAAGCGATATATTTACCACACCTGTGGCTGATGAGTGCCGACTCGCCCATATTTCCACGTCGAACGACTTTACTGTAATTCACACACGCTCGAAATTGGGCCCTATGTTTGTCTTTCGAATCACCTGTAATGCACTCTTTATATTCCTACCCATCGGCCCCTTCGTCTTGAAATACACCGGTGCCCGATAATGTAATATCAAACTGAAAGACTTCACAAGCGACCACAAGATAATCGTGTTCCAAAACTCACAGAAAAACACAACAACGTGCAACCGGAAACAAAAAGTAAGCAGTGAATTGGAGAACGCTCGACGGTACCCGTAATATTTAGACCGGGCTGCCCAGGACTTACAAGGACCGGCCTAATAAAAAGTTTGTTTTCTATGGCTTTCCAGGGTGATCAACACTGAATTTACTGAGGAAGTCAATATTCCCAAACAATTGCTGCTGGCGAACTGGCTGGTCGCCGGAAATTGACGACGTGGTAGGAGATCTGTACCAAAATGGTGTATCGAAATAGAAGAGTTTGCCAACTGAGTCGAGCTGGCGAAAGTTTTTTAGTGACAGGAATGTGATGTGTGGGCCGAGCCGGCCGTGCGGAGGGCTTTAAGACCAGACGTAATTGAGGCTCGAATATTGGCCCGGAAAGCTTTTAAACCAAGGGTATTGAGATGTACGCCATCCGAAACTTTGGACCGTACTGTTAGCTCCAGACGTTTCTGCCTCCAGAACCGTACCGAGGCCCGGAATTCCCTCAATTCCTTGGACAACTCGGAGTTCAGTTCGTCCACTTTCCCATTGAAACTTACAATATCTTCAGCATTGGTTGAGAACACTCGGCCACGAACGGGCAACTTGATCCGAAAGCGATGGAGAACTTCACTTACATAAATATATTTAATGGGTGCACAGCGCTCCAGATAATGGACAAAATCATGAATATCCTTGTAAACGTCGGCTGGGGACTTCCCTGAAAGGTCATTTCCACCGCAAATCAATACAACAATATCTGGAGCATAATTTTTTATTTGCCGTAAATGTACACCAGAAATTTTGTCCAACGTCAGGCCGCTAATACCAAACATTCTGATTTCCACGGGTGTAATCTCAGCTTTAAAATTCAGGGGAGACGCAAAGTCGTGAAGAAATGGACAACTATTGCCAGCCGTACCCGGCAACAAAAACTCAGAGAATTTCGCAACAAAACTGCTGCCAAAAATCAAAACTTTACAAGACATACTCACAAAAAGGACGATAACAGTGCTAGGAAAGCAAATAAATTAATAATACTGACCTTTTGTGATTGTAAAAGACTTCTGACAAGTTCTGTAGAAGGTGAAATGAAGGCAGGAAAAAAGTTGTTTCTCCGAGCTTACGTGACTGTATACTTCGTCCTGAGACAAAAGAATGATTAGTTCCGCGAGAGGGGACGCGCTGGAATTGGCGGACCTTCCGGCTATACATTTTGATTGGCCAGAGATAATCTCGTCAATTTCATTAGCATGGGAACCATTTATTAATGACTGGCCTTTATGTTAGAGCCTCCTATTATTCACATGTATCCATTACGGCACCCATGCTAATAAATTAATAATCTGTCCAGTCTTGACCTAAACTCAACGTACTGCTTGTTAAGCATAAATTCTTTTACTTGGCAAAATTTATTTATATAACTTTAGCAGTCTCTGACTGGTTTACAATATAAACAACAATCTTCACAAAAATTTTAATAAACATATATATACACTTGAAGTAAATGGGAACCGATCAGATCATTTTAAATTAGGATATTCTGGAAAGAGCATCAGCTACAACATTATCTCTTCCCGAAATATGCCTAATCTCTAAATTATATTCTTGCAGGGCTAAACTCCACCGCAATAATCTTTGATTCTTGTTTTTCATTTTATTGATAAAAGTTAAGGGGTTATGATCGGTGTAAACTGTAATTGGGCATAGGGTGGTTCCTAGATACACATCAAAATGGGTTAATGCAGAAATTAGAGCCAAAGTTTCTTTTTCTACTGTAGAGTTCTTTTGATGTTTGAGTAATTTTCTGGAGAAATAACATACAGAGTGATCAATACCTTGGGAATCTTCCTGGGCAATATACCCACCTGCTCCATTGTCACTTGCATCTATAAATAATTTGAAGGGCTTTTCATAATTGGGAGTGACCAGGATAGGGGAATTATTTAATAATGTTTTTATTCTGTCAAAGGATTTCTGGCATTCCTCAGTCCAAACAAACCTAACCCTTTTGCTCAATAAACTGGTCAAAGGGGAGACATTTGAAAAATTTAAACAAAATTTTCTGTAATATCCAGCCATGCCTAAGAATCTCATGAGCTCTTTTTTTAGAGCTTGGTACTGGAAAATTTACAATGGCATCAACTTTTGCCGCAATCGGCCTCGTCTGCCCCTGACCCACAACATGACCTAAATAATTTGCAGTTGCTTTGCCAAATTCTGATTTTACCAAGTTAATAGTTAGGTTAGCTTGGGTCACTTTGTCAAAAAATTCTTGAATATGCTTTAATATATATAAATAGATGATCAGCCCAATTTGTATCTGTGTGTATAACATCATCATCAATATAAGCTTCACTGTGATCTAGGTCAGCAATTAAGTGGTTAACCATGCGCTGGAACGTTGCCGGAGAGTTTTTCATGCCAAAAGGGGTAACTTTATATTGATACAACCCAAATGGGGTAACAAAAGCAGATATTTCTTTTGCTCTTTCTGTTAAAGGGACTTGCCAATAACCCTTTAACAAGTCAAATTTTGTCACAAATTTAGCATGTCCAAGTTTGTCAATGCAGTCATCAATTCTAGGAATTGGATAATTGTCTGTTTTGGTGAGGCTGTTCACTTTACGGTAATCCGTACAAAATCAGTAACTCCCATCAGGTTTTGGGACAAGTATACAGGTCGAACTCCAGTTGCTATGGGTAGGTTCTATGATATCATTGTCCAGCATACCATGTATTTCCTTTCTCATGATCTGAGCTTTGAAAGGGTTCAATCTATATGGATGCTGTTTGATGGGATTTGCCTCTGCTACATCAACATCATGAAAAATAACAGATGTCCTACTAGGCACATCGGGAAATAAGTGTTGATATTTGAAAATTAAATCAACTAAATGTTTTCTTTGGTCAGGCAGTAAATAATCTGTTTTATTTTGTAGATCTCTCAGGACATCTGAGTTCTGTAACTTCAGAGGTACATTTTTGCCACCTTCATGAATATCTTCTACAGGATTTTCCAGCTCATCCATGTGGGTGACTGTTAAGAATGGTAGAGAGTTTGGTTCTCTCTCATAATATGTTTTCAACATATTTATATGGCACAGCTGAGTATTTTTGAGTCTTATCGGGAGTCTCCACAACATAATCAGTATCACTGATCTTGTGCTTAACGGGCCTGAATATCTTGCTTGTAAAGCATTGCCCTTCACAGGGAATAATTCTAGCACCTTGTCCCCAGGTTTAAAGGAGTGAAATTTCGCCTTTTTATCATACCAGGTCTTCATATGACTCTGGGCTTTCTGTAAATGTTTATTTGCCATTTCTCAGGCCTGGTGCAATTTTTCCTTAAAAGTGGACACATAGTCCAGGAGAGTAATTTCAGATGGCTCTTCCTCGAGCCATTTCTCCTTCAAAGCAGTGAGTGGACCCCTCACTGAGTGTCCAAACACTAATTCAAAAGGGCTGAACCCCAGAGATTCCTGTGCAGTCTCACGGACTGCAAATAAGAGGAGATGTACTCCTTCATCCCAATCCTTCTCATTATCCTCCCCATAGACCTTTATCATGGTCTTCAGTGTTTGATGGAAGCGTTCAAGAGCACCTTGACTTTCGGGATGATAGGCACTTGATGTGTACTGCTATTTTGAGCTCATACATCACCTGCAGAAAAATGTTTGACATAAAATTTGAGCCTTGGTCTGATTGCATTGACCTGGGTAGACCGAAAGTCGTGAAAAATTTTATCAAGGCCTTAACTATAGTCTTAGTTTTAATATTTCTTAGAGGAATAGCCTCAGGAAATCGTGTAGAAGGGTAAATAAATTTCAAGCTAGAGAGCTCTGTCTCACACAGGCCAAAATTTTATATCACCTAATATAAATTATTTGTACATAATTTGGAAGTAAACACTCCAAAGCTAACACATTTGTTGTTTTCCTTGCTTATTTCAGGCAGAAAGTGTTTTTTATGACTTTTTATCTTGTACTTTGAAAAATTTAAAAAATACAAAACATTTTTTCAGCATTCGTTTATTTAGCCATAAGAAATCAATTGGTCCAACCATTGTTTCTTATATCACCTACAGGTAGTCTATTTCATTTCAGACAAACACATTGTTGTGTAATCTTTTCATTTTTGTTAAAAAAAGCCATATATTAGATATGTATCAAACATTTTATAATTTGATGTTATAAAATAAGTCATAATTAATACAATTCTCTACAAAACTAATTCACAGTCAGAGTACTCTCATATAGGCAAATGCTCCTTTCATGTCAAAATCATCGAAACATTCTAAGCATTGGTTCCTGAATTATTTAGTGTCAAACTAATCATTTTGGAGTGGACATTTCGGTGGAGTGGACATAGATATTTGACCTTGCTCTACATGATATGGTTCTATGTGACCTGTTCCCAATCAATATCATTTAATCAGCTATGGAACAAGGCTAAAGTATCACAATTATATTAAGTGTAGATAACTTCTTTAGAACTGAACCTTGCATTACAAATATTCACAACATCTCTGCTGTGTTAGGAACTGCTTCGGAAACACTTTAAAACTGTTGCATATTCTGATTTTCCTGAGTTTGTTTTTTAAAATGGAAAGCAACTTTACAACCCTGAAACCTTTTTAAGATAATGTACTCATCTTGAAAAGAAACAAAAAAAATTATAAAATACTTTATTGGTAAGTCGGAGTGGACACATCATTTTGACATAAGCTTCTGTGGAACAATTCAACAATATCTTGTAAAATAAAGTGTCTTTTTCTACTTGCCACCTTATGTTGAGTTAGGAGCTTGTTATAAGGAATGAAAATTATACAGGATAGATGATGCACCAACCATGCAATTTAATTACTGTATTGTTGCTGTATCAAGTGTCCTGTGTAATTTCCTGTCCTTTCACTTGTTTTTCCACCAGGTAAACCAGGATAGAAAAACTGCTTTTATAATCATCAGTTTACACATGTGCAAAGTTTTAAAAGTGATTCAGATGGTTGCTTTAAACATTAAATCTTTGAATCGATTATAAAAAAAATCAGCGTTTGAGCATATTTGGAGTGGACATTATTTTGACTCGAAGGATATGCTCGTTCAGCAAAGACCTGAACATCCGACAAAAAGTAAATTAGTCAAAACAGTAAAAAATACAGCAACTAGAACTGTAACTTTAATTGAATTTCAACTAAATAAACAGCTACCCATCTTAACTTTTACTGATGGGTTTTAAAATTGTATGAATACTTTAGCAGACTATATAAATAAACAGTTTATATTGATTGCTAAAGTATTGATACAATTTTAGTTCAAGAACATTAATACTGTCCATATTAATTTAGAGCTTTTTCAGAATGGCCCGAACTCTAATTCATCTCATCAATTCCAAATATGCAGTAAAGTCAAGTGCCTGTAGCAACGGACATTGTCTGTTCATTCAAAACAAAAAGTATTTCTCTGGTAGGTATGGTGTCAGTTTCATTTGATTCCAACAGTCCTTTAAATAAAATGTCATCGCTTGTAACAGATTTTTTTGCCCCCCTCATTTGTCAAGAAAACTTATCTTTGACAATTTTTTTTTAAGAAAATTTTTCTGTTGCATTATCATACCATATGATATGGTGTAAACCCTCTACTTGTCCTTGCTGAATTTTTTTTTCTGATTCTGACATTGAATGGTCAGCACTAGGTGGAGGGCAAATTTTCCCAGCCATTAAAACCTCCCCCCACATCCAGAAAATATTTTTCTTCTTTATGTCTTATTATTTGCTAATGAGGTGAGAAACCATTTATTTGACAAAGAAATACATTTTGTTTCATTCTGGCATTGAATGCCCAATGTCAGGTGGGACAGTTTTTCACGCCCCCAAATCTCTTTCCATCCCCCTCCCCCCCCCTCCCCCCCCCCCCCCCACACACACACACTTCTGGAAAATATTTTTGTACTATAATGTTGTATTATTTGCTTCTATTAGTCAGAGAAATTTTTTTCTTTCTGATATTGAATGGACAACGTCAGGTGGGGGGCAATTTTCCCAGCTCCCAAGATCTCACCCCCCACCCCCCCCACCCCCCCCCCCCCCCCCCACCCCCCACCCAACATCTCATAAATATCTTTATACTATGTTGTAATTATTTGCTTCTATTAGACAAGGATTTTTTTTTCATTTTGACATTGAATGGCCAAAGTCAGGTGGGGGGCAATTTTCCCCAGTCCAAAATCTCAACCACCACGCCCCTCCCTACATTAAAAAAAAATGTTTTTCCATGTTGTATTGTTGTTGTTAATGTAAAACCTCTCTTTAATCAAATTTTCAAAAAAATTGACACTGGTCAATGTCAGGTTGGGGTTGGGGTTGGGGACAGGGGCAATTATCCCTGGCTATGAAAATCATCAGTCCCTCCCCCACCCCCGGAGCTGTCATAACTATGTTGGAGGAGTACATGTACATGTCACGGTGTGGAGTAAAAAAACCAGGTGCCCCCACCCCCCAAGTGGGGAGGGGGGATAAACTAGAAATATGGGCATTACATAACAGGTCTGCTGCCAATCCCAAAACGTTTTGATAATACAGTATTCCTCCTGATGGAATCTTCATTTGAGAAATCTATCTAACCTCAGCCCCTAATTCAGTACTGCCCCTAATTCTGTACTGCCTAATGTCACTCAACAGGGTTTCAAGAATTCAAGACGTGAGGTATTTTTTTCTGAGTAGTCACAACTGTTTGAGAAGCAGGGTTTTTGGCAACAAGGATTTCCCTGAGAAACAGACTATTTTGTTCATGTCAGGGTGGGAGGGTGGGGGTAAAAAAAAACCTAGGTCCCCCGTCCCCTGTCACCATGGGGGGAGTAGGGGGGAGTGAGAATATACTAGAAATATTTACGAAGATCCTGTATTCACCAAGTACACTCAATATGGGCAATACATACATGTAATGGGCCTGCTTCCCCGTGGGAACCCTGGGAAGTAAGCAGCACTTGTTTACTGCGGTAAACCAGTTCCGCTTTACTAGTAAAATAGGACCCAGTCACCAATGCTTGGGGTGAAAGTCCTCTAAAATGGGCAACATGTTGATAAACGATTGACTAAACTTGACTTCATCGCCATGTTGTGTCACGATTAGCCATTGTGCATAAATATGTGACGTTAACCACCAACAAACAAACAAACAAACAATGGGCCTGCTGCCAAGCCCAAGAAGTCTTAACAATACAGTATTCTTCCTGAAGACATGGAATCTTCATTTGTGATTTCTATCTATCCTCAGCCCCAAAATCAGCACTGGCTAAAGTTACCCTCTACATGTATGACCATAGTCAAAATCGAAAAAAAAATCTTGTTTTATCGCCCTATTAGCAAATGGTACAACATGAAAAATTATGACAAAAAAATTAACCTGAGGGCCAAAAAAATCAGGGCGGGAGTAAAAAAAAAAAACTAGACTGAAAAATCCAGTCCTCTAAGGGGGCTTTTTACCGGAGGCCAAAAAAACTGGGACACCAGGTCTATCTTGCCATGAAGTTAATGGTTGCCATACTAGTGTCTTCATTAATACTACCAGCAACCTCTAAAATAGAAGAGATTAGGATATAATGCAAATTTCAAAGCAGGAAAACCATAATAAGTTCAATTCCACAACCAGGTGGGAGAGGGACAGTCTATAGCTGTCTTATCCAGGTTAGGCTATGCCCACAGAATCCCTACAATATAAGAGGCAAGTTCTTGACACACAATTACAGGAAGGAAGATTTCGGTGGGGGGGTGGGTGGGGAGGGGGTGAGGGTTCAGAACTCATCTACATGTATGAGGGGGGGGGGGGGTATATCCCCCACAGGCCCTCCCTTGTCACCACCATGTCACCAGAGTTGAAAAATTAAAAACGGGGGAAAATTGATGCGTAAAAAGCAGTTTGGGCACATTAATTTTTTGTCAAAAATACTAGTCCACTCCGATACAGAAGGAAATGTTATTTAAAATCTATTATTATGCATCGGCATCATTAAATACTGTTCAAAGATACATCAAAATGTTCTATTTAAATAAAAATGTGTGTTTGTTAGAAGTAGTAAGTGTGTGAGCTCTCAGATTGTAGGAACTATATCACAAAAACAATTGTACTGCACATGTTACTAATGTTTTTTTCATACCTCATTACAGAGAACTCACCAATTCTGAGCAAGTTTATTTCAATTCATTTGTAAGCACTGTTAATATGTATCTGAAAAGTGAAATCATGGAGATCTACTCTAATGATAAGAGTATTTTTTAGATTTTCCGATCCCTATTTTGGAGTGGACATTTTATTTGACAAAGTTAAACTATTCTCTTTTGATAAACCCCGCATTCCATTCAATAAATTTAATTTTTTTAATTACAGTCCCTACCATTTAATGAATTTATGACAGGTAACAGTATAAAAATAATTATATTTGCAAAATATGCAAGTATTCGGAGTGGACATGTTTTTTGACAGAAATATATGTTGATCATTTTTGCTGATATCCAGTGAAAACCGTCCACTCTGTAGAAAGTGTGTTTTGTCCATATTAATTTGCACAGTTTCCCTCATTAAACAACCACCAGTTGATACATTGTTAAGTAATTGTGAATCGGCGGTATTGATATTTGGAGTGGACATTATCAAAAAAGCACTTTTTGACAAATTTAGCATTTTCAGAAACAATTCCGCCATTTTCATTGGTATCCAATTTATGTATTTTTTTAGCTCATCTTGACAAAGTCAAGCTGAGCTAATCTCATCGCTCTCCGTCGGCATTTCATTTTTGTTCAACTCGGCATGCCCAGCCCCATAGGGAGGGAGTGGGGGAAAATGCTCCAAAATATTTTTAAAATCTTCTTCTCAAGAACCAGTGCGTACAATGACTTGATATTTGCTATGGAGCTTCCATATGAGGTGTAGAGTCAAGTTTGTTCAAACGAAGTTCGTGAAGTAATATTTGGCTTTGTAATAGGAGGGGTAAGATTTTTGGCCCCGCCCAAAATTTTTATTTTCTGAACCGATGGTCCGGTATGAACCAAATTTGGTTTGTGGTAGTATTGGGTCATAAGTACTTGACCCATGCAAAAAAAAAAATTCCCGCATCCCCATGGGAACCCTGGGAGCTAAAAATAGAAATATTTTCAAACGCCCATATTTCTCAAACCCCATGGAACAGAGAGCTTTTATTGGGTATGAAGTATCCTTATGACCAGTAGAATTGAATGTTAAAAAAAAATTGCCATTGGTTATGTTAGGGTGTTCTGTAATGGGCATCGAAAAAGTGCTGAGTCAGCATATTTGCAAAAATTAAAAAAAATCTTTTCTCCAGAACCAATCATCAGAATCTTTTGATATTTGGTATACAGCATTCATAGGGGGGGGGGGTCAGATAACAGTTTGTTGAAGTAAAGCTCATTGGTTCATATTTGGGCTCTCTACAGAAGCCCGAAGTTTTAACATAGGGTAATATGGGGAATATTCTTTAAAAATCTTCTTCTTCAGAACCACCAGTCAGAATCTTTTAATATTTGGTATACATCATTGTTATGAGGGTCAGATTCTAGATTGTTCAAACCAAGTCCCTAGGTTAATATTTGGGCTTCCTATGGAAGCCCAAATTTTATCTTTGTTCAATATGGAGGGTAATTTAAAAAAATCTTCTTCTTCAGATCCATCAGTCAGAATGCTTTGATATTTGGTATGCAACATCTCTATGGGGGTCAGATTCAAGTTTGTTCAAATCAGATCCCTAGGTATATATTTGGGCTCACTATGGTAGCCCAAATTTTTACTTAGTGCAATATGAGGAAATTTCTTTAAAAATATTCTTCTTCAGATCCACCAGTCGGAATGCTTTTATATTTGGTATACAACATCTCTAGGGGGTCAGATTCAAGGTTGTTCAATTCGAGTGCCTAGGTTAATATTTGGGCTCCATATGGGAACATGAAATTTAACTTAGTACAATATGAGGGAATTTCTTCAAAAATCTTCTTCAGATTCACTTGTCAGAATGCTTTCACATTTGGTATACAACATCTCTAGGGGAGTCAGATTCAAGTTTGTTCAAATCGGATCCATAGGTTAATATTTGGGCTCGCTATGGTAGCCCAAATTTGAACTTAGTGCAATTCGAAGAAATTTCTGTACAATTTCTCTTCTTCAGATCCAACAGTCAGAATGCTTTCATATTCGGTACACAACATCTCTAGGGAAGTCAGGTTTAACTGTGTTCAAATCAAGAGCCTGGATTAATATTTGGGCTCTCTATGGGAGCCGGAATTGGCCATTTTGCTGAAGAATTAAAAATTTTGTATTCAATACCCTCTAGAGGTACTAAGATTAATCCACATAGGTTGTATCAAGGGGCTTCATAGGGGAGCTCTACATTTTACTTATGATCAACTGAAGAAAAGGCATGGTGCCCAACTTATTTTTGTCACTCCTGAGGGACTCAAGGATTGACAGTGTTGCCTATGGAGATGGCTTGCTTAAAGTAGACTCATTCTTGGACTCTGTTTAAATTGTGTTCTGTACAAGATGAGTGCTTCAGGCCCCGTGGGGCCTTTTGTTTTCTAAAACGATCACATTATGCTATGCTTCGAAACATATAACAAAAACTTCGAGTAATTATAATGTCTTGCATATTAATGTTTGATACAATGTTCTCACTTTTGAATTGAGACAGTTTTTAACATGACCTAAATTCTAAACTCATTGTCAAATTTCAATAAAATTCAAAATTGTTATCGCTCTATGTGTTTGCTTGAAGTACCCATCATTTCCATAGTTTCTACTTGATCCAAATCAAAGATATTACAGCTTAAACTGGAAAAATCAGCTCTCTAGCTTGAAATTTATTTACCCAGAAGCACACATGATGGTAAGAAGATATTCATTTCCAGATCTTGTTCTAGGCAATGGGCCAACACAATCAATAATAATTCTACTAAATGGATCCTCAAAAGCAGGGATTGGTTGAAGGGGAGCAGGAGGAATCTTCTGGTTGGGTTTTCCTACAATTTGACAGGTGTGGCAGGTTTTACAAAATTCAACAACATCCTGTCGAAGCTTGGGCCAGTAAAAACATTGCTGAATACGAGAGTAGGTTTTCCTAACTCCCAAATGTCCAGCCATTGGATTTTCATGAGCCAGGCTTATTATTTCATTCCGGCATTTAGTGGGGACAACTATTTGATATATAACCGCCCAGTCACTATTGGAGGGTACTTCTGGTGGTCGCCATTTCCTCATAAGTACACCAGATTTTCTGAAATAACAGACAGGGGAGTTTTGGGCTTCAGCCTGTGTTAGAGCCTTTTCATATGGCTTGGCAAGGTCAGGATCACTTTCCTGTTCCTGAATTAAAGAAGTCCGGGAAATGACATTCAAGGAGGTCCCCCTATCACTCTCAGGTGTAGTGGCCTCTTTACAATTTCTGGAGGAGTCATCACACTGACTCAGAAATGTCTGAGACAAATCAATGTCTTCAGAATCCGTAATTCTGTGATGTTCTTATCCTCAGCTTTGCTGTTTAAATCAACACAATTGAGGTTGTTATCAGCCTCAGCTTTCTTTGCCATGGACCGAGTCACAGCACATGCTGGAAAGGCAAAAGGAAAACATTCCTTCAAATTAATACTTTCGTCTGTGCTCGGCTTATCCACCACTTGAGGTTCTACAGTGACTTTGTCAACAGCGAAGTCATTTCCCAATAATAAAGAAATACCTTTTACAGTAGAGTAGGTTTGATTCCTACTGTCACAGTCCCATTTACTAAACTACTTGTAAAATTTATTTTATGAAGTGGGACATTTAAAGAGTTTGACTCAATACCTGATATTAGAACTTGTGCCCCCGTAGCACTTTCTTCAGAAAATGGCAAAATGCCTTACATCAAAGACTGAGAAGCCCCTGTGTCTCTCAGTATTTTTATTGGTAAGGAACAGTGCTTATCCCCATCAAGGGAAACAAAGCCTTCAGAAATAAATGGCTTATAATTTTCTAAAGCATCTTGCTTTATTACATAATTTTCAGGGCATGGAGCACATGCTAGTGCATTCTGTGAAGTAGAGGACTCATTTTTCTTTTTTAACAGCCAGCAATCAGATAATAAATGACCTGGTTTCTTACAATAATTACAAGTTTTAGTTGACCTGTTGGGTCGTAATGGTGTAGGGCTGGCATTGGATGACTTATTCTCATTGGGCTTCCGATTAAATTTAGGTGGTGAAAAGTTTGTAGGATGGGAAGGATGATTGGAAGGATGAGTTTTATCTGAAGCTGGTCTAGGTCCACTTTGGAAAGAATTCTTGTGGGGCCAAAAATTTGTGGCGTTACGACTCATTTTATGAGTTAAGGCATAGTCATCTGCCAGTACTGCTGCTCTATTTAATGTGTCAACTTTTTGTTCATCCAGGTGGGCCTTTATATCTGAATGTATCTTTCCTTTAAACTCCTTAATCAGCATCATTTCCTTTAATTTTGTAAAATCTTTCCCTATTTCTTTTGAGTGGCACCACCTGTCAAATAAATTTTGCTTTTCTCTGGCAAATTCCACATGAGTTTGATTTTCGTTTTTATAATAATCTCTGAATTTCTGCCTATAGGCCTCTGGAACAAGTTCATATGCCTTAAGTATTGCCTCTTTAACAGCGTCATAATTGTTGCTTTGCACAGAAGATAGAGCGGAATAGATTTCTTGGGCCTTCCCTTTCAAAACACTTTGCAACAGCAAAGTCCCTACGTCCCTTGGCCATTCTAAACTTGTTGCCACTTTTTCAAAATGTGAAAAATATTTATCAACTTCTTTTTCTTGAAAGGGGGGAACTAGCCTAACATGTTTAGTTGCATCAAATCTACTTGGGGAAATTACATTTGAGCCTTGATGCTGGGATTCTAATTCTTTAATTTTAATTTCCTTTTGGGCCTGAATTTCAATTTCTCTTCATTTTAATTCCCTTTCCTCTTTTTGAGCCTGAATTTGTTACCTTTCTTTTTGAGCCTGAATTTGTTCCCTTTCTATTTGAGCTTCAATTTCTTTTAATTTAATTTCATTTTCTTTTTCTTTTTGGGCCTCTAATTCTTTTAATTTCATTTCATTTTCCTGCCTTTTTATTTCTTGTTGCATTTCTAATCTCTTTAGTTCTAATTCTAACTTTTTGAGTTCAAGGGCATCAGTAGGTTGTGGTTCAGAAACCGGTGACCCAGACTGAGGCAAAAGACCCTCTTCAATATAATGATTAACAATGAGCTGTTTAAGTTTATGTTTGTTCAGACCAGGGGTGGCAGGTAATTTTAGATACTGAGCAAGTTGAAATAAATCCTCCTTCTTAAGAGATTCTAAAAGGGCCAAACTAGGAGATCTTTCAAATTCAGAAATAAATTCTGTCACAATAAATACCATGATGAAAAGGTTTGCTGGTTCTCAGATTATATAAATAATAATACTGAAAGTTTCTCCTAAGAAAGTTTAAATGTTTTGAAAGTGAGCCAAAGTAATAAAGCTTTCTCGTTATCTAATATTCAATCTCGGCAACGAGCCCCAATTTCTGTTACGGTATGGAAATATTATTGATATTGGTAACAGAAAGAAATCTGAGAATCAGCAACAATAACTATGAATTCAATTATTCTGAAATTTAATTAAAAAAAAGTAATAAAAAAAAAAAATGATATGAAGATCTTTTACACTAATTGGTTTACAGAAAATAAAAACAGTGGTTCTTATCAATTATTGAATTAGTCCAAAGTATAGTTTGACAGAATCCAGTAATCCATTGGTGAAGAATCTTGTGAAGAAAGTTACCAGCTGGTACATGTAGTATTAAATCCAAGAATGTCTCTTCAGAAACAGTATCCCGTAGATTTGTAATAAAATTTTCACTTTGAAATTTCAGCAGTCTCCAATAAAATATAATAAAATGCTCTGTAAAATTCAAATGGAGTAAAAATCCAAGAAGTTTTGGCACCACAGGTAATTTCCAAATTCCAGTAGAATCCTGGCTTTTCACAAAATAATATTATTCTGTTTCACAGAAAGTATAAATTCTCTTTTCCAAGACGAATAGATTCTCTTCAAAATTCTCTTTTGGAATCAATCTTTCAAAATCACAAAGAAGCACTGCTTCTATAATAAATGCACTTTTCTGAAACAATAATAATCTCCATTGGAAACAACTGCTGTGTTTTAACTGAAGTCAGTCTTTCTGAAATGGCTTTCTAAAAATGAGTTTTGGAATTCTGTTGACAAACCTTTATATAGTAACCAGATAGAATGTCCTAGAAGATGAAATGTCTACAATGTTCTGTCAGTTTCTATCAGTCTCCAGGTGATTCTGTCACAATCCAAGTAAACAAGGTCCCTGACCTACTTAAACAATCAACAGCTATATGTACAATATATTAGTGTAACAAAGATGTAAACAAGGTCACTGAGTGCAAATGAGTCAGACCAGTGAGAAAATGCAGCAATAATAAAAAAAATAGCTTTCTCATATAATTATCTACTAAGGATATATCAATCTCAGTACAATATGGGGGCTATAACAATCACATACAGTACAGGTTTTTTTCTCGTGCAGAAATTATGCAAATTAGATGAACTTTGATTTATTTAGTGCTACTTATACACTGTAAGTGCACATGTCAATATGGCTCGGGCTAGAGGCTGTATTTATCAACCGATCTTCACGAAACTTCTTTGGTACCTTTGTTATCACCTTGGGATGAGAACGAGTGTTTCTGAGTGCGGTCCAAAATTCAAGATGGCTGCCAGTGGCCATTTTGTACCGAAATTAGGTCCAATTAGTTTTTTGTCACAACTTCTATATAGCTCGTATTTATGAACTAATCTTCACGAAACTTCTTGGGTACCTTTGTTTTCGGGGTGCCTTTGTTATCACTGTGCTATGAGAACAAATATTTTGGGGTTCAGTCAGACCCACTCTGGGACTCAAAGATTTCTTTTCTAGTTTAGCATCTGACTCACCCACCTTTACAATACTTTACCTACACATTTGTTACAGGGTACGGTCAGTATTTATGTACAGACCGTTACAATACTTTATATGTACCTTTGTTATCAGGTCATTACCTAGATGTTTGTTATTGCTGTGTCACATACTATACATGTACATGTCTTAACAAGTTGAGCTACAGTGTCATTGACACTTTATTATCTTGTTATAATTTATCGGAGAGTGCCTATAGGCACTCTCCCCTGAATTGAAACAATGCAAATCGACGGAGAGGAAGTAATTTTACTTCCAAGGAAATATGAAGGATATCCACAGTGTATGAAGCCTTTAACTTTAGGTAGCTGCAGTTCAGACTAAAGACAAAATATGTGCTTCCAGCACCTTACCAGAATGCCCAGTTAAACAATCTTTTTTATGTCTTGATAGATTTTTAGACTTTTGCCTTGAGAGGCTGTATACATTTCAATTCCATGCAATATATGAATAATTGTTAATGATAAAGAAGCGGTTTCCCAAGAATTTTTACTCGGCCAAACGTTTGGTTAGCCATCCCCAAACCACGTGAACGTTTAGTCGGTTAATGTCATATTTGAAATTTTGCACACTGCAAAACATATAGTACATTGTAATGAGGTTGTTTCAGTGATGGGTGACAAGCCTTACATGGAAAACATGAAAAAGTCCTTACATTGTTTCCTGTTGAGGCGTGCTTGGACACGTGTTGTGTTTTTACTCCTTTCCAGTTAATCCTTTAGCTAATGAATTTGCTGCACTACTAGAATTATTTAAGATATGTATTCTACTATAAATATAATAACTGTGCTATACTAAAATTAGAGCTGGTTGGTTTACGAAACCGAAATTCGTTTTTTTAGTGAAAACCGAAACCGAACCGAAAAAGAGATTAAAAACTGTACATTTCCGGTTTTCCTCAGCTTTTGAATATTCACATTTAGCACGCCATAGATTTTGTATAATCAACAAAATGTCAGGTAAAACGCATGATAGAATATCAATAAGAAAAGACGATAGAAATACCAGATGCCAGTTATGCAATAAGTTAGTCATCGCCCAGTGCGTAAATACCTTCAATCTACGTCGCCACATACAGAATGATCACGCCAAAGGGAACAACACTGTTATTGAAAAAGAACAGACTGCGATACCTTCAAAGTATCAGTTCGCTCAAAGCTCTGTTGATGTTGGGGAACCCCTTTTTGCTGGAAAGGGGTTAAATTAATATTAATAAAACGTTAGCTGCACATATCTGTCATACAAAGTGTCAATCGGAAATTTGAATAGAATGAAAGAAAAAATCCAAAATACACTTATACGTGCAAAACGCACGTTGCTGGGTTGTTTTTCGAAGCAGAATTCAGTGACTCACTGACATTGATAATTCAGTGCAAACTGAAGGGATAATGGACATGGCACTCTTGTCGGTGATTTGTATAACCTCTACAGTGCTTTGTAAATGAATGATTCTGGGATTTACAGTTTGCTCCTTTCGGGTACAAATGTCAACTTGTCAAGTTAGTTACATTGTGAAAAACGAATCTGACAGGATTGTGGAATCATAAAGTTTCTGTCTCAAACTGCATCTTTGTGACTAACTGTTTGAGCACCCCACCCCACCCCACCCCCACGCCTCCTCCCCCTTGACACACAATCCTGACTGCCATATCTACGCCCCTGGGCTTGAATGACTTTTTATGAAGGCGTATGCAGATTGCAGATATAATTTTTTGTTCATTAAATATACAGGAAACAATCGCAATGCAGTTTTACTTCATTTCAAGTTCACTTATTTGTTATTTAACATGTTTTAGTACTATACTGTCCAAGTTTAATACTAGTGTTGGGAGGTTGACCAAAATTACAACTCCGTGTCGGTTATTTAAAAACTCTGACCGACCTGAACATGAGATAACCGTCAATCGGGACACGCATGGTTATTTAACTGCACAATCTTGAATGCTGTCACATCGTGTATTAATGTGTTAAATATAAAGGGGGGAATCACAGAAAAAAGCCAGACCTGTATTCCTAATAAATAACCTTTTTGGTCCCCTAATGTAATCGTATTTCCGTATTTAATAAACTTTCTTTTGAATGACAAATGAATGAAATGATAAAAATCCCCCATTCAGTGTGAGATTGAAAGCGCCACCTGGTTTTGGACAGTAATAAAACAAACATCGAATTACCAAAATGACCACACACGTCACTTGAATGCAATATCCATGCACCTGCTGGCCACTGTCAGTAATTTCTATGTATCTGTTCGAATGGAAAAAGACCAGTTGGACACGATACTTGCTCCAATAGCATTTTCAAGACTGCAGTTCAGGATTGGGGGCTTTCAGTATCAACACATGGAACTCAACATGATATACATTAATTTTCATGACCTTCAACAACAACGGTAAAACACTGTATTTGTAAAATTATCACTTCATCAAATGTGGTTTCCTTTGCTGAACTGAAACTTACCACTTGCTTTGCATATATACTGTCCGATATATTTATTAGCTCAACTTTGACGAAGTCAAATTTGAGCTATTGCCATGGCCCGTCGTCCGTCTGTCCGTCCGTCCGTCTGTCCGTCTGGCCGTCTGTCCGTCTGTCCGTACGTCAACAATTGGCTATGGCTCGGGCTAGAGGTTGTATTTATGAACCGATCTTTACGAAACTTCTTGTGTACCTTTGTTATGACCCTGGGATGGGAACGAGTGTTTTTAGGTGTGGTCCGAAATTCAAGATGGCTGCCAGTGGCCATTTTGTACCGATGATGCAAAAATCAGTTTTTTGTACAGAACTTCTGTATGAAAGTTCTGATTTGAATAAAGTTTTGTATAAATGTTTAGTACCATGGGATACATCACATATAATACGGGTTTTTTTCTCGTGCGTAAATTATGCAAATTAGACTGACTTTGATTTATTTAGTGTTACTTTCAGAGCTGTAAGTGCCAAGCTGCTATGGCTCGGGCTAGAGGCCGTATTTATGAACCGATCTTTATGAAACTTCTTGGGTACCTTTGTTATGACCGTGGGACGAGAACGAGTGTTTTTGGGTGCGGTCCGAAATTCAAAATGGCTGCCAGCTGCCATTTTGTACCGACGATGCAGAAATCTGTTTTTTGTACAGAACTTCCATATGAAAGCTCTGATTTGAATAATTTTTTGTATGAATGTTTAGTACCATGGGATACATCACATATAATACGGGTTTTTTTCTTGTACGTAAATTGTGCAAATTAGACTAATTTTGATGTTTTTTGGGGTTACTTTCAGCACTGTAAGTGCAAATGCCAATACGGCTCGGGCTAGAGGCCGTATTTATGAACCGATCTTTACGAAACTTCTTGGGTACCTTTGGTATCACCGTGGGATGAGAACGAGTGTTTTTGGGTCCGGTCCGAAATTCAAGATGGCTGATGGCAGCCATTTTGTACAAAATTAGGTGCAATCAGATTTTTGCACAGAACTTCCATATGAAAGCCCTGATTTGAATAATTTTTTTGTGTGAATGTTTAGTACCATGGGATGCATCACATAATACGGGTTTTTTTCTCGTGCAGAAATTATGCAAATTAGATGAACTTTGATTTTTTCAGTGCGACTTACACACAGTAAGTACACATGTCAATACGGCTCAGACTAGAGTCTGTATTTATGAACTGATGATCTTCACGAAATGTCTTGGGTACCTTTGTTATCACCTTGGGACGAGAACGAGTGTTTCTGGGTGCGGTCTAAAATTCAAGATGGCTGCCAGTGGCCATTTTGTACCAAAATTAGGTCTAATCAGTTTTTTGTACACAACTTCTATACAGCTCAGACTAGAGGCCATATTTATGAACCAATCTTTACGAAACTTCCTGGGTACCTTTGTTATCACCGTGGGATGAGAGCGAGTGTTTTTGGGTGTGGTCCGAAATTCAAGATGGCCACCAGCAGCCATTTCGTACCAAAATTAGTGCAATCAGTCTTTTGTATAGAACTTCTGTATGAAAGTTCTGATTTTAATAAATTTTTGTATGAATGTTCAGTAACATGGAATACATCACATATTGTAAGGGTTTTTTTTTCGTGCAGAAATTATGCAAATTAGATGAACTTTGATTTATTCAGTGCAACTTACACAATGTAAGCACATGTCAATACGGCTCAGGGTAGAGGCTGTATTTATGAACCGATCTTCACAAAACTTCTTGGGTACCTTTGTTATCTCCTTGGGATGAGAATGAGTGTTTCTGGGTACGGTCCAAAATTCAAGATGGCTGCCAGTGGCCATTTTGTACTGAAATTAGGTCCAATCAGTTTTTTGTCACAAGTTCTATACAGCTCGTATTTATGAACTGATCTTCACAAAACGTCTTGAGTACTTTTGTTTTCACCTTGGGACAGGAACGAGTGTGTTTTGGGGTGCCTTTGTTATCACTGTGCTATGAGAACAAATATTTTGGGGTTCAGTCAGACCCACTCTGGGACTCAAAGATTTTTTCTAGTTCAGCATCTGACTTGTCACCCACCTTTACAATACTTTACCTATACATTTGTTACAGGCAACGGTCAGTATTTATGTACAGACCGTTACAATACTTTATATGTACCTTTGTTATCAGGTCATTACCTAGATGTTTGTCATTGCTGTGTCACATACTATACATGTACTTGTCTTTGTCTTGACAAGTTGAGCTACAGTGTCATTGACACTTTCATTTTTACATGTATTTTTGAAAGCTTGAACCTGAAAATAGGTTTCAAATTCACAGTTGAAGTCCGATAAAAATTAAGGTTATAATGGCCTAAATGAGCGACTTTTACTTTTAAAATTTTTTAGGGTCGGCATAATTGTTTAGGGTCGGCCTGGTTACTCTAAACAAAGGGATTTTTTTTTCTTTGACCTGACATTTCACAACATTACACCTTCATATTTTTCCCCCCAAGTTGTGTATTGCTACCACAACATTTTCCTCTTGTCTTGTGTGTGGTGGAGGGGGTGGGGGGAGGGAGGGGGCTTCCCAATTTTATTCAGTGGTGTATATGTGAACAATCTTCATTGTTCTCAGGATTAATGGTTCACTCTACATGAGCTGTGCTATATATAATCACATGAGAGAGAGGAGAAGGTACAGTTGCACTTTAAACTTTTATTAAACCTAATATTTGGGAAAAACCCAAGTGTTTATTTTGCGTTTAATACTTGAATATTTTTCTAAAGAAAAAAACGAAACCGGAGTCAACTCTTTTTTGAAAAAAACCAAATAGAAACCTAAACTGTGGAAAAATTTCATAACCTCCCAACACTATTTAATACATAAGATATGGAAAATGTGTATTTTGTTACAAAAACAGAAGCCGAGAACCAATTTTTTTTTCGTCCAAAACCGAACCGAGGGAAAATTTCAAAACCGACCAGCTCTAACTAAAATACTTAAATATGATAATTTAAAGCGTTGTTAAACTGAAAACAATGTCAACAGGTAAAACCGGAAACTAAACAACAGGCATACAGTAAGCCCAAAGTCAGTAACTGATCAATCACTGTCTCATGCAAAGCCAGATCTTCATAGGAAGAAAAAACAATGCATCTGGTAGAAGATGCAAGACTCCAGATATCCTAACACCTACAGGATGAGGACGTAACCATGGGGATAACTGGAATAAACATTCCGTAGATCACGCTAAACTCCGAAGAAATTTAATAAAAAATTTCGATTAAAAAGCCCCAAAAGCTTGGGAGCTTAACAGGAAGGTTCATGGGAGGAGAGTGAAGGAACATTTAACAAACAGGTTTAATCATTAACAAGAATGATGACTTTCAGGCCTATGTCTCGAAAATGAGAAACATGAATAATTTTACGTAATTATTTTAAAGTTACAGCCCTGAACGTCTACAACCACCCTAGTTTACTTCCAGCATCCTTTCACTTCCTTGAATCCACCATAATCATCAATGATTTGTGTCTCGCATCTTCCAAAAAAAGAGATTTTAAAGCATGGATGTCAGTTCAGATGTTTACTGGCTTGGGCCAAACAGAAGAATGAAGTTGACCCCAGTTTCAGTACCTTCCTGGTTACCCCGAATGTGCAGTAAACAAAAGTATGGAGGACCAGACAGGACTTTGAATTTTCGTATTTGTATGCAAATTTTGGGTATGGGGGGGGGGGGGGGGGTCAGAATTTGTGTTTGGCCCTAGAAATTAATGAGTTTGCACCAGCTGAGTCTGGGCCATTGATTGGTAAGTATAAAAAATATACAAATTAATATAAATTTATCATGTTTCAATAAATATTGTTTAAACAAAAAAATCTTGTAATTTTGCAATTATTCATTGAAAGGTGCCACTAAACAAATAATTGCAAAATTATTAGCAAATATATTATAAGAATTAAAATTTATAAGAAAAAATTATATTAAGAAATGCATCAAAACTTGCGGTATATTATGTTCCATTAAAATCCTATAAATTTGCAATTATTCATTGTACGACACCACCAGCGCTTAATAATGAATAATTATTAGCAAATAGATTACAGAATTAATTTTGTGAAAGGATGGAATGGGAAATAAAACAACACCGAACACTTATTGCGATAAGGGCTGCACTGATATTTATTAAATTACAAATAGGAGCCTCCAGAGGCTCATAGAACAGTGTATCCGATAATTACAAAGTTACAAGCAATAATAATAATGAAAGTGTAGCTTAACTTGTGTGTTGTGTTTGATGAAAAGGATAATGTTCAATGTTTATGAAAGGATTATGAAATAAGACAAGAATTGTGATTATTGGGAATATGTTCATTTCTGTTCCCTGTATGCTATGTTTATGATAAAAATAATATGAGGTGTACACTGTACTAAAGAGCTGAGGGGTGGCCCGGGTGGGTTAATATGACCTCACAGTTAATGTATGTGGCCCTCACAGTTAAGGTATATCAATGAAAGTTACCAAGTTACAGTGAAATTATTCCAAAACGAGTCATCCTATGAAGTTACATTAAAATCCCTTCATAAATATGGCCTGTAGACTGTGCTAAAGGTTTTCGGGCTTCGGGCCCCTGTAGCTGTCAGTTTTCCAATTGCGTCCAAAGGGGACGTTCTCATCTAGACATTATATGAAGTCAACCTACCAAGTTACAGTGAAATCCCTTAATAAATATGACCTGTAGACTGTGCTAAAGGTTTTTGGGCTTTGGGCTCTGGGAGCCATCATGGTTGAATGATTGCAACCAAAAGGGGTCATTCTCATCTGGGCATCATCTGGAGTGATCCTACAAAGTTACAATGAAATCCCTTCATAAATATGACCTGTAGACTGTGCTGAAGGTTTTTGGGCTTTGGGCCCCTGAAGCCGTCACAGTTGACCAATCACGACCAAAAGGGGATGTCATCATCTAGGCATTATATGGAGTCAAACTTACCGGTTACAATGAAGTCCTTCCATAAATATGACCAATAGACTATGCCAAAGGTTTTGGAGTTTTGGGTTCGGGCAGCCATCAAGGCTGAATGATCGGGGCCAAAAGGGGACGTTCTCATCTAGACATTATTTAGAGTCATCCTACAAAGGTACAATGAAATCCCTTCATAAATATCACCTGTAGACTGTGCTAAAGATTTTCGGGCTTTGGGCCCCTGTAGCCAACACAGTTGCCTTATGGTGTCTAAAAGGGGCTGTTCTCATCTAGACATTACATGAAGTCAACCTACCAAGTTACAATGAAATCCCTTCATAAATATGATCTGAAGACGGTGCTAAAAGTTTTTGGGCTTTAGGCTTGGGCAGCCATCATGGTTGAATGATCGCATCCAAAAGGGGACATTCTCATCTGGACATCATCTGGAGTGATCCTATGAAGTTACAATGAAATCCCTTCATAAATATGACCTGTAGACTGTGCTCAAGATTTTCGGGCTTCAGGCACCTGCAGCCATCACAGATGACCAACCACGACCAAAAGGGGATGTCATCATCTAGGCATTATATGGAGTCAACCTAACAAGTTAAAATGAAATCCTTCCATAAATACGACCTACAGACATGCTAAAGGTTTTTGGGCTCGGGCAGCCATCAAGGCTGAATGATCGTGACCAAAAGGGGACGTTCTCATCTGGACACGATTTGGAGTCATCCTACCAAGCTACAATGAAATCCCTTCATAATTATGACCTGTAGACTGTTCTAAAGGTTTTCGGGCTTTGGGCCCCTGAAGCCGTCACAGTTGCCTAATCGTGTCCAAAAGGGGACGTTCTCATCTAGACATTATATGAAGTCAACCTACCAAGTTACAATGAAATCCCTTCATAAATATGACCTGTAGACTGTGCTAAAGGTTTTTGGGCTTCAGGCTCGGGCAGCCATCATGGTTGAATGATCGCAACCAAAGGGGACAATCTCATCTGGGCATTTTTTGGAGTGATCCTGCTAAGTTACAATGAAATCCCTTCATAAATATGACCTGTAGACTGTGCTCAAGGTTTTGGGGCTTCGGGCACCTGTAGCCATCACAGTTGACCAATCACGACCAAAAGGGGATGTCATCATCTAGGCATTATATGGAGTCAACCTAACAGGTTACAATGAAATCCTTCTATAAATATAACCTTTTGCCTATGCTAATGGTTTTTGGGTTCGGGCACCCATCAAGGCTGAATGATCACAACCAAAATGGGACGTTCTCATCTAGACATTATTTGAAGTCATCCTACCAAGTTACAATGAAATCCGTTCATAAATATGACCTGTAGACTGTGCTAAAGGTTTTCAGGCTTCGTTCACCTTTAGCCGTCAAAGTTGTCCAATCATGTCCAAAAGGGGACGTTCTCATCTAGACATTATATGAAGTCAACCTACCAAGTTACAATGAAATCCCTTCATAAATATGACCTGTAGACTGTGCTTAAGGTTTTCGGGCTTCGAGCTCGGGCAGCCATCATGGTTGAATGATCGCAACCAAAGGGGTCAATCTCATCTGGGCATCATCTGGAGTGATCCTACGAAGTTACAATGAAATCCCTTCATAAATATGACCTGTAGACTGTGCTCACGGTTTTCGGTCTTCGAGCACTTGTTGCCATCACAGCTGACCAATCACGACCAAAAGGGGATGTCATCATCTAGGCATTATATGGAGTCAACCTAACAGATTACAATGAAATCCTTCCATAAATATGATCTTTTGCCTATGCTAAAGGTTTTTGGGCTCGGGCACAGATCAAGGCTGCATGATCGCGATCAAAATGGGACATTCTCATCTAGACATTATTTGGAGTCATCCTACCAAGTTACAATGAAATCCCTTCATAAATATGACCTGTAGACTGTGCTGAAGGTTTTTGGGCTTCGGGCCCCTGTAGCCGTCAAAGTTGCCCAATCACGTCCAAAATGGGACTTTCTCATCTAGACATTGTATGAAGTCAACCCACCAAGTTAGAATGAAATTCCTCAATAAATATGACCTGTAGACTGTGCTAAAGGTTTTCGGGTTTTGGGCTCGGGCAGTTGTCACAGTTGGCAGATCTTGCCCAAATGGGAAAATTCTCATCTAGACACGGTTCGCACGCGGGTCTGGAATCCTGGAAAAGTTTTGGAAATTAGAAAATAATTTTCCATACCCTGGAAAAGTCTAGAAAACGGCACCTTTTTTGAGCTGGTTTGGAAAAAGTCTTGGAGAAAACTGAACACAGAAGAGGTGTGTATGGAAAAGTTATGGAATCGATCATTTGTTTCGAAAATCCAAATATTGTTTCGAAAAAAAAATGAAAATCTCGATGCGTCGTCGGAATTACGAACGTCTGCTGTTTGGCCGGTCTTTATTTGCATTTATCGGGACATTTTAGAAACACCGGCGGATGTACAGTATCAAGACACTTTAGAAACACCGGCGAATGACCTCATTTCTGCAAATCTGTAAATATATCAAGAAACATGCCTGGCAATTGTATCTTCAGAGAAAAGTGGCTGTCAGAATCAAAGTTTTGTGGCTGGATACAAAAAGATGTTAATAAATTGAAAGCCAGATGCATTCCATGTGCGAAATCGATTGACATTGCCAATATGGGAGAAGCTGCACTTGTCAGTCACGCGAACCTAAAAAACAAAAAAATCTGAATGCTCAAGCAATAATAATAGTGACGCATCCAAGATAATATCTTCTGTTGTCAAGTCTGATGTTTTAAAAGCCGAAATTTTATGGACACTGCATACAGTTTCTCAGCACAACTCCTATAAATCTAACTCTGATGTGGGACAGTTGTTCCGCCTAATGTTTCCAGATAGCAGTGTTGCACACCAATTTCACTGTGGCGAGCGAAAAAGTTCATATCTGGCAGTCTTCGGTCTCGCTGAATATTTCAGAAAACACCTTATGAACTCAATAAAAACTTCTGGACCATATGTTTAGATGTTTGACGAAAGCTTGAACAAAAAAAGTCAGACTAAGCAAATGGACGTGCATATACGCTATTTCAACGAAAAGAGCCAAACTGTTGTTACCAGATACCTAACGTCTGTCTTCATGGGTCATGGTAAGGCAGATGACCTTGTAAGAGAGTTTGAGGAGGTAATAACTACGAACAACTTGAATGTTAAAGACATGTTGCAAATTGGAATGGATGGACCCTACGTCAATTGGTCATTTTATGACAAGATTTTAACAGTAGTTGAAAAATATGAAAGGCCATCTCTAATAAATTTGGGATCATGTGGACTTCATACTCTACATAACTCTTTCAAGACTGGTGTAGAATGTTCCCAGTAGAATGTGCCATCAGTTCTCTCTGCTATATACTATTTATTTAAGGATTCACCCGCGCGTCGGGAGGACTTCATGAATATCAGTAGTACAAATAAGCTTCCAGTGAAGTATGTAAAGCACCGTTGGCTTGAAAATACTCCAGTTGCTGAAAGAACTTTAGAAATATGGGACGACTTGAAACGTTATGTGTGTGAAATTAGAAAATGTTCTCTTTCCAAACCGGACTGCAAGTCATACTGTATTCTTGTTGAGGCAGTGGATGATAAACTTTTCCTTGCTAAGCTTATGTTCTTTAAAAGCATCTCAATGCTGTTTCAGAAGTTTCTGACTTGCTATCAAGGTGATCAACCGCTGACACCATTCCTTGCAGATGACCTTGAAGACCTCATTCGGGGACTAATGCGGCGATTCATTAAAAATGATGTATTGAAATCTGCAATTACATTAGATCAGTTGGTGGCGATAAATGTTGAAAATAAAGACAATCATCTAAATTGTGAAAAAATAGAACTTGGGTTTGGCACAGAACGTATTTTATTGAAAAAAGAAGCAAGGGATCTGAATACCTTTAGGTTCAGGAATGAGTGCAAAGACTTTCTTGTTGGAGTAACTCTCAAAGTTTTGAAAAAGTGTCCACTCAAATATTCAATGGTTCGGAATGTGTCCTGTTTATCCCCAAAGAGAATGGCTGATGATCCAAACTTCTGTCGATCTAAGTTTAACAAAGTTCTAACATCATTAGCAAATGCTGCATTTGTGAGGGAATGTGAATGTGAACTGATGGTTGAAGAATTCTCAAAATTTCTTCATAATATTCCTGTTCTTGGATCAGAAATCTTCGTCAAGTTTGATGTTGATAATGACAGATTGGATTCTTTCCTTATTGATAAGCTACAGCATTCCTACACCAAACTTTTAACTGTGATTAAAATCATTTTGACGTTTTCGCATTGACAAGCTGCAGTGGAGAGAGGTTTCAGCGTGAACAAGCAAGTTGAAGTAGAGAACTTAAAAAACAGGAACCTGATTGCTCAGAGAATTATATGTGACCACATTGTGAATGTAGGGGGTGTGGATAAAGTTTCTTTGACTAATGAGTTGTTGTCATCAGCCAGTTCAGCTAGATCAATGTACATGTGTTATCTTGATGAGCAAAAGCAAGAAAAGGTTAGGGAACAGCGAAAGTGTAAAAATCAAGAAACTTTAGAGTGCATTGATGAACTTAGAGAAAAGAAAACCCGAACATTAAAGTACATTGAGAAACTGAATAGTGAAGCTGAAAAGCTTGCTGACAAAGCTGAATCAAATGGAAGTCTAACTTTACTAACACAGTCTAACTGTTATAGGCGAAGATGCAAAGAGAAACAAGCCCTATTGAAATCCATCAATGAAGAACTTGATGCTAAGTGTTTAAAACTGAAACAATAGACTAGTGAACAGTCAAGGGATAGATTTTTCTCTAGTCAGTCATTACCACTAGAACGTTGGTTTTCAAAATGTTTGTTGAATGTTAATTTTTTTGGAAATTTTATTTCTCAGAGTTTAGGTGTTTAACAGTTTACTTGGAATTCATTAAAAGTGTTATTTTAAAGGGTATCTTCCTATTTACAATTGCAATAGTTCTCTCTTGATAGATGTGGGTGCAGATCTCAATCGGGGTGGGGGGAATGGGGGGGGGGGGTGGGTCATAGAGATATTTGGATCTTTGCTTCCCTGTATGTCGGGGTATGGAAAAGGTATGGAAAGTTTTTCACCGGTGGTCTTGGAAATGTGTGGAAAGTCCTTGAAAAGTTTTGGAAAAGTTATGGAATTTTTCTCCCTTAGAAGTGTATGAACCCTGAGACATCATAAGGAGTCCTACCAAGTTACAATGAAATCCCTCCCCATTAAACATGATCTGCAGACTGTGCTAAAAGTTTTTGGGTTTCGGGCTTGGGCAGCCATCTCGGTTGATAGATCATGCCCAAAAGGGGACGTTCTCATCTAGACATTATACATAGGCATCCTACCAAGTTGCAATGAAATCCCTTCATAAATACGACCTGTGGATTGTGCTAATGGTTTTCAGGTTTTGGGCTCGGGCAGCCATATCAGTTGCCCGATCGCGACCAAAAGGGGACGTTCTCATCTAGACATGACCCCAAACCTGCATATGAAATTTTGTCACGATCAGACAAGAACTGCGGGGTGTAGCCTGTGCTAAAGGAAAATGTGAACAGACATCACAGACTCGCAAACTTCCGCACGCGTGACGGCAATAGCTCATCTTGACTATGTCAGGTTAAGCTAATAAAGCTCCTGAAAATAGTTGGGCCAAAACACGTCTGAACCAGATGAATATGCATTGAAGGAGTGAATGGATGAACAAGCTCCCATACCCATAAAACCGATTGAGAGAGAACCACATGGGAAGGAAATGGGTGGGAGGGAAATTGTTTGAAAAAGCAGCATACACACAGCTACTCATGGTGAATAAGTTTGATAAAGATCTGCACGAGGCTGAAGTGACAAAGATTACGCAATAAAAATTAGGTCTAATTGCTACTACTTTTCCCATAGAGGGAAACGATGCACAGTAATCTATTTTCAGTTCATGGGAAAGGTGAAACCACATAACGTACTGACACTCAAACATGTGCCTTCCGGAATTAAAATAGCATCGATTACTATAGTATGGAAAAGAATATCGGACTAGAATTTGCAAGTGGGAGAACATTCACTAAAATGCCATTCACGCCATTGAGTTGTGTGAACATCGAATAGATCACCCCAGGAAGGCTCACCATTCAAAATAGCACAACAAAATAACAGATAATCCATTCATATCTGTCACAAAAGCGGCAAAAACAAGTTTCTGCCTTGGATTTTGTGAAAGGATGGAATGGGAAATAAAACAACACCGAACACTGATTGCGATAAGGCTGCACTGATATTTATTAAATTACTAATAGGAGCCTCCAGAGGCTCATAGAACAGTGTAGCCGATAATTACAAAGTTCCAAGCAATAATAATAATAAAGCCCCTGAAAATAGTTGGGCCAAAACACGCCCAAGAGGAGACGTGCCAGGCGTATCCTCCTGCCAACTAACAACCCCGAGAAGTATAGCGAGAGTGAAATGGAGCTACACGAGTATGACCGCCATGCCCACATAAAATAAAAGAAGCAAAGCTCAGTACCAACAGTAATATGTACTGATTATTTATTGTTGTTCAAAGACACAAACTGCGCACAATGGGCAATGGTAACCATAACACAGAGATAAAGACTCACCCGTTGGCATAGCAGTAAATAAACATATAATGGGAAGTAAAAATAAAATTTTGCAAACTCTTTTGGTGGTGCTATATGACCGTGCACCAAGTGGTTGATACCACGGTCTGAGGTAACAATGCTACCACTAACCCTTAAATTGACAAATAAACCCAAGAAACACAAAGAGTGAAGCAAAAAACGAGCACTGCCCTGGCAGTCAGCTTGCAATGAAACAGATAATGTACATGTATAACTGACAAGAGTAAGTGAAGTATATGTTCGTGTAGGGCACTGCCCTGGAAGTCAGCCCTCAACCTGCAATCAGATAATTACATATCCAGAACACAACCTAATTGAATTCATGATACTGCCCTGGCAGTCAGCCTGAACCATCTGAGAGGTACCAGATGAGCAAAAGTACTAACGGAATGTAGGACACTGCCCAGGCAATCAGTCTGGAAATATTCAAACAAATATAGAAGAATCAGAATGGATGGGAAGAATATTCTTCATGGGATGCCAAGTAGACAAGTCTTGATTAGTGCCGCTCCTGGAGCATAAGGAAAGAAGGACACACAAAAACCCAAGCAGCCATTATTCTCCCGAAGCAGCAAAAGCAAGAGGATCTGAGACTGAGGCTAGTAAATGACATTAAATTGAGGGGTCCAAGGACGGAATGCGAATATAATGGCGGAAAGCGTTCGTCTTCCAGCATCCCATTAAATGGATTTGAGGGTCTGTGAAACCACAGCCGGCTGCCACGGTAGCCGCCTCGATCCTGAAACTGTGCTCCTTAAATACTTGCGGATTGAGGTAGCAGTGGATGAGACATCGCTTGAGTTGGTGATCAAAGCGATGACGAAGTAGCCATCAGGTTAAGAAAAAAGAGGGCCCCCATTGCGTGCCGCGAATACGCAGAAAATTGTACCAGTGTATTAAAGGACAGTGGGGCGACGACAAACCTTTGATGGTTAAAATATGAGGCCTACTGGAGAGATTATGCTTAAAATGCCTAAATGTAACATGCATTCGATTGCTAAGCATGGCAATATCCGATAGCAGTACCACTGAATCTGCAGCAGATACCATGGTAGGGCATAGTTCCCCGATGCAGGCAAACAAATAAAAAGCAGTGCTAAATAAAGCCCGAAAAAAACACTGCAAGAAATAATTATCCGTGGTTTGGGACAAAGAATCCATAAGTCTGTGCAGAAGTTCAATTG
This sequence comes from Pictodentalium vernedei, assembly GCA_031216915.1. Lineage (NCBI taxonomy): Eukaryota > Metazoa > Mollusca > Scaphopoda > Dentaliida > Dentaliidae > Pictodentalium > Pictodentalium vernedei. The sequence goes on from CM062294.1 coordinate 198,575,159, forward strand.
TAATCGGCATTCGAACGTCTGCAACCGGCCGTTGCGCCCCGGCCAAAAGCTTTCGAACAACAAATGTTTGAGTGGGTTCAACGCCACCAAGAAGTTTATGAATATATGAGAGGCCTGACAGCATGGAAGTGATGGTGGAAGGTGCACATTGCTAATTAAAAAGATAGGCCACAAACAAGGACAATGTTGAGACAGGAATAGGCCAGCATATGGGTAAATGATAAAAAGTGCAAAAGTCCGTGAAGTCCAGCTTTGTTCTCAGGTAGAATTGTTAGGTCCCATCAGTAATTGCTTTGTCCAGAAGTAAATCTACTGTGTCCGTAAGTGGTGTAAGGAAAGCTCCTCTGGTACTGGAGTCTGGTCGGGAGCACTGTGAGGTGACAATTCTCGGAACCGATGAACCTGCGAACGAGACAAGAGATCTGGTAATTGATTCAATTTGCCAGGGATATGACGAGACTTGAACAGAATGTTGAATTCATATCAATGAAGGACAAGAGATCTTAGTAACTGTAAGAGATGGGGATCCTTTGTCGTCTGCGCATTAATCACAGCTAGAAATGCAGCATTATCAGTCAAGAAAAGCACAGATTTGTTACTGAGTAGATGGCCCCAAAGCACAATGCAAACCACAATTGGATACAATTCCAAGACTGCTATATTATGAGGCTGTTTGGAATCCGCCCACTTACCATAAAACCATTTTTAGCTCAACTTGACAAAGTCAAGCTGAGCTATTGCCATCACGTACGTTAGTACGTTAGTATGTTAGTACGTACGTCCACAATTTCATTTGGCACACCTCACAGATCGCATTTAAGATCAGATTACTTTGAAACTTGGTATGCTTGTTTGGGGTGACCTCTAGATGGGAGCTATCGATTTTTCTTCAATTTCCATCAAAAAATGTTGTCGCGGCCAACATTCTTAGAACTTAGTTTAGTCAAACCACAATATTTCCCTTTGGCACACCCTATAGGGCACATTTATGATTTGATAGCTTTGAAACCTGGTATGCTTATTTAGGGTGCCCTCTAGCTGGGAGCTATCGATTTTCTTAAATTTCCGGCAAAAAATGTTGCCGCCTCAACGTTCTTAGAACTTAGTTTAGTCAGAAGACTCAATATTTCCCTTTGGCACACCCTACAGGGCACATTTATGATTTGATTGCTTTGAAACCTGGTATGCTTATTTAGGGTGACCTATAGATGGGAGCTATCGATTTTCTTCCATTTCCGTCAAAAAATGTTGCCATGGCCAACGTTCTTAGAATTTAGTCTAGTCAGACCACAATATTTCCCTTTTGTACACCCTACAGGGCACATTTATGATCGGATTGCTTTGAAGCCTGGCGTGCTTGTTTGGGGAGGCCTCTAGATGGGAGCTATCAATTTTCTTCGGTTTCTGTCAAAAATTGTTGCCACTGGCAAAAAAAATAACATAGGTACCAATGATCTTCAATTTTTCCATTTCATTTATAACTTACCAAGTTCAAGTTTGTCAAGTTGAGCTACAGTGTCATTGACACTTTCCTTCCTTAAATATCCCGGCAAACCCACTGAATTTTGCTGCATCAGTGTGCAGTATCAAACTGTCACTAGTTACCCACTGTTTGTCGAGGAAAAATGTCTTACCATTATACTTTGTAAGAAAATGTAACCAAAGATGCAATTTGGCATTCGCAGTGGCTGTTAATCTAATTCTGTGATGAGGCTCAGCAATTCCAATTGCTAAGTTTATGAGTCTTCGGAGAAAAACTCTACCAGGGACCACAACCGAACAAGTGAAATTTAACAAACCAATCACGGACTGTAGTTCTCGTAAAGTGGCCTTCTGTCACTGAAGAAAATCACAAATTTTTTCCCTGCACTGCTGGAGTTTATCATCAGGCAAGCAGGCAGACATGGACACTGTATCCAGCTCAATTCCTTAGAAAGTCATACAAGTTGATGGTGCGCAAGATTTCTTATGTGCGATAGGGATGCCTAAACAATCCGCTACTCGGATGAAAGTGTTGAGGTAAGCCGAACAGTGCACTTCTGAGTTCGCCGAGGAAAAAAAATCGTCAAGAACATGAACTATGTTGTTGACGACGTAGAATTTTGCTTTCATTATCCACTGAAGGGCAGAGCTAAACTGTTCAAATATTTGACAGCTGCTGGCGCAACCCATGGGCAAGCATTTGTAATAAAAACAATTTTTCCATCAGAACCCCAACAGGTGATGATCAAGCGGATGTATGGGATCAGGCGAAAGGTAGACTCAATATCAGTTTTTGCAATGAAACAGTGGTGGCCCAGGTTAACAATAATATCAATGGCATCCTGTAAGGTAGTATACTGAACAGTGGTGAGAGATGATGGGATGAAATCATTAACTGAATCCCCTTCGGGGTAAGAAAGATTGTGAATGAGCGGAAAGTGCCCTGGGATGTTCTTGGGGACAACCCCAATGGGAGAATTTCAAAAATTTTCCAAGGGTTCGGTGAAAAAAGGTCCCGCAATCCTGCCAGAATCTTGTTCTTTATCAACTTTTGCTTGAATGGAAAGAGGAAAATCATGAGCTGAAACCATGTTGGTACGCTCAACCTGTGGGCCATCATTACCTATACGGAACCCGTCGATGAAAGTGGAGACTATAAACGTAGCCTTTGAATCGTCATAGCCAGATAAAAGTCTGTTCAGTAAAATTGGATTGACAGGTGATACGACCTCATGCTTTACGTGAGGTGGGTGCAGTATATCGAAAGAGCTGAAATGAAATTTATTCAACAAAATACCAAATTTACAAGTTAGATTACCAGAACCCAGAAACCCAGAGATGGACAGTTTTGAAAACTGTGTTGTTGCTAGCACTTGAAACATTTGTGTGAGAAGCCACAGTTTCCAGCACAGGCATTGCTGGCATGGAACCTGTGGCAAAAACCCGCTGGGAAATTCTGATTGCCATGAGGACCAAATTTCTTGTTGGGCATCCTATTATTAGAGGCTGAAAAGTTTCCACGAAGGTTCCTGGCATAACAGCTCTGAGGAAGACAACGTAAATATAAGTCCCAATGAACTTGTTCCCATGACAGTGTGGAGTTGGTTTGACGCAGAAGTCTGAACTGCGGATCGTAATAATTCCAGTCATAACCCAGAAGCCATTCACTGAACATGTAATTGATAATGCACTATACCTAAGCCCTGGTCATGAAATTTCTCCACCATAACCAAATGAAAAATAAAGGCATTGAGCCATGCAAAAATATGTTTATCTGACGAGTAGTCTTGGGCATCCAAACCGCAGACGAGGATGAACCATCAGTATCACAAATGGCCATCAAAAACGAAGCGGGCGTGGGATCGTTGCTTGGTAGAAGCACTGCAAAATTAATATATTCATTCGCCCAGATTTGCATCTTCACCCTTGCACTGACTGAAGCAGCCAGGGGAATGGCTAATGATACAAATGTGTTGCTTGGTGAATACAATTGCACAGGAGATGGTATGATGTGTGGCTGTCCCAACACCAAAGAGCCCAGTGGCGGGGTGAAAGTGGTAGCATCGTTTTCTGCATGGTGAAAATCCTGGATAGCAGCACTCACGGCTGCAGAAATAAGTTGTTCTAACGATGACTGAGGCGCGCCGATATCCGGCGAAACAGGAACATATGAAGGCGGCTGCTGTAGACGTTCACCACATAAAGTCTGATTGTTGACCGCAGAGAAAGAGTCTTCAAGGGATGGCATGAAGGTAGGAAACACTGAAGCCACTGATGTGACCATACCAAATGATGAGTCTGTTGGAAGTTGTGAAGTGCATGTAACAAGTCCAGTTGAAGCGCCGATAGAAGCAATTGTTGTAGATCTGACTGGAAGAGACGAAATCGACGGATTTGTAGACACTGACTGTACTGAAGCTTCCAATCTTGACGAGGAAAATACGCAGTCCAGAGATGAAGACAGCACTCCATGAGGCACGTAGGAGGTGCGAAATGTTAATGGCGATGTCAACAACACATGCAGACAGTGAGATAAAGCAAGTGGTAACCGAAACTGGTGATACTACTGGTTGAACGTCAAAACTCTGGTCTGTAGAATTAGAGGGTTGACTTTTAAAATTGAACATTCTGGCTTCTCCAACAGCTTTGGCGAGGAGTAAATGCCTCCGACAACCCATCCGTCAAAGTAGATTTCCGCTTCCGCCCCATGACTGCAAAACAAATGAAAACTAGGGCAGAAACCAAATACAAAAAAAAAAAATTAACAAAAGTGCCTGCCCCCCCCCCCCCCCCACCCCACCCCACCCCCCCCCCCCCCAAAAAAAAAAAAAAAAAAAAAAAAAAAACCTAACATGTATTGATGCATAAAAATCCCCACAAAGCAACATAGTTATACATCCCAGTGAATGATATGAGATCCAGGCACAAAGCTCACGAATATTTCTGGATCATAAAACAAATTATATGTATTGTTCAGGAAGGTTCTCAAAACAGGCCAATGAACCACCGAGCCCACACCCCTAGAGAAAGTAGGTGCTAACAAACACACAGAAGAAACAAAACAGGCCGGGTGGTCATCGTACCCGCACCTGGCAAAATCCGCTCAGGCTAAAGTACATATCACGAGAACCAAAACAGTGACAGTGCATATTAAGTATGAAGCCTCTTCAGCCAATATAAAAGAGCACCACGCATGCTGTGCCAATATTTCGTAAGACCCAAGTGGTTGAAATTAAGACTGTCACTCAATAAAGCCTTAGCACTTGAGAATAACTTCTTATGTGCCCAAAATTTTATGTTCGGTGATGAAACAGGCAGAACCGCACGCAAGTTACGCTTGAAAACATCAAGAGTCCAATTGTATTGTGATATTGTAATTGTGGGGACGGCGTGTTTACGACAATCGTCCACATTGCGGTGGAAGGCCTGGCAAACAAAAACAGAGGTAACGTTATACTCATCATGAAGATTTTTAGCTCACCTGACTGAAAGTCAGGGTGAGCTATTCTGATCACTTTTCGTCCGTCGTGAAGGTGGTGTTTGGGCTTTTTCTCCCAAACCACTGGCCGCATATTAATGAAATTTCATGTGAGTAGGGGTTATATAAGTGGATTTTGATTTTTTGTCAAATTAGGTTGCGGCTCACATTGAGCAGAGGGATGGGGCAAAAATGCTCCAATTCTTAAAAAATATTCTCAAGAACCAGCAGTAGCAGAGACTTGATATTTGGTATGCAGCTTCCTTTTGAGGTGTAGACTCAAGTTTGTTCAAGAGAAGTTGGAGGGGCTATATTTGACGATGTTAAAGGAAGGGCAAAAATTTTGGCCCCGCCCCAAATTTCTATTTTCCAAACCGCGAGGCCAATTTGAACCAAATTTTACATGAGTGCTTATTGGTCATAAGTACCTAATTTATGCCGAAATTTTTTTCCCCATAGCCCCGTGGGAACCACAGGAGCTAAAAATAGAAAAAAATGAAAATGCCCATATCTCCAAAACTACACGGCACTGAGAATTCTTATTTGTTGTGAAGCTTCCTTAGGACCAACAGAATGGAATGATCAAAAAAAATTGCCATAGGTTTTATGATGGGGTACTTTTGGGGGAGTTTGAAAAAGTGCTGAGTCAGCATTTTTTAACACTGTGGGTAATGGGAAAAACATAAGACTACTTTTCTGCGAAACCACTGCTCCAAAAGCTTTAAAATTTCACATATAACATCTTTGGAAGATTGTTTCACATGTTTATTGAAATGAATTGCCTGGGTCGATATTTGGGCTCTCTATGGGAACCCAAATGTTTAAATTAGTGCAGTATGAGGAGTATTTTTGAAAAATCATCTTCTTCAGATCTGCCAATAAGAATGTTTTGATATTTGGTATGCAGCATCCTTAGGGGGGTGAGATTCAAGTTTGTTGAAGCCAAATCCCTGGGTTCATATTTTGGCTGAAAATTTGGGGTCCCGTTGCGGACTTCGAAATTTTGGACCAAAACCGAAAAAAATTTTTTTGTTTTTTCTGCGTTTCGGTCAATTTTAAGACAAAAAAAAAAAAAATTTTTTCCCTGAAAATTTGGGGTGCGGGTGGGACTTAGAAAATTTTGGACCAAAATCCAAAATTTTTGTTTTTTTTTGTTTTTTCTGCGTTTCGGTCAATTTTGAGACAAAAAAAAAAAAAAAAAAAAAAAAAATTTTCCCCTGGAAATTTGGGGTGCGGGTGGGACTTGGAAAATTTTGGACCAAAATCTTAAAAAATTTTTTTTTGTTTTTTTCTGCGTTTCGGTCAATTTTAAGACAAAAAAAAAAAAATTTTTTCCCCTGAAAATTTGGGGTCCGGGTGGAACTTGGAAAATTTTGGAGCAAAATTTGAAAAAAATTTTTGGGTTTTTTTATGCATTTCTGTCAATTTTAAGAAAAAAATTTTTTTTTTTTTTTCCCCTGAAAATTTTGGGTCCGGGTGGGACTTAGAAAATTTTGGACAAAAATCGGAAATTTTTTTTTTTCCCCCTGAAAATTTGGGGTCCAGGTGGGACTTAGAAAATTTTGGACCAAAATCGGAAAAATTTTTTTTTTGTTTTTTATGCATTTCTATCAATTTTAAGACAAAATTTTTTTTTTTTTTCCCCTGAGAATTTGGGGTCCGGGTGGGACTTAGAAAATTTTGGACCAAAATGCAAAAAATTTTTGGGTTTTTTATGCATTTCTGTCAATTTTAAGACAAAAAAAATTAATTTTTTTTTACCCTGAAAATTTGGGGCCCAGGTGGGACTTAGAAAATTTTGGACTAAAATCCGAAATTTTTTTTTTTTGTTTTTTATGCATTTCTGTCAATTTTAAGACAAAAAATTTTTTTTTTTTTTTCCCCTGAAAATTTTGGGTCTGGGTGGGACTTTTGGACCAAAATCGTGAAAAATTTTTTTGGGTTTTTTTCTGCGTTTCGGTCAATTTTAAGACAAAAAAAAAAAAAAATTTTCCCCTAGAAATTTGGGGTCCGGGTGGGACTTTTGGACCAAAATCCAGAAATTAGTTTTAGCGTTTTTTATGCGTTTTAAGAAGAAGAAAAAAATTTAGGCTGAAAGTATTTTGTTTGGGAAAAAATCTGTTTTTTATGTGTTTATCTCAATTTTGGGACTCTAAAGTGCAGGAACTGAAAATAGAAGGAAAATCCTGTGTATTGTGTGGGCACAATCGCTTCATCTAATTGGTATATGCTTTTCTTAGGAGGGGCGTATGCAACTTATTCAAGTCAAGTCCCTGGTTTGATATTTAGACTACCATGTCAGGTGAGCGCCCTCAGGCCCCCTGGGGCCTCTTGTTTGCTAACTCGCAGGGCTCGATTTAACTGGATTAGCATAGCACTTTGCTCTCCAATTTCTGAATTTTGCTATTCAAGATTTATTAGTTTCAAGTGCTTTTGGATCAACTGCTAATCAATTTTCCAGGGTGAATAGTAAATTGCTATTCAAAATTTTCAGATTAAATCAAGCCCTGACTCGTCCAGTAAGTGGCCCACGTTTGCAGGATTATTGTAAGCCAAATCATTGGAACCAATTTGTAAGAGTACCAAATGTGGAGAAAAGTCTCGTACAGGAGCTAAATTCAAATTGGTAACTGAGGCTCCACTCTGGCCATGAAAACGGATGACCACCTCACGTTGTGGAAAATTATGTAAGTTAAGCTCCTTAGCAAAGTTATGAGAACAAGGAAAGCGTGTATGTGGACGCAAATATTGCGCTAAGCGAACAACGAACGAACTACCCATGACCAAAATACGTGTGGGTCGAATTGCCATGACGAAAAATCACTGAAGTAATGGCTGAATTCAATGGGAAAACTCAATATCTAAGCGGTTCCGCCTCAACAGCACTGTAATGACTAAGAACTATTGTATGTATAGATAACTTGTATCTGTAATAATGAACAACATGAATATAATATGAAGAAATAAAAGGCACAAACAAATATGTAAACTAACCAGGTAAAATTGTTTGAAAAAGCAGCATACACACAGCAACTCGTTGTGAATAAATTGGATAAAGATCCGGATGAGGCTAAAGTGACAAGGATTACGCAATAAAAATTAGGTCGAATTGCTACTACTTTTCCCAAAGGGTTAATCACCCTAGAAGGAAACAATGCACAATAATCTGTATTAGTTGGTGCTAACTCTTAAAAATTCAGGGCCAAATTTTGCTGGTGCTAACTTAGCTGGTGCTAACTCTTAAAAATTCAGGGCCAAACACAAATTTTGCCCCCCCCCCCCCCTCCCCCCCAATCCCCCAAATTTGTATCCAAATCCCAAAAATCAGTGTCCGATATGGTCCTCCATACTTTTGTCCACTGCGCATGCGCAGTGTCAAGGAAGTACCAAAATTGGCGCAAAATCTTTATCCTTTGTTTGGCCTAGACCCATAACGATACACTTTGGCCACGATATGATTCGTATCTCGATATTTTACCCGCGATACGTATCTGGATACGTATCTTCAAACTATCTTGATTCAGTTTGTATATATACACTGCACCAGTGCTCCTGTCACTTCAGTATAACTCCTTGAACTGCAATGATTCAGCCTGTGGGATTCGGGGGAGACTGAGGGAGTGGGGGTCTGAACATTTTTCATTGCTTAAAAATTTAAATATTGATTGTATTCTTATATTCTGACAGGGTTACACAGTGTGTAACCCTGTCAAAATATAAGAATACAATCAATGTTTAAATACACACAGGGAATCAGGGATTTGGGGAATTTAATTAATTTTTTTTCCAGGCAAAGCTTGTTCAACTTCAATGAATTTTATTAATAAAAAACTCAAACCAACTGAACTCAATGTCTTTGTATTTTGTGTTTCCTCACACTGTATGTCTGTCTCTGTGACATGATGACATCACTGGGTCCATTTCAGGAATAACAACTAACAACAGGAATCCAGAACTAGTGTTCTAAGTTTTTCTTCAGAAATATGAGGGAATCAACATGCTCAGGTTTCAATGTTGATCGTTCAGCAGTGACAATGTCACCCGCAGTTGAGAAAACCCTCTCACTGGGTACAGATGTGGCTGGAATTGAGAGGAGCGTAGATGCCAAATTAGACAGTATCGTCGAACTTTGCATGGTTGACACATTTCCTGAGGTAGATTGGCTCTGCTTACCATGCAATGAAGATCCGAAAATACACTCTAGAGCACACTTGCTCTTTTTCTCTGGGGGGTGGCGAATCACTGGAATCGGGCTCATCGCCGACAGAAATAGATTCCACTCTTTTCCAATTTAGATTCTGTTCAGAGTCTTTGGACTGCTCGCCGCTATTTGGCTTCTCCGTGTGCATACTGTCCCAAACAAGAGCTGCATGTGTTGCCAAACATTCGAAAATTCTTCTCGATGTGCATCAGGGAGGAACGGTAGCATTTTGAACCGTGGGTCGACTGCTGAACTTTCAAGCAACCATTTCTTCAGCTCATCATCATGATACCGCTTGGAAAGGTCCTGATGGATTGCATTCTTGATGTTTTTGACCAATGGGTTATCACCATCATTAGGTTCTGTGGTTGATAGGATTTGGTGTTTGAGAGGCAAAATGAGGGAAACTGTTGGTGTACCCTCATCACACATCAGAGCTGTTATCATTTTTGGGGGTTTTAGCAGTTCAATGACACTCTGAATGTTGACTATATCATCATCGGACAAAGTGGCCACATCTGTGAGATTTTTCCGGATGTCAGGGCAGAGCAGTGTCGCATATACTGCTGGTTGCTGCTCTATATATCTTGACAACATAGACTCTGTGCTATTCCACCTAGTTTGAACATCATTTATAAGCTTATGTTGTGGGAGTGAGAGCAATGATTGTTTCTCCTTCAGCATTACTGCCGCTGTGGAACTTTTATGAAAATATCCAATTATTCTTCGCACTCTTCCACAAAGTCGAGACAAAGCCGATACTTGTAAACCTCTTTGCGTCGCTGAGTTCAGTATGTGTGCAAAACAACCTACTTGAACACTTTCTGCCTCTTTCACAGCTATAGACATGTTAGAAGCATTGTCAGTCACGATCACTGTTGTTATCCCTGGTCTTGAGACATCCCAAATTTTAATCGCTTCAGCTAGGTCTTTGCCGAGGTTAATCCCAGTATGAGAAATTGGAAGATGTCTCGTTTGGAGGACGAAGTTTGCAATTCTCCACTTTTCGGTCATATAGTGGGCTGTGATAGTTGCATAGCTCTCAACTGAACGAGACGTCCACCCATCTGTGGTTAGACTGATGGCTTTAGCACTTTTCAAACGGCTCATCAGGTCTCTCTTGCTGTTCTCATATAGCTCAGGTCCAATTTTCGTACTGAAGTACGGTCGACTCGGCATCTCATACTTCGGTTCCAACTCTTCAATGAGGGACATGAAACTTTGGTCCTCCACAATAGAGAAAGGCCTCATACCAGATGCAATGAATAATCCGATGCGCTTGGTTATTGCCTGGGCTCGGGTAGAATCTATTGGCAACTTGGACCTCTGTTTGAATGCGTCTGCAATGTTCAGTTGACCTGGCCCTGTCCCTGTCCCAGCACAACCACCACGGGAAGTTGATGCCACTGGAGGGGTTAACTTTGCTGCAGAACTTTTGGAATTACTGCTCCCAGTGCTCTGAGATTTTATTTTGTCAAAGTTTATTTCCTTGTGATGTCTCGAAATGTGCGTTGTCATATTAGTTGTTGATCCAGTATATTTTATTTTTGTTTTGCAGATACGGCAAACTGTTGTTGTTGTATCCAGTGTTTTCACACCATCCTTAAGAACACCCAGTAGTCCAAAATGCTGGCAGACTTTCGATTTATATTTGCTAGCCGGCATCGCCTTCATAATTATAATATCATCCATTTCGAATTGTGTTTGTTTGGAAACTTGTGGTTTCAATTTGGAACTTCTGGGTTTACAATCCGTAGCCGCTGGTTCCAGGTCAAGTCTGGTCAACTCTCCCACGGAAATTTACTCTAAAAGGGCATTACTGGCCATTGTTCTTGACTTTAACAATAAGAAGATTACCGTACTGACTCATGTCAAAGCCCATACTCGTGCCGAAGCCCACTCCCCGCTTTTTTCAGATTTGTGAACCAGGGTGCCCTACTCGAGTCAAAGCCCCCCCCCCCCCCCCCCCCCCCCCCCTTTCAAATTGGACGAAAGTTGTTTGAGACAAGACGTCAAATTTTCAGACATCAAATGGAAAAACAGGTGAATTGTTGCAACACTGTACTTAACAAATAGAACTGTAATACTGTATTATGTATATTTTTTGGAGTTGAGATTTTTGTGTTGTTAAATTCATTTTTTGTGTAATACATTTTATGCCCAACCAACAGTATATTGAAGAGGGAAAAAGAGAACATAAAATAGATTCCGTTATGGGCATCACCCGAAGTGCCAAATGGATGATGCCATATTTATTGATGATTAATAGTAGATCATTTTACATTTAATAAAGTATTATAAAAATTAAAATAAACAGAATCATCTCTTACAAAATATTAATAATAAATGGAAAATATATGAAATTAATTTGTTGAAATACAACTGCAAGTGGGTGTACCCGCCGTGTACCCACTAAATCCCTGCGTTAAAAACCAGAGATAAAACTGTTCTTGCAGAAAAACTCTGGAAAAGCATGGGATAACTTTCTGAAATATGAATAACCGTGCAGAGGAGCTGGCACGATTTAGAATGTACAGAGTATAAACACTGAAGACAATGAGGCTACCAGGAGAGATTGTGAATACAGATCAGGGTGGGTGGGAGGGACAAAAACTTTTTTTCCGAACCAGACGCGTCTGTGTGAAACAAAGGAATGAGAAATTAGCTGAAAGGGACGCCAAGATTTTGGCATCCCCCTCAGGCTATTCATTTGATTGGTCAGAGATTAACTCATTAATTACATTAGCATGGGAAACGAGTGGTGTTAAGTGACCATCTACATCAGAGCCTCCTATATTAAACCTATGCTAATGCAGTAATCAAAGATTAAAACCAAATCCCAACGTACTGATTGTTAAGCATAAATTCTTTTACTTGGTAAAATTTATTTATGCCCAACCAACAGTATATTGAAGAGGGAAAAAGAGAACATAAAATAGATTCCGTTATGGGCATCACCCTAAGTGCCAAATGGATGATGCCATATTTATTGATGATTAATAGTAGATCATTTTACATTTAATAAAGTATTATAAAAATTAAAATAAACAGAATCATCTCTTACAAAATGTTAATAATAAATGGAAAATATATGAAATTAATTTGTTGAAATACAACTGCAAGTGGGTGTACCTGCCACCATGCAAACATGAATCGGGATGGCCGGATGTTTGCATACACCCACTCAAGAGACAAGGGACTTAAGCCAATCCGCAGGGATAAGAGCCAGGGCTCCTGAACAACTGGTAGCCACATGTGATAATGGGTAGGATGGTACATAAGCCCATGTTATGTAGGTAATAGATAGACAACAGTGTCAAAGAGCAAACTACCAACAAATTGGTTATAGACTCGTGCAGTGCCAGAGAGGTAAATATTCAGTTTACTGTGTCAATTTAAATGCTGTGATGGCATTTGCACCAACACCAAAGTGAGTGGCACACGTAAAGGTTTGACAGACTACAGTATATTGGCGACGGGCCCCCGCCGCTACTCCAACCTAAAGCAAAACAACAAAGTCAAACCGGTGAGTACTCCTGGCACTGCACTGCCTGAACAATGTATGATACAAATCAGATGAAACATCACATGTAAATCCCCTTAAACAAATTTTCAAGAAGGCTTGGAACACAGAGATCCGGTCAATATGACCGATAAAATATTGCAAGGCACGCCATTGGCGGTGCTGCTTGGAAGGGTTATTAACATTGAACACCTGAGGGAGGATCCCAAGGTTGCTAGAAATAAGATAAAATGGAACTGTACAGCACAATAATACAAAAATTTAAGAAGACAAAACACATATACATTGTACACAATTGTGAAAAAGGTTGTAGATCTGGTCAATATGACCAACAAATATATTTCAAGGCACGCCATTGGCGGTGCTCTTGAGAAGATAAACGGTTCTGTCGTATGAGGAGGACCCAAGGTAGCCAGAAACAAAGATCACACTAGATAAATTAACAAACTGAGATTTCTGCCTTTGCACGCCAATGGCGGTGTAGGCAGAACTAGAGTGTACCAAGGGGACCGAGGAGCACGCCAGTGGCGGTGCTGTCCTGTATAAAAAAACTATAACGGATGACAAGACTTAGTATTCATGACAAGTGGAAGATTGGTGGAGCATCTGGATCACCTAGGTTAACGACGGGGAACGTATATATTTTTGAAATGCATCTGATTTCCAACGGCCCATAATGCGGATTTGTGCGTCAGAATAACCCCGAGAAGCCGCCAGTGTGGCTGCCCCAATTCGAAAGCTATGACTCTTGTATGCTCCCTTATCAAGGCGACAAAATGCTAGTGCCGCCTGAAGAGTAACATCAAAAGCCCGCCTTGGAACAGGGAGCAGATTGCTCAGCAGAAACAAATAGCCGGGTGCTGGTCCACGGACCACCAGATACTTTCTAAGTAATGAATAGGGACAGTAGGCCACCCCTGGTTGTCGGCTAACCTTAATCATATGCGTTGTCCCCGGTGTGCTGTGTTTGAAATCGCGAAAGGTAATGAACACTTCGTCTGGAAATATGTTTAAATCTGACACCGACAAAATTGGACAGGAACTGCCTGACGTTGTACAGAGCTCTCCAATTCGTGCAAAAGCATAAAATGCTGTGGAAAACATAGCTTGAAATAATGTAGCTTCGTAATAATTATGCGCGCAGTGTGGGATGGCGGCAAGCAACCGAAGCAAAATTTGTTCTGTGATAGGCATGCGTGTATCAACGGATGGGCGTAATTTTTGATATCCTATTAATAGTTTTTTAATGTAGAATGAACTTGTGGGTTCGGGAAGGCCTTGAATCTTATGAAAATAATTGATGCCCGATAAAATAGTACGAACTGAGGCGATGTTATATCCTAGGTGAAACAGATGCCCAACAAACAAACTTAGTGTGGAAGAGGGAAATGGGGGCAAATCGGATAGGCCATAAAGATGGCAAAAATTATGTAACAATGTCCATGACCTGTTATAGCTTGCCTGGGTCCCCGATGAAAGAGCATGAGACATTATGTGAGCCACGGTCCCAGCAAGTTCTGGATGGTCAGTTCCTCCGGAATGCCTGTCGGTTCCTGGTCTGCCCATGGGGCTGCCTGTTTGAACTCTCTCACCTGCAAGCGAGAAAGTTGATCAGCTAGAACATTTTTTACTCCTGGCACATGCTCGGCTTTAGCAAAAATATTGTGTTGAAGAGTAGTCAACACCAGTTTCCGAAGGAGATGCAACAAGCACACCTCCTTCGATGTCTGTGTATTAATGATGTGAACCACTGCTTCATTATCAGAATGCAAAATAATTTTCCGGTTTTGGATTACTTTGCCCCAAATTGTCAGTGCTACAACAATGGGGTAAAGCTCCAAAATAGCTATATTCAACCCTCTCGCCTGCGGAGGCCACGCAGCATAGAACCATGAAGTGTTAAAAATGGCCGAAAAACCCAGGGTGGAAGATGCATCAGTGTAGAGCTGCAGTGTGTCACTGGACATCCAGTTGGGCTCGAGAAACATGGTTTTTCCATTGTATTCCTCCAGAAACTGCAGCCATACAACTAAATCATCTTTCGCCTCTTTAGTAAGTCTAACCCGGTGATGTGGGCGCTGTAATCCAATGGTGAGATTTATCAAACGTCTCAAAAATACCCTCCCCGGTACTATGACAGAGCATGCAAAATTCAAAAGCCCGACAATGGACTGCAGTTCACGTAACGTGGCCTTTTTGGAGGACAACAATGCGACAATTTCACATTTACATTTACGCAATTTGTCGGATGGGAGGCGTGCCTCCATCCGCAAAGTATCAAGTTCAGTACCCAAAAATTCCATGGTTGTGGATGGATTAAAGGTTTTATCATTCGCTATGGGAACCCCAATTGTCTCACAAAGTTGTAGAAACAACTGAAGTGCCCCTGCACATTGCTCTCGTCCATGGGTTATTATCAAAAAATCATCCAGGACATGCACCATATTCGGTACGTGAAATTTGTGAACTGCAATCCACTGCAGGGCTGTACTAAAACTCTCAAAAATTTTGCAGGAGGTGGAGCAGCCCATGGTGAGGCAACGGTCAAAATAGTAAGAACCCTGCCATTGGAAACCCAGAAGATGGTCGTCTGCTGGGTGTATGGGTATCAACCGGAAGGCTGACTGTATGTCAGTCTTTGCTAAAAAACAACCTGGACCAAGCTGCTGTATAATGAAAATGGCGTCCTGAACAGTGGAATAACAAACAGAAGCCTTCTCGTGTGGAATACCATCATTTACAGACAAACCCTGAGGATACGAGAGGTGGTGAATGACCCGAAATTCCCCAGGGGCTTTCTTGGGAACAACTCCCAGCGGAGAAACCTGAAAAGCCGGAAGCGGTGGTGCAGTAAAGGGGCCTAGGACTCGTTTTGCTTTGATTTCTTTACGTAATTTGGCTTCTAAAATTTGTGGAAATTCATTTGCCGAAGTAAGATTAGGTGAGCTAGCAGAGGTGGCAACCTTTTGGCAACCCAACCGAAAGCCTTCTGTAAAACCATTGACAAGATATTGTGTATCCCCATTATAATTTGCGAGTAGGTATTCTAAAGTCTTGACCCGAATGGGAGTGATAACAGCCTCATTTTTTGGTGTTGGTTGAAGGTGACTGCCCTTTGTAGGGAGTCTTGGTTGTCTGTCGACGACCAAACCTGTTCCGAAAGGGCGGCCGCATGAAGTCGCCCTGTGCATGAAATTTGGTAAAGGAATGATCTTGGTCGCATGCAAAGCATGAGTGATTGTACTTGCAGGGGCCAGAGCAACCAGTGCCGTTATGGTAACGGAAGCAGAACCCTCTTGAGTAGTGAGGTGCACGTGTGGCAGTGGACCCCGTGCTCTTATGCTGAGGTTGGGAGGTGTTGCCCCGGGGCTGAGATAAAGGCGTGTGTAGCGCCTTGATCCACAGTTCCATGTGAATGGAGTCCCACTGAAGGGAAGGGTTAAATTGCCTGAGAGATCTGAACTGTCGGTCGTAAAATGTCCAGTTGCCCTTGTCAGCGGCCAAAGATCTAATCAGCGATTGGTACTTCAGGAGTGGTGCTGCTCTTTCAGGAAACTTGGCTACATAAACTGTCATGTATATCTCAAATGCAGTCAACCACTGACTGATGCCCAATATCTGCTTAGGCGACCTTGGCACACATTGAAGGGCCGGAAAATCCGAGTCTGGAGCACCTAGTGTCAGGGTGTACTGAGTGCCCTCTGCATTAAGTGGGAGGAGATTAGTTAAATCAATAAATTCTTCTGCCCATATTTTTTGTTTTAAGGTGGGGCTGACAGTCCCGTCCAGCGGTACCGATGCAGACACAAATTCACTAGGCACAGCATGGCGTGATGGTTGTGGCATCGGTAGCCGGCTGGCCTGGACAGGCAGTGGGTGGCTATCCTGTGAAAGGGGGGGCTCCAAGCCCCAGAATCTGAGAGGGGTGATGAACTGAGTTGACATTACCGTCATTAATAGTGTCACATAGATAAGTAAATTGGCTACCTTGTGGTCCTGTAGTTTGTTGGAAGTCCTGTCTCGGCTCGTTGGCTGCTGCCTCTTCCTGTCGTAGTTGTTTTAACGTGTTCTCCAACTGCGATATCAAGGCTTGGCGAGACGTTGAAGGGGCACCAGCAGAGTTCATCGGTTGGTTGGTATGCCTGTCGGAAGTCATTTCACACTCTGTACGGATGGCACTGACTTGGCCCGTAATCGGGTCCGAACTGGGCTCTTCTGTGTGTGGTTGAGTGTTCATATGTGATGACGTCCGTACACCCTGATTTGAATGGTCACCAGTTTGAATAGTCTGAGAATAACTGTCCGAATTGACATCTAAAATGGAAGTGTTTACACCCCTTGTTGATGGTTGGAGGGGAGACAAACAAGCGTTCATAGGCACTGCGGACACTGAATCCTGCACAGGCGAAAGTGGAGCAACTCTGGTTTGGTGTCCGCCAGCACTTGACATCACAGTTGTTGCAGCTGGTCTGGTAGTGGTTCTCCTGGAACGATGATGAGCCAACTCATGTGGATGGTCAGGTTCCTGGGTAGGTTGTGAAATAGTATACAGGTGAGAAAGTCCATCTGCCAAATTAAGATGTGGCTGGGGCTCGAGCTGCAGACTGACGGTAGGATCTTCCCGGGTTCTCCGGGATTTACGTGTGGCTTTAGGCATCCTGAAATGTAAAACTGTCTGAGTGTTAGTTTCCTAGCACAAGTACGACATGAAAGGCAATGTGCATACAAATCTACCAGCTCGCCCGGCTTCAGACGGACACACGCGGCCGTAGGAGTGACGCAAGAAATGACTGCCACGTTGCTGGGATATACTGGGGAGCATTATAAACAATCTCCAATAAATCCCAACAAAATCAGCCAATGGCAAACTATCGTGGGGGCTTGCTGCAGGTGGTGGAGTGAATTGATAAGTGACAATAAGTCTTATCACAAAGGAAGTAGAATGGTGACGCTGTTGTGATGTACTGGGGAGCATTATAAACAGTCACCAGTAAATCACAACAAATTCAGCCACGGGCAATAGAACCTGGTGCTGCTGTGGGCAACGGTTGAAGTTACAAATGGGTAACGGGTGAATTGACAAATGACAATAGGCAATGTGGAGGGATGCCATGAAGCAAAACCATTATGAATTATTTATTTATTTGCTGGCGGATTAATGTCTATTTAAGGTCACATACTTCTGTCCAATGGCTAATCATGACCACGACAGTTTTACGGGTGGAGGAATCCGGAGTACCCGGAGAGAACCACCGAGCGTCGGCAAGCAACTGACAGCCCATTAACATTCTAGCAAGACCGTTAAAGACCTGTCTACTTTATCAACAGAGCATGCGACACGTGAAGCAAATTAAACGTGCTCCGAAGCATACCAAGGGAAAAATGGGCCTGCAGTCAATCAACGCTTAAGGCAATGGGGATCCTGTAAGCTAGCCCTCCCCATGGGACAGGTGAGAGCAATGGTAAAAGGACCCAAGAAAGGAAAACCATAAGTGACACGAGAAGCAAATTAAACGTGCTCCGCCACATAGTTAAAATTATAATGGTAATAAGAAGAAAGGAGTCCACAGGGCCGCTGAACAATTGATAATGAAGGTGAATTTTTTTTTTTTTTTTTTTTTTTTTTTTTATAAATGCTGAATTTATAAAGAGAAGGTGCTAGAAGCCGGAGAAATGAAACCAACTCAGAGAAAATAGAAGAATGGCACGAGAAGCAAATTAAACGTGCTCCGCCACAACATATTATATAAACAACAATGCACCAAGCCCCCCCCCCCCCCCCCCCCCCCGCCCCCCGCCCCCATACCACAAGCATGACAGTCCACCGCAGGGGGCACTCGTCTGCCCTGCACAAAAACCAGACAAAACACCAAGAGAGGGAAGTGATGGAAAAGGGGTGGGGGGGGGGGGGAGGGGGCGATTGCATTCCTCTGAGTTGGAGGGGGGGGGGGGAACTGCTGAAGGGTTTTTTTGTTTTTTTTTTCTCTTTGTTTTTTGTTACCATGTGGTCAATATCATTCATCGAGGCAGAGCAGGAAGCTGCGACGTATGGGGAAGGGGGGTGGTGATGTGCGAGTCACGAATTGAAAAAAAAAAAAAACCGAAGCGATGGTCCGTGTCATCATGTGCTCACAAGAAGTCTCGGAAGGGAACCGCAAATCAACAAACAAAACCATATTGAAACGAATCCGCCGGAAATGGCCGGAAATATCCGAATAAGTTGGAACCGCGTGCAAAAATTGTAACGAAAATAGGAGATGTCTCCGCCTGAACTGACCAAACCCACATTCTTCGATTATATGAATGTTAGGCCAGCACGGATTCAGACGTATGGATGGCTTTAAGACCAGACGTAATAGCTGCCCGAATATTTGCTCGGAAAGCTTTCATGCCACGCACGTTGAGATGCACCCCATCAGACAACTTGTTGCGTACAGTTAGGGCCAAACGTTTCTGCCTCCAGAAACGCACCGAAGACCGGTATCCGTGCAAGTCCCTGGATAATTGGAAGTTCAATTCGTCCACTTTGCAATTGAAACTCCCAACGACCTCAGGGGAAGTGGAAAACACCCGGCCACGGACTGGCAATTTAACCCGAAAACGATGAAGGACTTCACAAACGAAAATGTGCTGAACGTGAGCACACCTCTCCAAATAGTGAACAAAGTCACGAATTTCCCTGTAGACCTGGTCTGGGGAATTGGCCGAAAGGTCGTTCCCACCACATACTAACACGGCAATGTCAGGAGAATATTGTTGTATTTGCCGAAGATGGGAACCCGAAATTTTGTCCAGTGTCAGGCCACTTATCCCAAACATACGTACTTCAACAGGAGAAATTGCCAAATTAAAATCCAGTGCCTTCGCAAAATCATGCAACATGGGGCAGTTATTTCCAGGTGTAGTCGGCAACAACATTTCTGAGAATCTTGTGACGAAACTGCTACCAAAAATCATAACCTTCCGAGACATTGCAGCAATGATATTAATAAAATAATATGATTTAAAAATACTGACCTTTGTTTCTATCAGAAAACTTCCCAACTTCTGAGCACAAAAACTTTTTTCCGAACCAGACGCGTCTGTGTGAAACAAAGGAATGAGAAATTAGCTGAAAGGGATGCCAAGATTTTGGCATCCCCCGCAGGCTATTCATTTGATTGGTCAGAGATTAACTCATTAATTACATTAGCATGGGAAACGAGTGGTGTTAAGTGACCATCTACATCAGAGCCTCCTATATTAAACCCATGCTAATGCAGTAATCAAAGATTAAAACCAAATCCCAACGTACTGATTGTTAAGCATAAATTCTTTTACTTGGTAAAATTTATATGTCTGTATTCAGCGTAAGAAGTCTTTATTAAAAATTATATATCCCAAGTAATATTGACTTATTTTTTTGTCGACCTCGTTTTGGAAGCTGTCACTTGTTTCAAATGAGTGTGCAGGCTGCTGTCAATAGTTGTCTGAAACACGCCCACAGCATAGTTTTCACAGTTTTCACAGTGGTTGAATATCATCAGAAAGATATGACTGAACACTGCCACTCTCGAGCGGTGCACAACTCATTGTGAAAGAACACTGACACTTTCGAGCGTGCACAACTCGTTGTGAAAAACGGGTGTTCAGAAATTAATGAGAAAGTGGTAATTAAAAATAAAAAATAATTACAACTCTGGTATTTGAGAATTATATAACAGTATAACCAGAGATATGATTTATGACTTATTGGTTTAATAAAACATGCTCATTTATCATTTCATCATGCTCTGCAACATGTGAAGTCATGACTTTCAGTGTAAATTCAATTTTTCGAATGTTTCCAAGGGAGGCAACTATTTTGTTATTCATATTCCGCTGTGTAAATTTTATCTGGTCTTCATATTATGATTTTTTTTATTGATTTTGTGTGAAGCTATATTAATTTTGTTTCATTCGTAATAAATGTACATATTTAAAAAAAACAGCTATTTTTAAACAGACTATGTTTGTCTGTTTTCAAGGAGGTGGTTTGCACTGTTGATTGACATACTTACGTCCATTTCTGGCTTCGAGAGTGACCTGTACAAAAAAAATGAAAACAACACTGCAATGACTGCATGGTTTTCTGTTTGTTTTATTCATTAAATTGGGCATTAAAACCCGAAATCTGAAAATGAAACGTATGTACAAGATAATTATGAGAATTTTTAAAGCAAATTCTATAAAATTGGTAGGCGGTTTCCAAAGAAACGTAACATACCCAGTGGATACTTACTTGTCTTATAGTTATATCGCCAATTTCGGACGCATCCAAACACAACTTGCAAGCACTATTACTCGTCCCGAAGCCCCCTGCCCCCACCCCCACCCCCCCACCCCCACTATGGAATTTATCCACTGCAAGCCCTGGGCTTCGACACGAGTCAGTACGGTATAAGAAGAAGTGATAGACTGTCGTGTATGTGAGCATTTAATCAAGCGACCATTACCAATCCAACCGCATCGTGATTCCATGATACGGCATTTTCCAACTGATACGCGTATCTCGGGGAGAGTGTATCGCGATGCATCGGTGTATCGTTATGGACCTTGTATGACCCTTCAATTAGTAACATCTCACTGATATCTGTTCTTATAATCTCAGTTAAAATGATGCCAGACACAAAATCATGAAGGAAATGGTGGATCCAAGGATGAAATAAGAGGATGAGAGGAAGAAACTGTGGAGGGATGTGTTCAGGGCTGTAATTTATAATTTTTATGTAAAATTATTTCATGTTCCCTAATTTCGGGTCATGGGCCTGATGTTTTCATTCTTGCTATGAAATCTCCACTGTTTGTTCAGTGTTTCCTCTCTCTCTTTCCTTGATACCCCCCTTGCTAATCTCCCATGCTTTTGGTATAATTTTTGAAATTTTTCTTATTGAAATTTCTTGGGAGTTTTACCATAGTTGCAGAATGTTTATTCTGTTATCCCCATGGTTACTTCCTCACCCTAGGGGTGTTTAGGCGTTTTGGTCATGCATCTACAATCCGATGTACTGCCGCTTCTTCTCTGGAAGATTCTGTTTTACATTGGATAGTGTTTTAAATTGGTTACTGATTTTGGGCCAAGTTTATAATAAGTGCCTGGAGTCGTGTTTCTGGTTTTTATTGACTTTTGTTTACGTTGACAACGGTCACTTCTGTCAGTGATTCCTTGTCTTCTGTAAGGTTCATTATATAGCCAGATACATTAATATTGTCCGTAAGTGTAACATTAATTTTTAGAAATGTTTTAAAACTTTTGTCCACACTTAGGCTTTTTGGGATCCATTTGGGCTCATCGTTCCCTTTGGGAACATTGGCTCATGTCAAAATTTTTTCGAAAATTTTTTCTTTTGAATTATTTTTAGAAATTTTTGTGATGGATTATATTATTATTATTATGTATCTTTGTATTTTCAAGGGTTAGTGCGAGTCCTTCGGCTGTTTAATATTTTTTAAATATGAAAGAATATTGTTCAAATTGTAAATCAAGGAAGTCTTCCTCTGATTCTCATGCTCATTGTATTTGCTGTAGTCACTGTACTCGCACTAATTCTTGCTCAGTTTGTGCCAATTGATGATGAAAAACGGAAACGAGTGTCACAGTATATTGTTAGTGGTGAGAGGTCCATGCCAGTCCTCTTGCCACAGGGTCGCTCTAGTTTTTCAATCTCTTTTTCAGAAGAACAAGAACAGGGTGATGTTTCTGTGATGTTTTCAGGAAGTGTGCTGCCGTCGTCGCAATCAAATACAGAGCTAGCGGCAAAAGTGCTCAAGGAAATTCGACAAGTGCCTAGATCCTTAGTAGGATTGACGACCTTGTCGCCAGCTAGCTCGCCCGGCGAAACTATCACTCGTAGAGTGGGTGATGTGACGTTGGGTTCATCCGTTGTGGTCCAGGAGAGGAGAAGAAATGTTGCGAGCACTATAATCTCAGATCACGTACACCCGGCGACGACGGATCGGAGGATGGATCAGAGAAAGCCAGTCAGTCCGGTTGCTAGCTCGTTCAGGTCTACCCGGACCGCGAGTGAGAGAGGCCCCTCTTACAACAACCTCTGGGGGCCAGATGTTGTCGTACATAACGTTCATCAGTCGGAGCATACGTCCACTCCTCCTGCTCAGGACGCTCCGTCGCATAGACAGCCTTGGACGGCTAGTCTATTGGCTTCCTCTTCCACCCGTGATTGCACCTTGGCTATGTGACCTCAGCTATCCAGCCTGCTTCGACGACCAAGGATTCCACGTCAACCAGGTCACTCCATCCGGTAGCCAAGGACACAAGGCCTCACCAGTCGGGACGCTCGCATAAAAGAATTATGCAAGAGGCACCGTCCCAGGAACTTCCAGCGGCTAAACAATGTAAGACCACAGCCCCACAGGCCTCCGTGACGGACCTGCTATCACAGATAGCTCAACTCATCGCAGCATCCCAGCAACCTTCGGAAACTCTTTCAGATCCGGAACTATCTGAGGAAGCTGGGTCGGTACGCTCCTCCACAATGTCACATAGGGACGACCGAGATTCACATTTGGTCCAGTCGGATGGTGAAAGGGAATCTGCAGAGCTGGATTTTTCCCTTTAGAACAACATATGGTGGCCATAGATTTCATCCGGCAACACCTTCCAGAAGTTGTTCCTCTGGACCAGAGAGCTGCGATACCAGATAAGAGACTGATAGCGTCACTGGACATAGACTTCTTCGGCTGGACTAAGGACGTCGCGCCTGAGTTTCCGGCCCAGTCCAGAAATGTCTCTCAGACGTTTGAATTGCTGAATGATGCTATTTTTAGGCTACCCTCTAAGACTGGCAGATCCAGTTTCTTTTTGCAACAAGCTCTACATCTGCCATTCATCAACAGTAGAAATAAATTTGAAATGGCAGGACAGGGCGCTCTGAGAGTTCCTCTGCATTTGGACGACCAGACAGAAGACTTTGAGTTGTCATTGCCGGCGTCTATGTCGATTCTCTCCAGTACGATGGAGATGACAATCGTCTAACAGAACCAGTTTAGATGCCTTATCTTACGCAGATCACCTTACCAGAGCGTTACCACAACATCTCGATCGTAAAGAATTCCAGGATGTTCAAACTTCCTTGAGAGTTCTTTTGAGGGCAGTTGCATATTCCACGTATAACTCTGCCCTTTCAGTGGCAAATTTGGAGTTAGTCAGACGTGATGCTGCCCTGGCTTCATCCACGAGGGTGGATTCTAATGTGGAAAAACTCTCTTCGTGTCACTCCGGTTTCAGGAGAACTTCTCTTCGATGGTAAGCTTTCACTAATCTATGATCAGATTACTAAGAAAGCTTCGGACTCTCTGCTTTTTAAGTCAGTTTAAAAAAAAAACGGTCTCAGCAGAGAGGAGTAAGTCAGGGACTTCTGGGGCGAGTACGTCCAAGGGAAGTTCCTATAGAGGATCTAAGAAAGCCTCTACATTTTACTCCAGCGTCCGTCAAGAGTAGCGACTCAGGTAGGGGATGTAATGCTGGTCGAGACAACTGGTCAGATGCCCCTAGGTTGACTGGTCGAGGTCAGGGAGCACGTAGTTTCTCCTCCCACCAGCCTCGCATGCACAGGAGGTGAAGGTCAGAACCTCTTTAGCACTCCAGTGGGCGGAAGGCTGTCGAGATTCTTAACCAATCGGTTGTCAATTACGGATGACTGATGGGTTCAGGAGGTTATTTCGGAAGGTCTAAAACTGTCCTTCAGAGCAAAACCTCCGTTAACACGAAGTCCTTGATGGACTCAGCTTCCGGCAAACCTTCAGAAGAGAGATTCGCTTCTATCAGAGGTGCGAACTCTTCTGTAGAAGAACACAACAGAGGTCGTAGAAAACCAGGAATCTCCCGGTTTTTACAGTCACCTGTTCCTGGTACCAAAACCGGACAGCTAGTTCCATCCACTTATAGATCAAAGCTGGATAAACAAGCCTATAGTGGCTCCAAAATTTTATATGGAGACCATTTGATCGGTGAGAGCGAGCATTCGAGTGAACGACTGTTGCGAGCATAGATCTCAAGGATGCGTACTTTCACGTCATGATACATCTGGCGTTTAGAAAGTACTTTCGCTTCGCTGTCCTAGGAGTCGTTTATCAGTTCCGAGCTATGTGCTTCGGACTGAATCTAGTGCCCTGGGCCTTCACTCAAATAATGAACTCGGTAATGACTCATTTCGAAGCTCATTCGTCTGCAGTAACGTCGGCCTACTTGTTGGACGACATTCTTCAGAGGTACAGCGACAGATTAACACTTCAGAACGATGTTCAGAGTCTGCTTCAATTGCTTGTCGACGTCTCGGTTTCATAGTAAACGAAAAGAAGTCGGATCTAGTTCCGTCCAAGTCGTTCATTCACTTGGGAATGAGCTTCGAGACGCACAACAATATGGTTCATCTGCTGTTACCCAGAGCAAAATTAGTTGTTAGGCTCACTTTTGTCTACACTCAGATGTAGTAACAGCGAGAGAATTTATGTGACTGATAGGTTTGTGAAGAGCCGCCGTGACCTTATTCCGATGGTGCGCCTACGAACACGTCCACTCCAGATATTTTTTACTCAGAATTGGAGTGTGAAGATTCATTTGCTCAAAACGAACATCGTCTTGTTGAACTAAGTAAAACAAGAGATTCAGACTTGGGCAGATATTCAGTGGTTAACTCATGGTGTTCCACTGCAACGGCCAGATCCGATTTTTACAATTATGACGGATGCGAGTCAAACAGGTTGGGGCGCGACATTGAGCCCAACAGATTCGAGGTGCCAGGGTCTTTGGGATCTGCAATTCCTGAACAAGCACATAAACATCAAAGAGATGATGTCAATTTGGCTTGCGCTACGTCATTGGATGAACTTTATTCAGAATTCACATGTTCAAATACTTTCCGACATTTCGACAGTAGTAGCGTATATTCGGAACCAGGGAGGCACTCATTCCATTCCGTTGTGCAACTTAACGGAAAGAATCCTTCTGTTTGTCCTGGAGCATCAGGTTCTTCTGTCGGTCCGTCATATTCCAGGTCGTCTGAACGTTCTAGGGGACTCCCTTTCTCGGAAAGGTCATACGTTGCTGTCAGAATGGACTCTCAACAAACGAGTATTCAGTCAGATCTGCTACCAATGGGATCGTCCGATGATAGACTTGTTTACGACGTATCTCAACAATCAGTTGCAGACGTATGTGTCACCATACCCAGATCCTCGAGTGTTCGCAGTAGACGCTCTCTCGATCTCTTGGGACGGAATGATAGGATACGCGTATCCTCTAGCTCCGTTGATTCAACAGAATATTGCTAAAAATCAAGCAATCTCACTGAAAGATTTTCGAAAGCTTTCAAATTTCACATATAACATCTTTGGAAGATTGTTTCACATGTTCATTGAAATCAATTCCCTGGGTCCATATTTGGGCTCTCGATGGGAGCCCAAATGTTTAAATTAGTGCAGTTTGAGGAATATTTTTTAAAAATCTTCTTCAGATCTACCAATAAGAATCTTTTGATATTTGATATGCAGCATGCAAAGGGGGTGAGATTCAAGTTTGTTCAAGCCAAGTCCCTGGGTTCATATTTGGGCTCACTGTGGGAGCCAGAATTATAACTTAGTTCAAAATGAGGAATTTTTTTAAAAAATCTTCTTCAGATCCAGCAGTCGGAAAGTTTTGATATTTGGTATGTAGCATCCTTAGGGGGGTGAGATTCAAGTTTGTTCAAGCCATGTCCCCGGGTCCATATTTGTGGGGGCTCGAATTGTAACTTAGTTCAAAATGAGAAATTTTCTTAAAAAATTTTCTTCAGATAAAGCAGTCGGAATGTTTTGATATTTGGTGTGCAGCATCCTTAGAGGGGTGTGATTCAAGTTTGTTAAATCCAAGTCCCTGGGTTCATATTTGGCTCCCTGTGGGAGCCCGAATTACAACTTTGTTCAATATGAGGAATTTTTCTTTAAAAATCTTCTTCAGATTCAGCAGTCGGAATGTTTTGATATTTGGAGTGCAGCATCCTTAGTGGGGGTGAATTTCAAGTTTGTTCAAGCCATGTCCCTAGATTCATATTTGGGCTCACTGTGGGAGCTCGAATTGTAACTTAGTTCAAAATGAGGAATTTTCTTTAAAAATCTTCTTCTTCAGATCCAGCAGTCAGAATATTTTGATATTTGGTATGCAGCATCATTGGGGGGGTGAGATTCAAGTTTGTTGAAGCCAAGTCCCTGGGTTCATATTTGTGCTCTCTTTGGGAGCCCGAATTATAACTTAGTTCAATATGAGGAATTTTTCTTTAAAATCTTCTTCTTCAGATTCAGCAGTCGGAATGCTTTGACATTGGGCATGCAGCATCCTTGGGGGGGGGGGGGGGGGGGGGGGGGGGTTCAAGTTTGTTCAAGATGGGTCTTTGGGTGGATATTTGGGCTCCCTGTGGGAGCCTGAATTATAACTTAGTTCAATATGAGGAATATTCTTCAAAAATCTTCTTCTTCACATCCACAAGTCAGAATCTTTTGATATTTTGAAAATGTCCTCCCACTGGAGGTGAGATTCAGGTTTGTTCAAGCCTAGTCCCTGGGTTCATATTTGGTCTTCCTATGGGAGCCTGAAGTATAACTTGGTTCAATATGAGGAATATTTAAAAAAAAATTTTTTTTCTGATCCACTTGTCTGTATCTTTGGATATTTGGTATAAGCTTTTCTATGGAGGGGCAGATGCAACTTGTTGAAATCAATTCCCTGGGTTTTATATTTAGGCTACCATGTCAGGTGAGCGCCCTTAGGCCCCCTGGGGCCTCTTGTTTATTTACAGAGTTAGACCTTTAATTCTTCAAACAGTTTGGTAGAATGTCACTGTTCTCATTTGGGACAATGTCTATACTGTCTACTGAAGCTTTCTGCAGTTATTTTAATTAATATTGTCAGGATTTTGACCCCTTTTAAACATGTTTTCAGACTTAGTTTCTTTGTATTGGCTTTTACCACATACTTTGTTACTTTAATTCTTGCATGGTCAGTACAATTTAATGATTGCATTTACATCAGTGATTTCTTTTATCGGTTTTAGGAAATATTCAACCCTTTTTTATAGCCAATTTTACAGGATTCCTAGCTTAAGGTTTTGGATTAAAGTTTTGCTTTTCAAGGTTGTACCTTTTATTCTTCAAACACTCTGTTACAACATCATTGCTTTTCATTTGGGGCAAGGCCTACTGACGCTGTATACAGTGGTTTCAATTAATATTTGAATTAATTTAACCCTTTGCAAAGCATTTTTCAAATTTAGTATCTTTAAATTTGAAATTGCCTTCAAACACATACTTTGTCACTTTTTGTTCTTACATGATCAATACAACTTTAATAACTGCATTTACAGACCTGATTTCTTTTACTTGTTGTTACTTGTTCTCTCATTACCTGAGCTTCACAGTTTGAAATATAAAGAATGTTAAATGTTATCCAGAAGATAAATCTAGTTCTCATTATACAATTCTCTTCAAATTTGATATTTTTTTATATGCCCATTTGTAAAAATGGTCATATTATGTAAATGGTCTGTCCATCCATTCATCCAAGCCAGAAAATAAGCAGACTGTAATCTGAAAAATGAGGTTCCCAGAGAGTGAATTTACTGACGCTACGCTGCATAGCAGGGTAGCATCACTAAATTTACCATCTGTGAACCTCAAACTGAATCAGGGTCTCAGAACTAAACGGAAAGAGGTACCCAGAGGATAAATTCGCCCACTGTATGGGATAGCACCATCAAATTCACCTTCTGGAGACCTC
Organism: Pictodentalium vernedei; assembly: GCA_031216915.1. Lineage (NCBI taxonomy): Eukaryota > Metazoa > Mollusca > Scaphopoda > Dentaliida > Dentaliidae > Pictodentalium > Pictodentalium vernedei. Next base: position 198,603,630 of record CM062294.1, read on the forward strand.
ATTCTGCAAATGTCAGACTGCTTATTTTCAGGCCTGCGTTCATCCATTGATCTCCAACCAATAACTCCAGTTTAGGCAATTATTCCCAAAATGCATTTTGAAGGATTGGGAGTTATTATATGCAAAAAAATAAAAAATTGACTCCTGTAGCCCAACAATGTTTTTATGTATTGCATCTTGAACCCTCTTTACCTAACACAAGTTGAAGCCAACAGCACAAATTATTTTTCTGAAACCATTAGAATTTTTTTATGTTTTACTTCTAACCTTTGCTCATTAGTCCTTATTGGAATAAGCTCATCAAGCTTGTTCCATTAATAGGTCATGAGGTATGTTTGGGGTAGAGAAATGGAAAAATAAAATTTGAATAGCAATTTTTGTAAATCACAAGAGCAGATATAGTAGATTCGTTAGGTAAACGGTTACCAAAAAATGGCTCAGACTATTTTGTGTCTAAGCATTGCCATTGCTGGGACAGTCGGGCTGTATGCATGACATCACTCTAGTTATATTTTTTAAACCGATTCACAGTTCTGCATTTGAAAAAATCAATATGTTGTTAACATCAATTTGCTTTCCAGAGAGCATCTGTTGGCTGTACCAACTTCTTAATTTGCTGTATTTTGTTTGAAACAGGCTCCAGTGGCAGCACCACCAACACAGCCACCAGCAGTATCTACTGGTCCACCCCCTCCAAGTGGAAGAGCATCTTATAGAGGTGGCGCGAAGGAACCAAAACCAGGAGCAGGAGGTGATATTCCACAAGCTCCTGTTGAGGCTATGGCCAAGATGAGATTAGGCACTGGAGAAGTTAGAGAAACTGCACCAAGGCGACGAGATTTCAGATTCACAGAACCTACAACAAGACCAGCTCACATTATTGACAAAAAAGGTACAAACAATGTGTAGTCATTATTAGGACTCCTGAATATTTGTCAGAGGTTGGTTGTTTTTTCCAGCAAAGGTAGAAAAAACATCAAGTCATGCAAGCGACAGATGCCTTTTATTATTCCTCTCCACAAAGCCGGTTTATGGATAATAAAATGGTCAGAGGTGTGATTTTTCATGGAGGGTTTTATCCAAGTTCAGTTAGGTTTTTTTTTACCCACTTACAATTTTTTTTATTAGCCCACCTGACTGAAAGTCAGGGTGGGGGTATTGTCATCACTTTTTGTCTGTCGTCCGTCTTCGCGTGTTAAGTTGTGTTTGAGTCTTCTCCAAAACCACTGGGCCATTTCAAGTGAAAGTTTGAGGAGTGACCATGAAGGGGTATTGCATTTTTGTTCAAATCAACATGCCCAGCCCCATAGGGAGGGGGTGGGGGAAAATGCTCCAAATTGTTTTTAAAAATCTTCTCATGAACCAGTGGGTACAATGACTTGATATTTGGTGTGTAGCTTCCTTTTGAAATGTAGAATCAAGGTTGTTCCAACGAAGTTCGTGGAGCAATATTTGCCTTTGTAATGGGAGAGGCAAGATATTTGGTCCTGTCCCAAATTTCTATTTTCCGAACTGATGATCTGATTTGAACCAAATTTGGTATGTGGTATTATTGAGCCATAAGTACTTGACCCATACAAAAAAAAATTCCTGTGTCTCTTGTAGAAACCCCAGGAGGTAAAAATAGAAATATTTTTTAACGCTCATCCATATTTCCAAACCTCACAGTACAGAGAACTCTTGTTTGGTATGAAGTATCCCTAGGACCAGTAGAATTGAAAGATAAAAAAAATTCCATTGGTTGTGTCAGGGTGTTCTAGTGAGGAGGCTAGGGGGAGGGGGGGGGGGGGGGGCATCGAAAAAAATGCCGAGTCCGCATATTTTCAAAAAATTTTTAAAAAAGAATCTCCAGAATCACTGATCAGAATCTTTTGATATTTGGTATGCAGCATCCATAGGGGGTTAGATACAAGTTTTGTTAAAATGAAGCCCCATGGTTCAGATTTGGGCTCAATACAGGAGCCAGAATTTTTATCTTGGGGCAATATGGGAAAAGTATTTTAAAAAATTCTTCTTCAGGTCAACCAGTAAGAATGCTTTCATATTTGGTATCCAACATCTCTACATGGGGTGGAGGGGGGCAGATTCAAGTTTGTTCAAATCGGGTCCGTGGACTCATATTTGGGCTCCCTATGGTAGGTCAGATCTTAGTGCAATATGACTCAGTGTAATATGAGGAAATTACTTTCAAAATCTTTTCCTGAACCATCTATTAGAATCTTTTTATATTTGGAATTCACCATCTCAGGGAGGTGGGGTTTGGTCCTTGGGTTAATATTTGGGCTTCGTATTGTAGCCCGAATTTTAAGTTAGTACAATATGAGGAAATTTTTTTTAAAATCTTCAGATCCCCCTGTCAGAATGCTTTCATGTTTGGTATACGACATCTCTAGGGGTGAGATTCAAGTTTGTTCAAATCGGGTCCCTAGATTAATATTTGGGCTCCCTATGGAGCCCAAAGTTTAACTTGGTGCAATATGAGGAAATTTCTTTCAACATTCTCTTCAGATCCACCAGTCAGAATGCTTTCATGTTTGGTATATAACATCTCCGGGGGTGGGGGGGGGGGGGGGGGGGGCGTGGAATAAGATTCAAGTTTCTTCAAATCAAGTTCCTGGCTTAATTTTTGTGCTGTCTATAGGAAACAAAATTTTAACTTAGTGCGGTGTGAGGAAATTTCTTTAAAAATCTTCTTCAGAGCCACCAGTCAGAATGCATTCAGATTTGGTATACAGCATCTCTAGGGGGTAAGATTCGGGTATGTTCAAGTGATTGGGTTATTAATTGGTCTCCATTTGGTAGCAATATGAGGAATAATCTTTAATAAAAATCTTCTTCAGATCCCCCAGTCAGAATCTTTTGATCGTTTGGTATACGGCATCCTTTGGGATGCCAGATCCAAGTTTGTTCAAATCAAGTCCCTGGGTCGATATTTGGGCTCCCCATTGGAGCCTGAATTGTAACTTGGTCAAATAAGAGGAATGATTGTTAAAAATCTATTTCTTGAGATACAATCATAATCTTTTGATCTTTTGATATTTGGTATATAGTATCCTTTGAGTGTTCAGATTCAGTTTGTACAAATAATGACGCTGGGTTCATATTTGTGTTCCCTATGGGGGTGGGGGCAAATTTTAACATGGTGCAAAATTGGTAATAATCTGAAAATATTTCTTCTCCAGAACCAGCAGTCGGAATTTTTTGATATTTGGTATACAATATCCTTCAAGTTTGTTTCAGTCAAGTCCATAGGTTGATATTTGGACTCCCTAGTTTTCAATTTCTGAAAATCTGGGCATTATTTCGGTAGTAGCATCCCAATACTAGAAAAAAATCATCTGGCAAGGACAGCAAAGTTATAAATAAATAATTAAATAACTTCATTCTTCTGTTATGTTAACTAGCCATAGATGGTAATTAAATCCTGCTTTAAACAACTTTGGCCAGGTGAGCACCTCAGGTCCCAGTGGTATCTTGTTAACTGGTAGAGAGCTACATTGTTTTTGGCGGTCTGAATTCGTTATTCAAAATTTGTTTTATTATGGGCACGCTCCAATAATTTGTGTTTGACTGAATATGAAACATGAGCAAGGAAAATGTTGGCTTTTGCTCGCGTACCCTCATTTTTCTGAAAGCCCTGATAGTGGCTTCTAGCACTCAACCAGTTAAATAAAAACATAAGTAATTTTCCAAACTATCCCCATTTTTACAATCATTTTGGAAACTAATTATACCCCACGCAACGAAGTTGCTGGGATATAATGTTTTTGACTGGTCCATCCATCAGTCCTACCTGTTTTCCGGACTTTTTTTTCTACACGCTTCCAGATATTGAGCTGATTTTTGGTATGTGAGTCTAACATGGTGGCCTACAGATCAAGTTTGCATTTTTTCCGCTCCACTGATTTTTACCGAAATTACGGCCCTTGGACTCTGAAAAATTCATCAAAATTTCAGTTTTCCGGACTTTTTTTCTACACGCTTCCAGATATTGAGCTGATTTTTGGTATGTGAGTCTAACATGGTGGCCTACAGATCAAGTTTGCATTTTGTTCCGCTCCACTGATTTTTACCGAAATTACAGCCCTTGAACTTTGAAAAGTTCATCAAAATTACAGTTTTGCAGACTTTTTTCCTACACGCTTCCAGATATTGAGCTGATGTTTGGTATGTTAGTCTGACATGGTGGCCTACAGATCAAGTTTGCATTTTGTTCCTCTCCACTGATTTTTACCGAAATTACGGCCCTTGAACTTTGAAAAGTTCATCAAAATTACAGTTTTCCGGACTTTTTTTCTACACGCTTCCAGATATTGAGCTGTTTTTGGGTATGTTAGTCTAACATGGTGGCCTACAGATCAAGTTTGCATTTTGTTCCGCTCCACTGATTTTTACCGAAATTACGGCCCTTTAACTTTGAAAAGTTCATCAAAATTACAGTTTTGCAGACTTTTTTCCTACACGCTTCCAGATATTGAGATGATTTTTGGTATGTTAGTCTAACATGGTGGCCTACAGAGCAAGTTTGCGTTTTGTTCCGCTCCACTGATTTTTACCGAAATTACGACCCTTGGACTCTGAAAAATGCATTAAAATTACAGTTTTCCGGACTTTTTTTCTTCACGCTTCCAGATATTGAGCTGATGTTTGGTATGTTAGTCTGACGTGGCCTACAGATCAAGTTTGCATTTTGTTCCTCTCCACTGATTTTTACCGAAATTACGGCCCTTGAACTTTGAAAAGTTCATCAAAATTATAGTTTTCCGGACTTTTTTCCTACACGCTTCCAGATATTGAGCTGATTTTTGATATGTTAGTCTAACATGGTGGCCTACAGAACAAGTTTGGGTTTTGTTCCGCTCCACTGATTTTTACCGAAATTACGGCCCTTGAACTTTGAAAAGTTCATCAAAATTACAGTTTTCCGGACTTTTTCTCTTCTTGAATTCTTTCAATACCGTTGAAACTACAGAACACTGTTTTCTGCAGTATTCCTAGAATCTATGTTTATTTTTAAAAAATGATTAGAGCTTGAAATATCGGGGTGCGTGGAGTATGTGAGCGTGCTCACTAAGGTTCTATATTTTTAATATATGCTTGCTTGAAGACGCTCTGTCAGGTTACTTTGCAGTATGATTCCTAGGATTCACCTGAATTCATTTCACGAGAATCCACTTGATTTTCCCTAACTTTGGCGAAATTTTGTGACTGCACACTGTGGAGAAATATTAGGAAAGAGAAGCCTGCACAGCAATAACCCAATCAGACGTTAATAATGACTGCTTATGTGAGCATCACTACAGTTGAAATTAGCAGTCATGTGCCTGTTTTGTGCTCATTTGTGCACTATTTTGAAGTAATAGTGTGCTGAGTAAGTGCACTTTTATCCTAAAAAACTGCACCAATAGCATAATCCAATTCATGGAGAAACAACTGTGCCCAACTCTGTACATTCTATACTTATACATAGAGATCATCAACAACTTTCATAACCTCTTCTGGGATACAGTGTACATGCAATGACTTAAATAGATAATAAATTTGACTAAATGCACAAAATAAAGAGAGTGGGTTACCACTGAATCGCAGCATCGTATATTCTCCACTCAAAAAGAATTTATTATGCACCTGACCTCCGACGAAGGATTCAGGGGGATCTAGTGAAGCCCTTCATCCATCCATCTGTCCATACAAACGTTTTGCATTGTAATTTCAAAGCCATTGCTTGGATTTGTATCTCCGTTGGTATGCTGTTAGACCTGCATGTGGGAACAGATATGCCCAGGGAATGAGTCCTGTCCGATAATTTTTCACAGATATGGCCCTTTTTCGACTTAGAATTTTCTGTTTTCACTCTTTCCATTCAGAAATTTTTCTGTCCCACAGTACCTTTGAGGTTACTTCGAACTTGAGTACGGGCTGGGGCACCATGGCAGCCATCTTGGATTTTCAGGGACTTTTGATTGTGCATGTGATATCCAACAGATACTGGGTTTTTTTTAGCTACCTGACTGAAAGTCAGGGTGAGCTTTTCTTATCACTCTTCGTCCGTCGTCCTGCGTGAAGGTGGTGTTTGAGCCTCATTCTCCTAAACCCCTGGCCACATTTTAATTAAATTTCATGTAAGTAGTGGTTATATAGGGGCATTTTGATTTTTATGCAAATTAGGTTTCGGCTCATATTGAGCAGAGGGGTGTGGAAAAAATGGCCAAATTTTTTGAAAATCTTCTAATGAACCTCCAGTAGTAGAGACTCGATATATGGTATACAGAGTCCTTTTGAGGTTTAGGATCAGTTTGTTCAAGAGAAGTTTGTCGGGCATTATTTGCCCTCGTTATGGGAGGGGCAAAAATTTTGGCCACGCCGAAAATTTCTATTTTCAGAACCGTCGGGTAGATTTGAACCAGATTTGATATGAGATGATAATGGGTCATAATTAGTTGATTGATGCAAAAAAAAAATTTTCTCATTGCCTCGTGGGAACATAGGGAGCTAAAAATAGGAAAAACCTTAAAACTGCCATATCTCCATATAAACTACATGCCACATGTATTAGCTCACCTGAGTGAAAGTCAGGGTGAGCTTTTCTGATCACTTTTTGTCCGTCCGGCGTCTGTCGTCCGTCGTGAAGGTGGTGTTTGGGCCTTTTTCTCCCAAACCACTGGCCGCATATTAATGAAATTTCATGTGAGTAGGGGTTATATAAGGGCATTTTGATTTTTTGTCAAATTAGGTTTCGGCTCATATTGAGCAGAGGGATGGGGCAAAAATGCTCCAATTCTTAACCCTTTGAACACTGGTGACCCACACGCTAAATGCTGTGAACCCTGGGCCCCCAGGGGAATTTCGGTGATTTTAATCACTTTCGGTATGTAATTATTATTCAAGTGCTAACACCTATATCCAGGCTATTTTGGCTGTAGGCCTGTAACGATACACCGATGCATCGCGATACACTCTCCCCGAGATACGCATATCGGTTGGGAAGTGCCGTATCGCGGAATGGCGATGCGGTTGGATTGGTAATGGTCGCTTGATTAAATGCTTACATACATGACAGTCTATCACTTCTTCTTATACCATACTGACTCGTGTCGAAGCCCAGGGGGTGCTTGCAGTGGATAAATTGCAAAGTGGGGCGGGGGGGGGGGGGGGGGGGGAGTTTCGGGACGAGTAATTGTGCTTGCAAGTCACGTTTGGATGCGACAGAAATTGGCGATATGAGACAAGTCAGTATCCACTGGCACTGGGTATGTTACGTTTCTTTGGAAACCGCCTACCAATTCTGTAGAATTTGCTTTAAAAATTCTCATAATTATCTTGTATATATGTTTCATTTTCAGATTTTGGGTTTTAATCCTCAATTTAATGAATAAAACAAACAGAAAACCATGCGGTGTTGTTTTCATATTTTTTTGTACAGGTTACTCTCGAAGCCAGAAATGGACGTAAGTACGTCAATCAACACTGCAAACCACCCCCTTGAAAACAGACAAACACAGTCTGTTTAAAAATAGCTGTTTTTTTTTTTTTTTTTAAATATGTACATTTATTACGAATACAACAAAAATATAGCTTCACACAAAATCAATAAAAAAAATCATAATATGAACTTGAAGACCAGATAAAATTTGGCACAGCGGAATATGAATAACAAAATAGTTGCCTCCCTTGGCAAAATTCGAAAAATTGATTTTACACTGAAACTCATAACTTCACATGCTGCAGAGCATGATAAAATGATAAATCAGCATGTTTTATTGAACCAATAAGTCATAAATCATATCCCTGGTTATATTGTTATATAATTCTCAAATACTAGAGTTGTAATTATTTTTTATTTTCAATTACCACTTACTCATTAATTTCTGAACACCCGTTTTTCACAATGAGTTGTGCACGCTCGAAAGTCGCAGTGTTCTTTCACAATGAGTTGTGCACCGCTCGAAAGTCACAGTATTCAATCAGTATCTTTCTGATGATATTCAACCACTGTGAAAACTGTGAAAACTATATGTTGTGGGCGTGTTTCAGACAACTATTGACAGCAGCCTGCACACTCATTTAAAACAAGTGACAGCTTCCAAAACGAGGTCAACAAAAAAATAAACAAGTCAGTTTTGCTTGGGATATATAATTTTTTAATAAAGACTTATTGCACTGAAAACAGACATAATGTATTACACAAAAGACGAATTTAACAACACAAAAACCTCAACTCCAGAAAATATACATAATACAGTTTTACAGTTTTTTTGGTAAGTACAGTGTTGCAACAAGTCACCTGTTTTTCCATTTGATGCCTGTAAATTTGACGTCTTATCTCAAACAACTTTCGTCCAATTTGAAACTTAGGGGTGGGCTTTGACTCGAGTAGGGCACCCTGGTTCACAAATCTGAAGAAACGGGAGGGGGGGGGGGGGGGGCTTCGGCACGAGTATGGGCTTCGACACGAGTCAGACTCAGTCAGTAGGGTAATAAAATTCATTGAAGTTGAACAAGCTTTGCCTGGAAACAAAATTAATCAAATTCCCCAAATCCCTGATTCCTTGTGTGTATCTAAACATTGATTGCATTCTTATATTCTGACAGGGTTACACAGGTTACACACTGTGTAACCCTGTCAGAATATAAGAATGCAATCAATGTTTAAATTTTTAAGCAATGAAAAATGTTCAGAACCTCACTCCCTCAGTCTCCCTGAATCCCACTGGCTGAGAAAGAGTGACCCTATAGAAGTTCAAGTCATACAAGATCACCCACTCTCAATCATTGCTGTTCAAGGGGGTTATACTGAAGTGACAGGTACACTGGTGCAGTGTATATATACAAACTGAATCAAGATAGTTTGAAGATACGTATCTAGATACGTATCGTATTGCGGGTAAAATATCGAGATACGAATCGTATCGTGGCCAAAGCGTATCGTTACGGGTCTATTTGGCTGAAATAACTTAAAGCAACATTTTTCCAACATATATGCATAATATTTCATCAAATAATACCCCACATAGCCACGTGGCTCCAAGGCATGGCTCCTTTACCGAAAAACATTTTCGGCTCACCAGAATATATTATCTTTTGTAATAAATTATTACAGAAAACAATATATAAAGATGAACATATGGCTGCCCATCTGCTGTATCTAGCTTATCAAACGTATGTGTGTATCTATATGTAATAACTGATATATCGGATGATTTTAACCCCTTCACTGCAGATGATGGGGCTAAAACCAGATATGTCAAGTATAGGTAAAGGTCCCCAGATTGGAACAAAATATTCCCTTTTAGTTTTTGCCACACCTATCAACAAAAGTAGCTTGTTTCAAGGATAGATTCTTTATTTATCAATTCTTACAGACAACAATTTCTTTTTTTCTGTCTCTTATTCTCGCCAGTACTGCTTCAAATTGTGCCATGCATGCCAGCAGTCCGACCCCTCACGGATGCAAAGGAAAATTTTGCATTCAGAACACCAGAATGATGTCCTGGTCTGTTTTACAGGCAAGTCTTTCCGTCTTATAGAAGGGTTACTTTTTACAAATCGGTTGTACTTCTCAGCACACACTCTGCCAACATTCAGGAGACGAGGCTCCAGGCATGGAGTATCAGAGCTTCGTGAACGCATTGCAGACTGTGATCGAAATTCACCAATGAGTGATAAGCATACTGAGTTTATGAAACTTCCAAAAGTTACAGCTCTTTTGTTGGATGGTCTATGATCTTTATATTGACCTTCTATTATATATGAGTTATATATTGCCCAGAAAAAAAATTTGGCAATAAGGCGTCTTGGCCATTTGTAATGTCTTCTTGTTCTATTCAAGCGAGTCAACTGATCATTTTTGTCAGTTCCTCCCATATATTTGTTGTACAAAACAACTATTTCAGGGCAGGGTATGTCAGATACAGAACCATCCTTTGCTCGACGAGGTACACTCTTGCTCTGCGCTGGATTCCCAAAAGTACTTAGAAAATTGATAGGCTCCCTGTCTTTCCAGGTTATGGCCACCATGTTGTTTGCACACCGGTAAGAATGACTGCCACGTTTCATTGCCTTTTTTTGCTTGTTGTTCATTTTTAGTTCAGTTGGAAAAAATTTGCGATTTACCATGGTAGTTCCGAGACCGTGAATACCAGAGTCATATAAATGCTTCATCAGCACAGCTGAAGTATAATATCTGTCCATCACAATTATATGGTTTTTATTTTCCAGTCCCAAGTTAGAAGTCATGCGGACCACAACACTGCCAATCTTACCCAACTCCTTTGAAAAGTAACTGTCTGTTGCACCTGTATAAATTTCAGCATTCAGTAAATACCCAGATTCACTCTCACACAGAAGGAAAGCTTTTATTCCCCACTTCACCGGTTTTATTCGGATATACTGTTTTATAGATAGTCTATTTTTGGCTGGAATCATGCCTTCATCCAAACTCAAATACTGCCCGGGCTTCCAGTAGTGTTGAAATTTGTGTAACAACAGATTGATCATTGGTCGTACTTCATAGATTTTGTCAGTTTTGTTCAAGTTTGGGTCCTTTTCATCAACCAAATGTAGAAATTTCCAAATGGCAAAATACCGGTCCCGTGTAAACAGATCTAAATCCTGGGGTATATGTCACAAAATTGCGGCTTTGGTTTTGAAAATACTCTTCATATCTGGGCTTAGTAATTTTATTTTCCATCAGAACACGTAGGGCTACAAAGGCTTTCATTTCTTCTAAATCAACTGGCTTCCACAAACAGGCATAGTAATCATTTGGGTTATCAGTTTGTACTTGTTCAGCGCGAATATTTGTGAACTTACAAAACTGGTGAAATAAATCATCATCAAGGAACAAATTGAGGAATTCAATAGACTCTGTTTCGGGTGTGAGGTCACCTGGCATATTTTGCACACCGCATTGTGATTGGAAAGTCACATTGGGGGCTTGAATGTTTTGATTCCATGAAAATACGCCACTCGTTGTATTCGCCGGTTCATCTTCATCAGAACTGTCACCTGATTCACAACTGTCTGTTTCTGATGACAGATCTGAACTAGGATAATCCGAATCACTGCATTCAGATGCATCGGATGCGTCGGAAGCTTGTAAGTTATATATTATAAGTTATATATGCAGCGACGTGATCAATGAGCACTGTTGCATTGCTTAAACGACTTGTGTTTTCAACGCTCTTCTGTTGTGTGGCACACAATTGAGAGGGGCCTTCGGCCTTTCTCAATGGTGTGCTGCCTAACAGAGTAGCGTCTACAGTAATCTCCCATCTGTATCATTTTTGAGGCAAGCATGCTATGAGGGCATATATATGATTGGGTACAATGGACTGAGTGCAATTTTCATGATATGGGCAGTGTACACGTCATAACTATGGGTGTGTTTCAGAATTGCTTTGGAATTTACTGTGGACGAAACAAATGTTTCTCTTAATGTAGTGGTATCCTTATACTAACATCAGGTCACTTTTACACAATTGCACAAGCACTATATAATGTAATTTCTTTATGTAAGGGTACGGCGTTAAGATAGGCCAAGCCTGTTCGCCAAACCCCATTTCAATTTAATGAAATAAAATATTGTTTAAAAAAAAAAGCTTGTATTTCTCGAATAGCATCATCCAGTTTCAAACGTTTTGACATTTTCGCTTTCCGAAACCAGGAAGTAAAATTCACAAATTTCCCAATATCACGTGCGTGTATTGACCTTGATAAAGGTCAGCTTATCGAGTCCACATTGCACACGTTTTCATCAGAACGTTTTGGGTTCAATTGTCCTACCCCCCTACAACATAATTAATGATTGGCTGACTCGTGTCACACCTCCAGCTCATGAATATTAATTATTGAACCACATAAACAAAACCGCATGGGCTTACGCAAAAATTTATGCACTACGGGGAACAGGGTGTTTTACAATACGCAAATATTTTTGCACTACGTGTTCAAAGGGTTAAAAAATCTTCTCAAGAACCAGCAATAGCAGAGACTTGATATTTAGTATGCAGCTTCCTTTAGAGGTGTAGACTCAAGTTTGTTCAAGAGAAGTTTGTCGGGCATTATTTGCCTTCGTTATGGGAGGGGCAAACATTTTGGCCACGCCTAAAATATCTATTTTCAGAACCGTCAGGTCGATTTGAACCAAATTTGATATGAGATGATAATGGGTCATAAGTAGTTGATTGATACAAAAAAAAATTTCTCATTGCCCCGTGGGAACCTCGGGAGCTAAAAATAGGAAAAACCTTAAAACTCCCATATCTCCAAAACTACACGGCACAGAGAATTCTTATTAGCTCACCTGACTGAAAGTCAGGGTGAGCTTTTCTGATCACTTTTCGTCCGTCGTCCGTCGTGAAGGTGGTGTTTGGGCCTTTTTCTCCCAAACCACTGGCCGCATATTAATGAAATTTCATGTGAGCAGGGGCTATATAAGGGCATTTTGATTTTTTGTCAAATTAGGTTTCAGCTCATATTGAGCAGAAGGATGGGGCAAAAATGCTCCATTTCTTAAAAAATCTTCTTCTCAAGAACCAGCAATAGCAGAAACTTGATATTTGGTATGCAGCTTCCTTTTGAGGTGTTTGTTCAAGAGAAGTTTGTCGGGCATTATTTGCCTTCGTTATGGGAGGGGCAAAAATTTTGGCCATGCCTAAAATTTCTATTTTCAGAACCTTCAGGTCGATTTGAACCAGATTTGATATTAGGTGATAATGGGTCATAAGTAGTTGATTGATGCAAAAAAAAATTTTCTCATTGCCCCGTGGGAACCTCGGGAGCTAAAAATAGGAAAAACCTTAAAACTGCCATATCTCCAAAACTACACGGCACAGGGAATTCTTATTTTGTATAAAGCGTACTTTTATCTAGTAGAATAGAGTGGTTAAAAAAAATCCCTATCGTTTTGATCACAAGGTACTTTTTTCAGGACTTTGAAAAAGTGCTGAGTCAGCACTTTTTAACACTAGGCAATGGGAAAAAGATTAAAAAATCTTCTCCAGATCCAGCAGGCAGAATCTTTTGATATTTGGTATGCAACATTGTAGGGTGGATCTGATTCAAGTTTGTTCAAATCGGCCCCCTGGGTTCATATTTGGGCTCAGTACAAGAGCCCGATTTTGAACTTAGTGCATTTCAGGCAAATTTCTTAAAAAATCTTCTTCTCCAGATCCAGCAGGCAGAATCGTTTGATATTTGGTATGCAACATTGTGGGGTGGATCTGATTCAAGTTTGTTCAAATCGGCCCCCCTGGATTCATATTTGCGCTCACTGTAGAAGCCCGAATTCGATCTTAGTGCATTTCAGGCAAATTTCTTAAAAAATCTTCTTCTCCAGATCCAGCAGGCAGAATCTTTTGTTATTTGTTATGCAACATTGTGGGGTGGATCTGATTCAAGTTTGTTCAAATTGGCCCCCTGGATTTATATTTGGGCTCACTATAGAAGCCCGAATTCGAACTTAGTGCATTTCAGGCAAATTTCTTAAAAAATCTTCTTCTCCAGATTCAGCAGGCAGAATCTTTTGATATTTGGTATGCAACATTGTGGGGTGGATCTGATTCAAGTTTGTTCAAATCAGCGTCCTAGATTCATATTTGGGCTCACTATAGAAGCTCGATTTTGAACTTAATGCATATTTCTTTGAAAATCTTCTTCTCAAGATCCAGCAGGCAGAATCTTTTGATATTTGGTATGCACCATGCTTAGGGGGTGAGATTCAAGTTTGTTCAAGCCAAGTCCCTAGGTCCATATTTGGTCTCACTGTGGGAGCCTGAATTATAACTTAGTTCAATATGAGGAATATGCTTTAAAAATCTTCTTTTTTTTTTTTTAGATCCACTGGTCAGAATCTTTGGATATTTGGTATAAGATTTTCTTAGGAGGAGCAGATGCAACTTGTTGAAATCAATTCTCTGGGTTGATATTTAGGCTACCATGTCAGGTGAGAGCCCTCAGGCCCCTTGGGGCCTCTTGTTTTGTATAAAGCTTACTTTTATCCAGTAGAATAGAATGGTTAAAAAAATCCCTATCGGTTTGATCACAAGGTACTTTTTTCAGGACTTTGAAAAAGTGCTGAACCGGCACTTTTTAACACTGTAGGCAATGGGAAAAAGATTAAAAAATCTTCTTCTCCATATCCAGCAGGCAGAATCTTTTGATATTTGGTATGCAACATTGTAGGGTGGATCTGATTCAAGTTTGTTCAAATCGGCTCCCTGGGTTCATATTTGGTCCCAGTATGGGAGCCTGATTTTGAACTTAGTGCATTTCAGGCAAATTTCTTAAAAAATCTTCTTCTCCAGATCCAGCAGGCAGAATCTTTTGATATTTGGTATGCAACATTGTGGGGTGGATCTGATTCAAGTTTGTCCAATTCGGCCCCCTGGGTTCATATTTGGGCTCACTATAGAAGCCCGAATTCGAACTTAGTGCATTTCAGGCAAATTTCTTAAAAAATCTTCTTCTCCAGATCCAGCAGGCAGAATCTTTTGATATTGGGTATGCACCATGCTTACAGGGGTGAGATTCAAGTTTGTTCAAGCCAAGTCCCAAGGTCCATATTTGGACTCACTGTGGGAGCTTGAATTGTAACTTAGTTCAAAATGAGGAATTTTCTTTAAAAATCTTCTTCTTCAGATCCAGCAGTCGGAATGTTTTGATATTTGGTGTGCAGCATCCTTAGGGGGGGGGGGGGGGGGGGGGGGGGTGAGATTCAAGTTTGTTGAAGCCAAGTCCCTGTGGGAGCCCCAATTATAACTTAGTTCAATATGAGGAATATTCTTTAACAATTTTTTTTTAGATCCACTTGTCAGAATCTTTGGATATTTGGTATAAGCTTTTCTTAGGAGGAGCAGATGCAACTTGTTGAAATCAATTCTCTGGGTTGATATTTAGGCTACCATGTCAGGTGAGCGCCCTCAGGCCCCTTGGGGCCTCTTGTTTTGTATAAAGCTTACTTTTATCCAGTAGAATAGAATGGTTAAAAAAAATCTCTATCGGTTTGATCACAAGGTACTTTTTTCAGGACTTTGAAAAAGTGCTGAGTCAGCACTTTTTAACACTGTAGGCAATGGGAAAAACATTAAAAAATCTTCTCCAGATCCAGCAAGCAGTATAGAAGCTCGAATTCGAACTCAGGGCATTTCAGGCAAATTTCTTAAAAAATCTTCTTCTCCAGATCCAGCAAGCAGAATCTTTTGATATTTGGTATGCAACTTTGTGGGGGTGGAACTGATTCAAGTTTGTTCAAATCGGCTCCCTAGATTCATATTTGGGCTCACTATAGAAGCTCGAATTCGAACTTAGTGCATTTCAGGCAAATTTCTTAAAAAATCTTCTTCTCCAGTTCCAGCAGTCAGAATCTTTTGAAATTTGGTGTGCAACATTGTCGGGTGGATCTGATCAAGTTTGTTCAAATCGGATTCCTGGGTTTATATTTGGGCTCAGTATAGGAGCCCAAATTTGAACTCAGTGCATTTCAGGCAAATTTCTTTGAAAATCTTCTTCTCAAGATCCAGCAGGCAGAATCTTTTGATATTGGGTATGCAGCATGCTTAGGGTGGGTGAGATTCAAGTTTGTACATCCATGTCCCTAAGTCCATATTTGGGCCCACTGTGGGAGCCCGAATGATGAGGAATTTTCTTTAAAAATCTTCTTCTTCAGATCCAGCAGTCGGAATGTTTTGATATTTGGTGTGCAGCATCCTGGGGGGGGGGGGGGGGGGGGGGGGAGGGGGGGAGAGGAGAGATTCATGTTTGTTAAAGCCAAGTCCCTGGGTTCATATATGGGCCCAAATTATAACTTAGTTCAATATGAGGAATATTCTATAAAAGTCTTTTTTTTTTTTAGATCCATTTTAGAATGTTTGGATATTTGGTTTTTAGCTTTTAGGAGGAGGAGCAGATGCAACTTGTTGAAATCAATTCTCTGGGTTGATATTTAGGCTAGCATGTCAGGTGAGCGCCCTCAGGCCCCCTGGGGCCCCTTGTGGTTGATTGGTCATGACTAGAGGATGGTTCCTTTTGTTAACCAGCATTCTGGCATATCCAATATGGCCACCACGGCAGCCATCTTTGATTTTCAGGGACTTTTGATTGTCCACATGGCAACTTGAAAACTATAGATTCAACAGATACTGCTTTTTTATGGTTGATTAATCATGACTAGAGGATGGTTCCTTTCAATAATCAGCATTCTGGCATGATCAATCTGGTTGCCTTGGCAAGCATCTGGGAGTTTTGTTGACTTGATTCTCCATGCAATAACTTGAAAACAATATTTTCAACTTTAATGGGTCTTAAGCCAGGATGAACAATTATTTTTAGAGGAATTATTGACCTTTTGTTCAGCTAAAAATTTCACAAGTGCAATTTCTTCATAGGCGGCCGTATGTTGATCCACTGCCTGGCGGGCACTTGGACACAGTAGCACAAAAAATACTTGCAAACTTTCATCACACGATGAGAGTTTTTAAGTGTTCTTGTATTTTGTCCTCAGAAATTGTAAATAATTGCCAAGTGGAAAAGCTATCCCGCTGCTAGATAGTAGTAATCCACTTCCACATACTGTAGACTCATTTTTTCTGTTTGATCAGTTCAGTTTGTGATTTCGCTACTGACCACGCTAATAGTGCATTATATTTTGCATTATGCACCTTAGAGTTTTCGGTATTGAAAACTATACCTCACCGTTACCATGAGTAATATAAAATAAATGGAAACCTGAAAATCCAGAATTACCCCGATATAGCATAATACCAAGGTGATCAAACATAACAAATGGTAATTATGGTATTATGGTACAACATCATAACTTCTAAGATACACTTGGCTTACTAACACGGCCATGACTCATGAGAATCATCCAGTTTATTACACCTGTGGAAGCAACTTGACCAGAAGGTAAAAATAACCAATCAAAGTTGACTGGTGGTACGGTACTATTGAGCAAAACAGCATTGCAGCTCTCATTTTTATTTTCCATTTATTTTCCAACGGTCATGATTAGGCATTGTGCATGAGTATGTGACCTTAAACACCAATAAATGAATAAATAAATAATTTATATTTTTATACTGTACCAATGACTCAGACATTGCTGGTGCTAACTCTTAAAAATGTAGGGCCAAACACAAATTTTGCCCCCCAATCCCCAAAATTTGCATCTAAAACCAAAGAAAACATGTCCTGAATGGCCCTCCATACTTCACCTCTACTGCGCATGCGCAGTGTCAAGGACGTCCCGAAATTGGCGCCATTAATCATTCTTTGTTTGGCCCTTCATCAGTTAACATCTGACTGATCTTTGTGCTTGTAAATCTCAGTTTAAATGATGCCAGACACATAAATATTACAGAAATGGTGATTCTAAGGAGGATATAGAAGGAGGAGAGGAAAAATGAGTGACAGAAAATTATCAGGGCTGTAACTTAAAATTTTTTAATGAAATTATGTTAAGTTACCTATTTTCGAGGCAACAGCCTGTTGTGGTCATTCTTGTTATCAAGTTACACTGCTTGTTCAGTGTTTTCCTCTCTCCCTTTCCTTTAAGTCCCCTCTTGCTATTCTCCCATGCTTTTGGCATATTTTCTGTAATATTATTACTAAAATTTCTTGGGAGTTTTAGCTAGATAACAGAATGAATTCTGTTCTTTTCCCCATGTGTACGTCTTCACCTATGGGTGGTTAGGCATAGTGTTCTGCATCTACCATCTGATGTTCTGCAGTTTCTTCCCTGGAAGTCTCTGTTTTGCATCAGATAGTGTATTATTGGTAACTGATTTCGGGCCAGGGTGCTTGGGGTCTTCTTCTGGTGTTTTTACACTTACTGTTCACATTTACAACAGCCCTCTGTGTGAGGGGGGATTTCTTGAAAATAATATCTTGATGTTTATTTAATCATAACTAGATACATTATTATTGTTCGTAAGTGTTGCATAAATTTTTTAAAATATTTTTAGAATTTTTGTCCACACTTAGGCTTGGGATCCATTGGGGCTCAACGTTACTTTTCAGAAACTTGGGCTATTCTGAAAAAATATTTTTTTTCAAAATTTTTTGATTTCAGTTATTTTTTCTATGTTAATGGATCATGTTATTATGTATTTTGATTGTCAGGGGTTGGTGCGAGTACTAGGACTTTGTTTTCTTTTCACAATGAAAGGATATTGTTCAATTGTAATAAGAGGAAGTCTTCCTCTGACTTTCATAATCATTGTATATGTAGTCAGTGTACTCGCACTAACTCCTGTTCTGTATGTGTTAATTTCGATGACAACATGGGAAGCGTGTGTCACGGTATGTTAGTGGGGAATTGGCCATGCCGGTCCTTTCCCCGCAGGGTCACTCTAGTTTATCAATCTCTATTTCAGACGATCAAGAGCAGGGTGATTTATCCGTGATGTCTTCCAAAAGTGTGCCTGCGTCGTCACAATTAATGAAGTGCTAGCGGAAAAGTGCTCATGTAAATACGTCAATTGCCTAAGAGGACCCTAGTAGGTTTGACGGCCTTTGACGTCCGCTAGCTCGCCCGGTGTAGCGTCCATTCATCGAATGGTTCGGCAGCCGAGTTCGTACATTGCGGTCTAGAAGGAGTTTTGGGTGATGCGAGCACTATAAATCAACCAAATGCACACCCAGTGAGGGCGGATTAGAGGAGAGAACGGAGGAAGCCTTTTAGTCCGGTTCCTAGCTCGTCCAGGTCCATCCGGACTGCGAGCGAGAGAGGCCCCTCTCTCGTACAACAACATCTGGCCCCAGATGTTGTGGTACAAAATGTTTCGCATTCGGAGCTTTCGTCCGCCGCTCGGGACGCTCCGATATGTAGCCAGTCCGGAGAGACTGTCAATAAGGCTTCCTCATCCTCATGGTAGCGCACATGACCGCTCTTGGCTACGTGACCTCGGATATCCAGTCAGCTTCGCCAATCAGAGAATCATCGGCGACCAGGTCACACCATCCGGTAGCCAGGGACACGAGGCCTGCAGACTCCGGACGTTCACATAAGAAAGTATGCGGGAGTCAACGTACACGGAGCTTCCAGCGGCAAAGCATCGTAAGACCGCTACTGCACAGGCCTCGGTGACGGACGTGCTATCCCAAATAGCGCAGCTTATCCCAGCAACGACAGAATCTCTGTCGCATTATGTATTATCCGACGACGCTGGGTCGGGACGCTCCGTGGAAGCAGGTACATCCGTCTGAAAATTTCATCCGGTCCGACGGGATGCCGAAAGGGATTCGGAGGATTTCGAGCTTTCCCTTTCGGAACAACATGAGCTGCTGTGTATGTCATCTGACTTTAACTTCTAGAGGTTCTTTCGTCGGACCAGAATGCTGCGATGCCGGATAAGAAACTGATAGCGTCGGTGGACACAGAATTTTTGGTTCGGTTCAGGGACATCGTCCCTCAGTTCCGACACAGTCCAATAATGTCACACAACTTTCGAATTATTGAACGATGCTACATATATTATTATATGCTTGCTATTAACAAGCAGGTCTGGTTTCTTGTTCGCATAGTTACTGAGATGTCTTTCAAAAGTGTGCCTCTGTCGTCATAGTTAATGAAGAGCTAGCGGCAATAAGTGCTCATGGAATACGTCAATCGCCTAAGAGGTCCCTAGTAGGATCGACGGAGTTGACATTCGCTAGCTCACCCGGTGTAGCGTCCATTCATCGAATGGTTCGGCAGTCGGATTCGTTCGTTGCGGTCTAGGAAGGAGATTTGGGTGATGCGAGCACTATAATAGACTTTAGTACACACCCAGTGACGACGGATTAGAGGACAGATCGGAGGAAGCCTGTTAGTCCGGTTCCTAGTTCGTTCAGGTCCGTCCGGGCTGCGAGCGAGAGAGGTCCCTCTCTCGTACAACAACATAAGGGACCGGATGTTGTGGTACAGATATTTCGCATTCGGAGCATATGTCCGTCTCTTGGGACGCTCCGTTATATTGACAGTCCGAGAGACTGTCGATAATGCTTCCTCATCCTCACAACAGCGAACACGACCGCACATTGGCTACGTGACCTCGAGTATCCGGCCAGCTTCGTCATTCAGTGATTCCACGGCGAACAGGTCACGCCATCCGGTAGCCAAGGGACACAAGGTCTATACACTCCATTCGCTCGCATAATAGAAGTATGCACGGGGTAACGAACACGGAGCTTCCAGCGGCAATGCATCGTAAGACCGCTTCTCCACAGGCCTCAGTGACGGACGTGCTATCCAAAATAGAACAGTTTATCGCAGCATCCCAGCAAACGACAAATTCTCGGTCGGATCAGGAATAATCCGACGGCGCTGGGTTGGTGCGCTCCGCTGTTGCATCAGGTTTGGACGACCGAACACTGTATAGGGTCCGACAGGATGGCGAAAGGGATTCGGACGATTTCGAGCTTTCCCTTTGGGAACAACAGAAGCTGCCATACATTTCTTTCGGCATTATCTTCCAAAGGTTGTTCCATCGGAGTACATTGCTGCGATGCTGGATAAGAGACTAATAGCGTCATTGGACACGGAGTTTTGGATCGGTTCAGGGACATTGTCCCTGACTTACAGACACAGTCCAATAATGTCTTTAGAACATTCGAATTATTTAACGACGCTATATATAAGCTTGCTACCAAGCATGATAGTCTAGTTTCTTGTCCGCAATGCTCTATTCTGCCTTTTTTCAATTCTAGGAAATAATTTATATTGGCAGAACAGGGCATACCGAGAGTTCATATGCGTCTAGACGGCGGTCCTGAAGACTGGGATTTATCTTTTTTGCCGTCTATGTCAATTCCAACCACGATGTTGGAAACGACAAAGATGTCTAATAGACTTAACTTAGACGCTTTATCATACGTAGACCACCTTACTGAGGCGTTATCATTACGTCTTCAAGAGAAAGAATTCCAGGATATGATCCTCAATGTGATTTCTTTCAAGGGCAGTAGTTTTTCCACGTATAACTCCGCCCTTCAGTGGCAACCTGGAGTTGGTTAGACGTGACGCAGCCCTGGCTACATCCACGCGCGTGGATAGTAAGGTGAAGAACTCTCTCAGAGTCGCTTCGGTCTCGGAGAAGCTTCTCTTCGACGGCAACTTTTCAGCAATCTATGAATTGCTCGATATACACGGTCTCTTGTCTATCAAGTGTAGCAAGAGATTCAGACTGGGTCAAACATTCGGTGGTTGACTCGGTGAGTGCCACTGAAGTTGTCGGATCCGAGTTTTATGATTATGACGGATGCCAGTCAAACAGGTTGGGGTTCAATATTGATCCCAACGGATTCGTAGTGCCAGGGTCTTTGGGTTCCGCAGTTTCTAGGCAAGCACTTAACTTCCAGGAAATGATGTTATTTAGGCTTGCACTATGTCATTGGATGAACATTATTCAGAAACGCATGTCCAAATCCTGTCCGTTAATTCGACAGTAGTTGCGTATCTCCGGAACCAGGGAGGCACTCATTCGATTCCGTTATTCAATTTAACGGAAAGAATCCTTCTGTTTGTTATAGTACACCAAGTTCTGCTTCGGTCCGTCATATTCCGGGTCGTCTGATTGTATTAGCAGACTTCCTTTCACGTAAGGGTCGCTTGTTGCCGTCAGAATGGACTCTCAACAAACAAGTATTCAATCAGATTTGCTATCAATGGGAGCGCCCAATGATAATTTATTTGCGACACAACTCACTATTCAATTGCAGACGTATGTGTTTCCATGTCCGGATCCCTGAGCTTATGTTGTTAACGCTCTATTGATCTAATAGGATGGAAGAATAGGATATATTCCTGCATTGGGAATTAGAATTAAACCCCACATGGAGTCCACCAAAATTGAACCACACACAATAAAGGAAAATCGTAAAACACATATTCCTCCTTGGAATCTTAAAAAACCTACAGTCATTTTGGACCTTGCTTCTACCAAAAAATCTGATACCAATTCCTTACAGTTCAAACAAAAATATGCCGAAATAAAGTCCAAGTATAGTACTTATACAAGTATCGGATGGATCTAAGGATGGTGATAAAGTATCATCAGCTGCAGTTACTGGTGGTCATGTCATCTCAATCAGAATACCGAATCAGAGTTCTATTTTCAAAGCTGAAGTTAAAGCTTTACAACTTGCTCTTGAACATATCGAGAATTTTCAGGAAAAGAAGTCGATTATTTTTTCTGACTCTCTTTCCTCTTTACTTGCTTTACTCAACCCTAAGTTGAAGAACCCTCTAGTTTTGGAACTTCGTGAGAAGTTAACAACTCTCATGTCTGACCAATGTGATATCGTGTTTTGCTGGTTACCCGGACATGTAGGTATCGCTTGTAACACCAGGGCAGACAGTGCAGCAAAACAGGCTTTAACAAAGCCTCTTACTGATTTTAACATCCCTTTCAGTGATTTCAAACCACATATTAGTAGCTACATCAAATCTGTGTGGCAGGCGGAATGGAATGGGGCAACTAATATCAAGCTTCATCGCTTCCGACCAACTGTTTTTGATCACTACCCATCTAGTAACCTTTGTAGGAAAGATCATGTTATTCTGACACAATTTCATATTGGTCATACAAGACTAACACATTCCTTTCTGTTAGAGGGTAATTTGCGACCAGAGTGTGTTCCATGTCAGCAGGTGTTGTCAGTGGAACACATTCTTTTACATTACACTGATTTTAATCTTGTTAGAGGGCAGTACTTCACAGCTGGATCCCTTAGAGATCTATTTTATAATACGAGCCCACACAAAATTGTGTCATTTCTAAAAGTCATCAACCTTTTTACAAAATTTTAAAATTGTTTTTATTCTTTTAATCTCGAATCATCAAGTCTCAGTTCTATAGGTTGATTTATAATGTATTTTCTTATCTCATTACTCATTGCTTTTCTAATCATTTTTGTCTCTGAAATGTCTTTTTTGGTTATTTTCATTTCATTCAATTTTTACTTCATTCTGGATAATGACTTTTTATATACCTCTGTTTTCTCGCCACGATATAGCCCTAGCTGCTGATGTGGCGTTAAGCACCAATAAATAATAAATAATAATAATAAGAATAGGATACGCGTATCCTCCAGCGCTGTTGATTCAGCAAGTATTGCTAAGATAAACATCCACAATACAATAGAAATCTGTTGATAGCATCTCTGTCTTCACAGAGACCGTGGGTAAATTTACTCAGGTGTCTACTGTCGGACTTATCGCGAAAACTTCCTCCATGAGAGGCTCTTCTTTCGCTGGGGAAATCGTGTCAACTTCACAACCCGCAAGGTCTCAACCTTCACGTATTCCGTTGTGTGGTCCTTCTTGCACGGCAAGCATTGTACAGGACCAGCTATGGACGCGATTTCTTACTGTAGGAGAACCTCTTCTTCACTATACTATGCGGCTAAAGTGGAGGCTCTTCCGTCGTTGGTGTAGGGATCATTATGTTGATATTTTTGATCCCTCCATACTAGACATTGCAACTTTCTAGTATACTTGTTTGACAAGATCAACTGCAGCCTGTTATTATTAACGTTATAGGTCTATGTTATCTCATACCTATGCACTCTATGATAGTTTACAATTGAGTCTTATGTCTCTTTATCTAAGTCAGTTAGAAACTTTTCGATAAATAGACCTAGAATCCTTAGATTAAATTCCTATACGGAATTTAGCTTCGGTTCTTATTTAGCTAAGTAATCATTTGAGCCTTTGGAAACAGTAGTTTTCAAATTCTGACCTTTTAAGACAGTAATTCTCTTAGTCTTCACTTCTACTGAAGAGTCAGTTAGCTTCATGCACTATCGGTGGACGATTCTCACTTTCGTAGTATTGGAAACACTATTTCCTTTACTACTAATGTTGGGATTTTTGGTTAAGAATCAGGCTCCTAATAAATATCCGGAACCTATTGTTATTTAGGTCCTTCCGTCTTCGTACGGGCATAGGCCTTTACTCTGTCCGGTTAGAGTTTACGTATTTATAAACAGATATCAGTTTATTAGTAAGGACGTAAGCTTCTTTTGTCTTTGATGCCTAATAGAAGGACATTACGCTCCATTCTATTGCTAATGGATTCAATTAACTATCGGTACTGCTTATGGTATATCATTAACTCAGCAGTTTGTGCTTGAAATTTCGGCTCATGAAGTAAGAGCTCTTTCTACATCGTGGGCTTACATTAATAGTGTCGCTATTATAGATTTTTTGAAGGCTGCACATTGGGCTCAGCCATCCACATTCATGAATTTTTATCTCAGAAATATTGAGTCCATTTCTGGAGGCCTCAATTGTTAGGTCTTTTATCTACTGCTCAGAATGTCATTCACTTAACAGTTGCTACTATAGCTAGGCAAGCTTTCTGTTTAGGCAGTGACTCCGTCCTGCTGCCCTCTTCGCTCTGGGCTATTTGACCCAGGGCAAGGAGAAGGGGGGGGGGGAGGGTGTTCCCTTGGGTCACCTGTTTTATTATGAAAACAAGGGGATATCTCCTCCGGAGTTAGTAATTCTGAGCTGTTACTGGGATGGCTTTTAAGTGATAAGTTTATGTTTTAAAAATTCATTCAGGTCATAGTTTTTAAAGTTTAGCTTTTGAATATATCACGTGTCAAACGGGCGTTATTATACAATCCTCAGACACTTTTAAGGAGTATAAAGAGTCTCTATTCCCTAGACTAACTTTATTTATTGGCTTACTTTAAAAATTATTAGTATAAGGATTATACTGGATATTAATAGAGTACATGGATGTTATGATGCTCAATTTTGGAAGGTGTTGTGTCTTTCTAATTTATCATAAATAAGAAAGATACATGTAAGGCCTAATACTCCTTTTCCCCAAGAGGGGATGACTCTATTTTATATAATTGAGCTTATTTGAACTTGCTCTTTGTCCTAGGCCCTCCAGCCTTTTTACTATTCAGCAATGTCTGGGTCATTGGTACAGTATAAAAATGTTAAAAAATTTATAGTAATTTATATATTTTTTATACTTACCAATGACCCAGACGGGGATGGCCCTCCCAGGAGTTGGGAACTCATACCTCCCCGCTGAGTACATAGCGCTTACCAGGCACTGGTTATAAGAATGATTAATGGCGCCAATTTCGGGACGTCCTTGACACTGTGCATGCGCAGTAGAGGTGAAGTATGGAGGGCCATTCAGGACATGTTTTCTTTGGTTTTAGATGCAAATTTGGGGGATTGGGGGCAAAATTTGTGTTTGGCCCTATATTTTTAAGAGTTAGCACCAGCTATGTCTGGGTCATTGGTAAGTATAAAAAATATATAAATTACTATAAATTTTTTAATTTTCCATTTATTTACTTGCATTCAAAAGTTATATGTTGTTTCTACATTCATTTCAATTAACCAACAACGACAACCAAAACAGGAAAGAAACAAA
Organism: Pictodentalium vernedei; assembly: GCA_031216915.1. NCBI lineage: Eukaryota > Metazoa > Mollusca > Scaphopoda > Dentaliida > Dentaliidae > Pictodentalium > Pictodentalium vernedei. Next base: position 198,629,015 of record CM062294.1, read on the forward strand.
AATGCTCCCAATATTTACGTCCACAAAAAGTACACAAATGAATATTTAAAACTAATTGACTGAGTTTGTGAGATAGAGATCACGTCTTTCTGACCTGCGCTAATTAATGTTTGTGATGTAAGGTCATGAATGAGAAATGTGGAATATTGTTGACATTTCATTTAACTGTGCCATTCTTTGTTTGTTTTGGATGTTATACAAACAGTAAAACACAATTTTATTCCACAAAAGTTATTAAGTGTTTTATTGATAATAAAGATGTTCGTCTCAACTGTTCATTTATAAAAAATAAAAACTTAAAAGTATCAAATTATTTAAACACTTAATAACCACAACAGAGCCGCATTCCTCTGTCATTTCGATGATTGAATCAAATTATTCAATAATTCGGTATACCACAGTATATTTTCTTTGATATCGCAGTATATTTTTATCCCAATACAGTGCAACTCTAATGCAGCGTGAACATTCTTGTGTATTTCAGTTAGATTACTTCATTCTTCTGAATAAGGAACTCATTAACCACTGTCAGTCTGTGCATGTTGTGCTCTAATTGTTAAAGGCCTTCTAGGTATAACCCTTTACCCAACGCACACGATATAAAAATTTATTATTTTAAATACCATTTTTAAAAAAAAAATCAACAAAACCATATCATGTGACCCCTCGTTGGAACGAGCTCGATGAGCTCGTTCCAACGAGGGGTCACATGATATGGTTTTGCTGAAATTTTTAGAAAAATAATATTTTTTCAACTGCTGAATTTGCATATTACGCGGGCGGATGCGGCCGTTTCGTTGGGTAAAGGGTTAACTGTAACTAAAAGAAACATGCTATTGGGCATATCAATTAACACTAAAAATGCAATAGCTCATAAGATAAAGAAGAACTAAACAATGGAGAACTACACACAGAATTCGAGATGCCCATGCCCAAAACAGTTGTATTAATTATTATTGCACTTTGAAAATTATACGGGCTGTCTGATTGGTCAGTATAACTCCAATGGGGGATACAAAGTTGAACGCTGTGTATGAGAATATCACTTGACAACTAAATGAGGTATATGGACATTCTAACAGACTTTATCATTTTGAAAATTGAAGGAAGGCCATTATGGTTCGACTCAAATCACCACAGGAGAGCCATTTTGGGTTCACCTAGAATGACCCCAGGAGGGTCATTTATGATTGGGGGGGGGGGGGGGGGGGCATTTTGTTTCAGCCTGCTGGGTAGACAACTAATATCATTATAAGGTACAATACGTGGAGAGTGGATTGTAACTAAATCACCCACAGAGTGAAGTTATCACCCAAATTATAACTTGAAATTTTATACATATGGACAAAAAACACAAGCAATGTTTCAGCCAATGGACCTCCGTGTTTAACCCAGAGGTCCATTGGTTGAAACTTTGCCTGTGCTTGTTATGCTTTGCAACAAATTTGCAATTATTGCTTGGGTGGAATCTCCACTCTGTGGGTGATTTAGTGATAATACACTCTCCACGTACTGTACATGATTTGTGTAATTATGATGTACATCATTACGTAATGTATATTTGGAAAGTTACTTACTGTCTCTGGGTGACTGCATTGACAACACACTACAAACTTCACAAACTGCCCTTTTGTTACATGTACCTCCTTCAATCCGTGAAAATTGCCGTTTGAGGCAGCAGATTTTGAGGTGCCTTCGACTGAATTAATGGGCCACAGAAATCGGGGTTTAGGAGGACGTTTACTGTCCACAGAATTTTGAACTTAGGCAGGCGACTGCGGCCCGGGGAGGTCGTCTGCCTCAAAATGACAAACCTGTTTTAAGGTACAGTTTAAGACTCCCAAACGAAATGAGAACGATCGTTTCATGGGAATATATTCCGAAAACTTGATAACATGTTCATTCCCCCAATGTTTGATTTTACTGTCAAGAAGAGGGATTCTGTTGTGGGGTTTCCAGTCTACAGATCCATTGTAGTTTCGAGAAACATGCAACCTATCTCATTATATGAATTCTCTCTTCTTCGAAACTTATTAAAGCACTTGATCAAGTTTGAATTTTGTGTCCCAGATTCTCCCAAGGCACACAACACACCACTGTATCGAATAAAACACTTATAAAGTCAACTTTTGTTTCACAATAATAACTGTGCTTCATTTCCCAATATACTTGAATTGATGTCTCCCAAATGTTTTAAGTTCCTTTGAAGGGGAATAACTCCAAATTATGTTCAATAATAAAGAAAGGTGCGTTTCTTTCCGTTTCTCTATTATTACTTTTATCCAGGTTATTGTCACTGAAATACTGTTTGGGTATTATATAATAAAACATAACTCGACACACTGAAGGGAAGGCTAATAAATTGGTTCCAATGTTTTAGCAGGGTGCTCTGCACTGTACTACCCTTCTGAGATTCGTATTTCCTTCGGTTATCAGCCTCAGGAAATACGGATCTCAGAAGTGTTGTACAGTCTCATACAACAGTAAGTTACAGGGTATTTTGACAGTCAGACACCCTTCCCTAAAGTGAGACATATTGTTTTAGTGCATATTCTTCATGTGACCTTGACCTTTGACCTGAAGGTCAGATTTATGTGCTTTTTAAGGGAAACTTTGTCCGGGGCATAACTTTTTTGTCTTTTGACCTAGACCTTAGATATTTGGCATGTGGATGTATCACCATGAGCCGGTATGTCGCGTACCATAGTGGCCTTCATGTGACCTTGACCTTTGACCTGAAGGTCAGATTTATGTGCTTTTTTAAGGGAAACTTCGTCCGGACCAGAACTTTTTTGTCTTTTGACCTAGACCTTAGATATTTGGCATGATTGTCAATATTATTCATGTGTATATACTTTGCAGTGCATTAAATAGAAAGGAAGGGGAGACATATGTTTTAGTGTGCTAAACCGTTTCTAGTTGGGTGTTAAATTAGTGGGGAACATTCCTCTCGCAAGCAGTTCAGGCAGTGTGCATTGTCAAAATATCAAAGGGATCATGTCACGTCAAAGTAGCAAGTTGCAATGCAGCCTGTCTCTGAAACTGACTTCAAAGAGATCTGAGATCAAAGGCTGCTGGTTGGCAATGTAAATTGATGGCATGACTTCATTGTTGTTTTTCAAGCTCTGCATGCTGATTGACATTGTTAAATGTGCATAAATTATTGGTGTGTTAAATGTACCAGTACATAACCATATCCAGGGATAATTTGGGGGCACCTGTCCATATATGCTGCAGGCATAACCGAAGGCCATACGCGGTAGAGACGGAAATAGAAAATAGGATTCCATTCTGAATGCAACGTTTTTAAAAGGCACCAAAGTTGAAATTACCGTAATTCCTCCACATGCCTTCCACATACCTGTTCTGTGCAGCGTTTTTAGCTCACCTGACTGAAAGTCAGGGTGAGCTTTTCTTATCACTCTTCGTCCGTCGTCCTGCGTGAAGGTGGTGTTTGAGCCTCTTTCTCCTAAACCACTGGCCACATTTTAATTAAATTTCATGTAAGTAGTGGTTATATAGGGGCATTTTGATTTTTATCCAAATTAGGTTTCAGCTCGTATTGAGCAGAGGTGTGGGGAAAAAATGGCCAAATTTTTTGAAAATCTTCTTCTAATGAACCACCAGTAGCAGAGACTTGATATGTGGTATACAGAGTCCTTTTGAGGTTTAGAATCATCGATAGTGATTCACCGATAAGGATTTGCAACTGTCGTCTGCTTGCAGATTATTTGAGTGCACAATTGGCCGATTGCGAGTGCTGATGTCCGAAGTCACAACCAAAAGGAGTAGAATGTTCAAGAATGCATAGAATAGATTAAATTCCACCTCCATTTAAATTTAGTTTCAAGCTGAAATTGAATTAAATAAAATATATCGAAGGGCAATTAAATAACATATTTATTTACTTGATTTAACCCTTTACCTAACATGAAAAGCAGATGACGCAAACAAAATTCTCGAATAACTATTTTTTGGCATTTTTTTTATCTCAAAAACATAGGTTATGACCCCTCATTGGAACGAGCTTGTTCCAAAGAGGGGTCATAAGGCCATAAAAAAAGAACCTCTGTTTCTCAGGCCCGCACGCATGGTCATTTTTGGTGCGCATGCAACCTTTTTATGACACCAAAAAATCTTCAAAAAAAAATTAGAGATATTGTGCTCATTTCGGTAAATCGATATCGATGCGTTCCCAAATTTTAAATTAACACACTTCAAGCTTTTTCTACATCATACCTTAATAAAGTGGGTGGGTTTTAGCAATATTCACGACAAAAAGTGTTTTATTCTGTAAAAGGTAAGTCATAATGACAGCAAAAAGGATGGTGTCTTTCAGTCTGACAACAAACAGTCACAAAGGGGAATGGACGATTCGCACCACGTTTGATTCGCACCAACCCTCAGAAAGTCTGCAAAGTCAGGTGCTATGTTGAATGGAACACAGTCTTCTGGCATTTATTTTTAGTAACATTTGTATTGTAAATGGCCGTCATTGGGAATTTGTGTACTGTTATTTGAAACCGTTACGAGTTTCCCAGTTAATTTAAATAAATGCATTTGAGATGCAGGATAATTGGATAACTAATAGTAACCGTTGCTTGATATAAAAGTAACAGTCATAGTTGAAAATAAATCGCATATAGACAGGTATGTGCGGTCGAATTGGTTAATAAAAACACGCAAACATTCGTTTTGTATTTCATTTTCAGATTTCCGAAAAATATGATTTATGGATGAACTGCCCGTTCAAATGGGTTGTGATAATTTTGAATATAATGGGGAAAAATTGCGATTCACGATTTTATTAGGCAGCTTGTGAAAGGATTTTTTTTTTTGGTAAAATAAATCTCTGAAAGTTGGCACTTCGACATTTGATTTGTCCCAGAGATGTTTCAACTCGAGATGTTTCACCCACGAGGCGTTTCGTGACTTTCGTCCTCTGTTATAATTTCCACGTTTCCCTGAAAAAACAAACTTTCAAACCCCCACTTCATTTACGGCCCAACACCCCTATGGTGAATAACCAATATTTTTGCAAAATTTTGCGTGGTCCACCAGGCGTTTGTGTGGGGGTCAAATTACCACAAACAACCTCTCGGGGGAGAAAATAAAAAAAAAACAAAAAAAAAAACGCCCGCCCGCATGCTTTTTTGGAAAAAATGGCCTGAGAAACAGACAATCAACTTTGTATGGCCTAACCTATGTTTTTGAGACAAAATATAATGAAAATTAATTGGGGATTTTTTTAGAATAGCGCTAGTCAGTTTTGGCCGTTACGTTGGGTAAATGGTGAATTACTACTTCATTTTCTGATTCGAAACCCATGTGGATCTACAGGTCAAAACAAAAGTAGGTAGGGCAGCACAGTATTCAAATTTCAATACCGGTATCAGTATTGAAAAAAATACTGCGATATACCGTATATCGTATACTAGTTCAGGGGTGAAAAATTTGGATGATGTTCTGGGAAAAGGAGTTCATAAACATTTGACACTGACAGCACAGTTATATTTTGGGCGGTTAACAATTGAATAAATTTTACTGTACTCTGTACCTTATGTTCAGCTGAAACCAATATCTTTAACTCTTTACCTAACATGAAAAGCAGACGACACTTGCAAAAAAAATTCTTGAATAACTAATTTTTTTCATTTTTTGTCTCAAAAACATAAGTTATTACCCCTCGTTGGAACGAGCTCGATGAGCTCGTTCCAACGAGGGGTCATAACCTATGTTTTGGAGACAAAAAATGAAAATTTATTGGCGATTTTTGAGAATAGCGCTGGCCAGTTTTGGCCGTTACGTTGGGTAAAGGGTTAAGATAACATTTTTAGCTCATCTTGACAAAGTCGAGCTGAGCTAATCTCATCGCTCTCCGTCCGTCATCTGTCCGTCAACACTATGTTTTGGTCTTATCCTCCAAAGCCACTAGGCCAATTCAAGTGAAAGTTTGTGTGAGTGATGTTCCTGAAGGGGCATTGCATTTTGATTTTTATCCAAAATAGGTTTCGGCTCATATTGAGCAGAGTTGTGAGGAAAAAATGGCCAAATTTTTTGAAAATCTTCTTGTAATGAACCACAAGTAGCGGAGACTTGATATGTGGTATACAGAGTCCTTTTGAGGTTTAGAATCAAGTTTGTTCAAGAGAAGTTTGTCGGGCATTATTTGCCTTCGTTATGGGAGGGGCAAAAATTTTGGCCATGCCTAAAATTTCTATTTTCAGAACCGTCGGGTCGATTTGAACCAAATTTGATATGAGATGATAATGGGTCATAAGTTGTTGATTGATGCAAAAATTGATGTTCTCATTGCCCCGTGGGAATCTCGGGAGTCAAAAATAGGAAAAACCTTAAAACTGGCATATCTCCAAAACTACACGGCACAGAGAATTCTTATTTTGTATAAATATTACTTTTATCCAGTAGAATAGAATGGTTAAAAAAAATCCCTATCGGTTTGATCACAAGGTACTTTTTTCAGGACTTTGGAAAAGTGCTGAGTCAGCACTTTTTAACACTGTAGGCAATGGGAAAAACATTAAAAAATCTTCTTCTCCAGATCCAGCAGGCAGAATCTTTTGATATTTGGTATGCAACATTGTGGGGCGGATCTGATTGAAGTTTGTTCAAATCGGCTCCCTGGATTCATATTTGGGCTCACTATAGAAGCCCGAATTCGAACTTTGTGCATTTCAGGCAAATTTCTTAAAAAATCTTCTCCAGATCCAGCAGGCAGAATCTTTTGAAATTTGGTAAGCAACATTGTGGGGTGGATCTGATTCAAGTTTGTTCAAATCGGCCCACTGGGTTTATATTTGGGCTCAGTATACTATAGAAGCTCGAATTCGAACTTAGTACATTTCAGGCAAATTTCTTAAAAAATCTTCTTCTCCAGATCCAGCAGGCAGAATCTTTTGATATTTGGTATGCAACATTGTGGGGTGTATCTGATTCAAGTTTGTTCAAATCGGCCTCCTGGATTCATATTTGGGCTAACTATAGAAGCCTGAATTCGAACTTAGTGCATTTCAGGCAAATTTCTTCAAAAATCTTCTTCTCCAGATCCAGCAGGCAGAATCTTTTGATATTTGGTATGCAACATTGTGGGGTGGATCTGATTCAAGTTTGTTCAAATCGGCCCTCTGGGTTTATATTTGGGCTCAGTATAGAAGCTAGAATTCGAACTTAGTGCATTTCAGGCAAATTTCTTAAAAAATCTTCTTCTCCAGATCCAGCAGGCAGAATCTTTTGATATTTGGTATGCAACATTGTGGGGTGGATCTGATTCAAGTTTGTTCAAATCGGCCCCTTGGATTCATATTTGGGCTCACTATAGAAGCCCGAATTCGAACTTAGTGCATTTCAGGCAAATTTCTTAAAAAATCTTCTCCAGATCCAGCAGGCAGAATCTTTTGAAATTTGGTATGCAACACTGTGGGGTGGATCTGATTCAAGTTTGTTCAAATCGGCCACCTGGGTTTATATTTGGGCACAGTATAGAAGATTGAATTCGAACTTAGTGCATTTCAGGCAAATTTCTTAAAAAATCTTCTTCTCCAGATTCAGCAGGCAGAATCTTTTGATATTTGGTATGCAACATTGTGGGGTGGATCTGATTCAAGTTTGTTCAAATTGGCTCCCTAGATTCATATTTGGGCTCACTGTAGAAGCTCGAATTCAAACTTAGTGCATTTCAGGCAAATTTCTTAAAAAATCTTCTCCAGATTCAGCAGGTAGAATCTTTTGATATTTGGTATGCAACATTGTGTGGTGGATCTGATTCAAGTTTGTTCAAATCGGCTCCCTAGATTCATATTTGGGCTAACTATAGAAGCCTGAATTCGAACTTAGTGCATTTCAGGCAAATTTCTTCAAAAATCTTCTTCTCCAGATCCAGCAGGCAGAATCTTTTGAAATTTGGTATGCAACACTGTGGGGTGGATCTGATTCAAATTTATTCAAATCGGCCACCTGGGTTTATATTTGGGCACAGTATAGAAGCTTGAATTCGAACTTGGTGCATTTCAGGCAAATTTCTTAAAAAATCTTCTCCAGATTCAGTAGGCAGAATCTTTTGAAATTTGGTAAGCAACATTGTGGGGGTGGATCTGATTCAAGTTTGTTCAAATTGGCCCCCTGGGTTTATATTTGGGCTCAGTATAGAAGCTCGAATTCGAACTTAGTACATTTCAGGCAAATTTCTTAAAAAATCTTCTCCAGATCCAGCAGGCAAAATCTTTTGATATTTGGTATGCAACATTGTGGGGTGGATCTGATTCAAGTTTGTTCAAATCGGCCTCCTGGATTCATATTTGGGCTAACTATAGTGCATTTCAGGCAAATTTCTTCAAAAATCTTCTTCTCCAGATCCAGCAGGCAGAATCTTTTGATATTTGGTATGCAACATTGTGGGGTGGATCTGATTCAAGTTTGTTCAAATCGGCCCTCTGGGTTTATATTTGGGCTCAGTATAGAAGCTAGAATTCGAACTTAGTGCATTTCAGGCAAATTTCTTAAAAAATCTTCTTCTCCAGATCCAGCAGGCAGAATCTTTTGATATTTGGTATGCAACATTGTGGGGTGGATCTGATTCAAGTTTGTTCAAATCGGCCCCTTGGATTCATATTTGGGCTCACTATAGAAGCCCAAATTCGAACTTTGTGCATTTCAGGCAAATTTCTTAAAAAATCTTCTCCAGATCCAGCAGGCAGAATCTTTTGAAATTTGGTATGCAACACTGTGTGGTGGATCTGATTCAAGTTTGTTCAAATCGGCCACCTGGGTTTGTATTTGGGCACAGTATAGAAGCTTGAATTCGAACTTAGTGCATTTCAGGCAAATTTCTTAAAAAATCTTCTCCAGATTCAGCAGGCAGAATCTTTTGATATTTGGTATGCAACATTGTGGGGTGGATCTGATTCAAGTTTGTTCAAATTGGCTCCCTAGATTCATATTTGGGCTCACTATAGAAGCTCGAATTCAAACTTAGTGCATTTCAGGCAAATTTCTTAAAAATCTTCTTCTCCAGATTCAGCAGGCAGAATCTTTTGATATTTGGTATGCAACATTGTGGGGTGGATCTGATTCAAGTTTGTTCAAATCGGCTCCCTAGATTCATATTTGGGCTCACTATAGAAGCTCGAATTCGAACTTAGTGCATTTCAGGCAAATTTCTTTGAAAATCTTCTTCTCAAGATCCAGCAGGCAGAATCTTTTGATATTGGGTATGTACCATGCTTAGGAGGGTGAGATTCAAGTTTGTTCAAGCTAAGTCCCTGGGTTCCTATTTGGGCTCACTGTGGTAGCCCGAATTATAACTTAGTTCAAAATGAGGAATTTTCTTTAAAAATCTTCTTCTTCAGATCCAGCAGTCGGAATGTTTTGATATTTGGTATGCAGCATCCTTAGGGGGGGTGATTTTCAAGTTTGTGAAAGCCAAGTCCCTGGGTTCATATATGGGCTCCCTATGGGAGCCTGAATTATAACTTTAAAACTCTTCTTTTTTTTTTTTAGATCCACTGGTCAGAATATTTGGATATTTGGTATAAGCTTTTCTTAGGAGGAGCAGATGCAACTTGTTGAAATCAATTCTCTGGGTTGATATTTAGGCTACCATGTCAGGTGAGCGCCCTCAGGCCCCTTGGGGCCTCTTGTTACTTAGCGCGATATGAGAATATTTCATAAAAAATCTTCTTCAGATCCACCACTCGGAATGCTTTCATATTTGGTGTACAACATCTCTAGGGGAGTCAGATTCAAGTTTGTTCAATTCGAATTACTGGGTTAATATTTGGTCTCCATATGGGAACCTGAAATTTAACTTAATACAATATGAGGTAATTTCTTCAAACATCATCTTCTTCAGACCCACTAGTCAGAATGCTTTCATATTTGGTATGCAACATCTCTAGGGGGGTCAGATTCAAGTTTGTTCAAATCGGTTCCATAGGTTAATATTTGGGCTCGCTGTGGTACCCCAAATTTTAACTTAGTTCAGTATGAAGAAATTTCTTTAAAACTTCTCCTCTTCAGATCCAACAGTCAGAATGCCTTAATATTTGGTACATAACATATCTAGGGAAGTCAGATTCAACTATGTTCAAATCGGGGGCCTGGGCTAATATTTGGACTCCCTGTGGGAGCCGGAATTGGCCATGTTGCTGAAGAATTCAAAATTTTGTATTCAGTACCCTCTAGAGGTGTGTAACTAAGATTAATCCACATAGGTTGTATCAAGGGGCTTCATATGGGAGCTCTGCATTCTACATTATGATCAACTGAAGAAAAGACATGATGCCCAGATTATTTTTGGGCTCAAGGATTGACAGTGTACCCTTTGCAAATGGATTGCTTAATGTAGACTCATTCTTGGACTCTGTTTATATTGTGTTCTGACTCTGTTTATATTGTGTTCTGTTCAAGATGAGCGCTTCAGGCCCTGTGGGGCCTCTTGTTTTTACAAATGTACACAGTGTTATTTTATTTTGATTTAAAATCACATCACAGAGACAGCTCAGACACGAGGAAAAACAATAAGGTGCCAGGACTTTTCTGTTCGAAAAGAATATCCCACAATTTGTCACAGTCAGTGCGAGACTTCGGAGAGACCAGACGTGTTTTACCGTGCTCCAGTGATCAATCATGCCTATGAAATGTAACTGAGCGAAAAATCGTGCCTATGGTCTTGAAGAACTGAATATGGATAAAGTGAATGTGCAATAAGATTACTATTACTATTACTATTCAAAGGAATTATAAGGAATTATAATAATGGTTTCTTTGAATAATTTACCAGTGACAGATATCATTTCAGTGACTGAATGCAATGATGCAGTTATTGTGGACACAATCTGAGAATATTCTCTAAATGTAGATAAGACTGTACGTAGGAAGCAAAATGGACTTATGGAAGATTCCGAACACATTGAAACCAAAACTTAGGGCAAATGTGTTATATTTACAGTAGACACAGATAAGTTTGAGAATTATGCTTCCGGTTTCAGAAAAGTCTATTGGGACTTTCAGATGGAGACAACAATTCGAGGAGTGACATGGGAGTGCACTTTGGATAAAGAAGGAATTTTAGTGAGGGACAAACTTACTGTTCCAAAAAACAGTACCAATAAAGTGAAAGTGCACTTGTACAGAACCAAGAATAAATTTATGGTTCAGGGATCCAGAACGAATATTCGATGGTGGATCGTGAACGACTTGCCATCTATATATCAGTTAGGAATGGGAGGCGATATCAATGATGTTGGTGAACTCGTGAACAAACTCTATTGTGAAAAGCGAGAGAAGAGGGTTGCAGATGACTGTGGCAATATATCCAATGAGCTCTTGAAAACCGTTTTGCCTAACTTTATAGATCATGTTACAAGATTGTTTAATCTAGTTTTCGATTCAGGTCATTATCCTATTACGTGGAGTAAATCTGTTCTCACGACATTATACAAGAAAGGAGACCGATATGACCCTAACAATTACAGGGCAATAGCCGTAAGCAACGTGATGGGAAAGCTGTTCAACAAAGTTATTAATGAAAGGATTAATAACTTTTTAGAGGACAACAGTCTCATCAGCTATAATCAGTTTGGGTTCAGGAAGGGATGCAGCACAATTGATGGCGCTTTTATACTTAAGACAGCGGTAAATAAATATAGAAGAATTAAAAAGCTGTTATACACGGCCTTTGTAGATTTTAGGAAAGCATTCGATACTGTCGACATGAAAATTCTCTTCGAAAAGTTGCAAAATATTGGTGTATGTGATAAAATGCTAAAAATTATTCAGTCCTTATACAATTCAAGCTATTATCAAGTAAAAACAAAAGTCGGACTAGGCCCAGCTTCTTTATCTACCATTGGTGTGAGGCAAGGCTGCGGGATCTCCCCAACATTGTTTAAAATCTACATTGACGACATAAAATCATACTTGGACAAAGACTGCGCTCCTGTTTCTTACAATAATACCTACATTAACCATTTACTTTTTGCTGATGATCTAGCTCTAATTTCAGACTCTGCTGGTGGACTTCAGCGATGTCTAGAAAAACTAGACGAATACACGAGAAAAAATGCCCTCGGCGTAAATATCGAGAAAACAAAAGTTATGATTTTTTACTCCCGTAGTATAAAAAATTCACCTAAATTTTATATCGGTACAGAGCTGCTGTCGTACACTCCACAGTACACATATTTGGGCTTATCATTTACTGCCAATGGCAAAATGCAAAATGCACAGAAGGAGCTGAGACTTAAAGGCCTAAAAGCTCTCTACAGTTTAGAAAATGCGTTTAAGAACAAATGGTTTCCGCCAGTGCCCAAATACTTGAAACTATTTGATTCACTCATTAAACCCATCCTGCTTTACGGAAGCGAAATATGGGCCGCCGAATTCAACAATGTACCCAATGATAATTACCCATGTGAAAATGTTCACCTTCAGTTTTGTAAAACCTTATTGGGGGTGAATAATAAATCGTCGAACCATGCCGCAAGAGCCGAACTTGGACGCAACCCTCTACACATCGCAGCCTCTCTTCAAATGCTGAGATACGTTGAGAAATTATATCAGTTAACCCCGTCCACTTTACTAAGTGAAGCGAGAAAAGAATACGAAAATTACACAAATAGCGATTCAATATTACTCAAATATCAACTTATTGTTGGAAATAGAAAAACTGAAAACGATTCCGGTAGAACGCTGGACTTAAAAACTGCTGTAAATTCCTAGAACACGCTCACATTGAGAGGTTTTTTAATGACATACATGATGACAATAGAAGATGTGGTAAAAACAAATTGAGGACATATAGGGGGTTCAAGGAAATATTCAATCTGGAACCTTATCTGTTACACACCACGTCATTAGAAGCGAGAATTCTATTTACTTGGTTACGTGTAAGCAACCATAAACTTCGTATAGAAACAGGTACCTGTACACAAAAGGGTGTGTCCCATATGCAATGCTGGTGCCGTAGAAGATGAGTTAATTTTGTAATGGATTGCAGGGAGTACGAAGCGATCAGGTCTATTGCGTTTCAGAAAATTGAAAGTGAATGTCCTCAATTTTCTGATATGTCTAGCTCAGATCGGTTCGTGTTTCTTACGAAAAACTAAATACCATCATTATGCAATGTTATCTGTGATATGATCCGGCAGTTCTTTAGACAGCGGGAATTATTGTACAGTAAATAAATAATATAGTTTATGTAGAATGTTTTTGAATGTGAATATTTGGATTACATTATTCACCATATATATATACTATGATTTTGTATTTTTGCAATCTGCCTTGTTTTTGGTGTATGTGCTATATAAATAATCTAATCCAATCAGTAGCTGACTGTACTGTTTATTTTTCCTTTGTTCCTGAATATAATTAATACAGCTGGTTTATGGAGTGTGTGCATTTTCTCTCCATTGTTTGGCTATTCTTATGACCTATGTATTTAAATGTTGATAGATAAAGGCCAGTGGTTTGTTTGTGTTAGTAATTAATGTTCATGTGAGCGGCAATTATTAATGTCTGAATGGATTGTTTTTGTGCAGGCTTCCCTTTCCCTTTGTTTCCCTGATGTGATGCAAGGTTAGGATAGTTCTTAAAGGGTCAAGATAAGCCTTCATTGCACAGCTTATTAATATTCATAAGTTCAAAGTTCACAATGACCGTGTTGATGGAAATGTTAATCACTGTGGCTTTAGGTTTTATCTGTTTTTGAGAGGAATAGAATAAATAAAATAAACAATCTCTGTAATGATTTTGTGAGTAATTTTATTATCCACACAGGAAAACGTGAGATTACATACACAAATGTGTCAAAAGTATTCATTCTTTGAATTCGACGCACTCCCGAAATATTAAAATTTCAGTTTCAAATTGTTGGTACGGGTATACCAGGTTACTTACTTGTAACTTACGCAGCTCAAGTGCACTGCAAACTATGTTTTCATTGGTCGAATGAAGATTGATTGTCGTGTACTTTGTCACAGGAGTTAACAGACATGATAGAATGCATTGACTTTTTTTCCTAATAATATATTGACTTCAACTTCGATAATTTGATCCAATAATGTTTCTTACGATATCCTGGTATGTTTAAAACAATACCTGTGATGACCGGTTTACTGGTATACCATGCAGCCTTAAAAGTAGGTCCTGTTTTGTGCACAGTAATTCAGATTGCTTTCATTGGGTGGAAATCAACAACTGAAAATAAATTCATAATGGTTGTAGATCGTATTCACGCATCTAGTGCCAGAAAATCACTAATGGAAAAATATGTTTCACACACAAATGATGACCGATCCCAGAAGTCCATGCACAAAATGGCCATAGATTATTTTTAGATTGTTTACATAAATAAGTAACATGCACAACAGATTGAAGTTATACTCCGACTGTGGAACTAATCGGCTGATGAGTGTATTTCATGTTCATTTGTTATTGTCCACTTTGTGTTGACAGTGATTAAAGAAGAATTAGGTAACTAGATTGTTTACAAATGAACTGACATTGATTTCAGATGATGAAACAGCAATTCATAGTACCAGTGGGGGTGCTGTCATGATTTATAATACAGTGGAGCCCAATTAATTGGGTGTCTCTTAATTGTATATCCCTGTTAATTGAATATAATTTCCCAATACAAAACCATTTACCATACCTCCAGTACAAATTTGACCTGTTTATTGAATAGGGCTGCAACGGTTCATCGCGGTCTCGGTGCACCATGGTATTTTTCCACGGTACAATACTTGGTTCATTCAGCCTAATTTTCAGTAAGCACACGGCACAGCGGTCGCAGCAGCAGAATTCCAACACCCCCAAAAGAGGGCCGATGAAGTCAGATGTGAATTTCAAGGAAACTCTCCGCAGGATCAAACTTCTCCTGAAAAAGAGAAGGGGCTTGGCCCTATCCCCTACACCCCATCCCACACACACACACACACACACACACACACACACACACACACACACACACACACACACACACACACACACACACACACACACACACACACACACACACACAGTAACTCACCCAATTGTACGGACCTGGAATCATCAAAATTTATTGGGAAATTGGGGCATATAATCTTGGTGGATAATATTTGTAATAGTTGGTGAGGTCAGTATTTAAATAGAAAAAAAATTGATACATACGATTTCAAACATTCATTTTAAAAATTTAACTTATTCAAATATATTTATTTATTTATATTTTATTTATTGGTGTTTAAGGTCACATATTTCTGCACCATGGTTAATCATGACCATGACAGTTTTACGGGTGGAGGAAGCCAGAGTACCTGGAGAGAACCACCAAGCAACGGCGAGCAACTGTCAGCTCCCCAACATACCAACTTCACACAAGCAGGGTTAGCATTGGTTGAAGACAGGTGCACCATCGACGTGCAGTACGCCTTAGTACACAACGCCACCGTGCCCCCACATGGGCAATTGGGGAGAAGTGTCTTGCCCAAGGACACAATGCGGTTGCTGCAGGTGGGATTCGAACCGAGGACCTCTCGGCTTGCAGCCTGCACCTCTACCAACTGAGCCACCGCGCCCCAACTTATTCAAATCACTTGACAATAAAAGTAAGTGTGGAATTTCAAGTCCATAAAACAATTGGATGTGGTGGGGTCTTCCACAAAGTTGGTGCAGTTCAGACAAGCGATAAATATATTCAATATTCATGACCATGTTGATCATGTGGTTTGGGGATACGTTTCTATTGGTTCGTGACAAACAACACTCATTTTTATATTGACGTCAGACATTTAGCATGTGGTCAACCATGTGTTTTTAGCTCACCTGAGTGAAGCTCAAGGTGAGCTTTACTAATCGCTTTCCGTCCGTCGTCATCCAGCGTAAACTTTACAAAATCAACTTCTCCGAAGAAACCACTGGCCCAATATTTTTCAAATGTTGGGTAGATGTTTATTACCTAATGTCAATTCAGATTTGTTCAAATGAAGTTGCCCCTCCTCCTGGGTGGGACCACGCCCCCAAGGGGCACCAAAATCTTTGAAAATCTTCTTCTCGTGAACCAGCAGTAGCAGAGACTTGATATTTGGTATGCAGCTTCCTTTTGAGGTGTAGAATTAAGTTTGTTCAAGAGAAGTTTGTCGGGCATTATTTGTCTTCGTTATGGGAGGGGCCAAAATTTTGGCCACGCCTAAAATTTCTATTTTCTGAACCGTGAGATCGATTTGAACCAAATTTGATATGAGATGATAATGGGTCATAAGTAGTTGATTGATGCAAAAAAAGAATTTTCTCATTGCCCCGTGGGAACCTCGGGAGCTAAAAATAGGAAAAACCTTAAAACTGCCAGATCTCCAAAACTACACGGCACAGAGAATTCTTATTTTGTATAAAGCTTACTTTTATCCATTAGAATAGAATGGTTAAAAAAATCCCTATCGGTTTGATCACAAGGTACTTTTTTCAGGACTTTGAAAAAGTGCTGAGTCCGCACTTTATAACACTGTAGGCAATGGGAAAAACATTAAAAAAATCTTCTCCAGATCCAGCAGGCAGAATCTTTTGATATTTGGTATGCAACATTGTGGGGTGGATCTGATTCAAGTTTGTTCAAATCGGCCCCCTGGGTTCATATTTGGGCTCAGTATAGGAGCCCGATTTCGAACTTAGTGCATTTCAGGCAAATTTCTTAAAAAATCTTCTTCTCCAGATCGAGCAGGCAGAATCTTTTGATATTTGGTATGCAACATTGTTGGGTGAATCTGATTCAAGTTTGTTCAAATCGGCTCCCTAAATTCATATTTGGGCTCACTGTAGATGCTCGAATTCGAACTTAATACATTTCAGGCAAATTTCTTAAAAAATCTTCTTCTCCAGATCCAGCAGGCAGAATCTTTTGATATTTGATATGCAACATTGTGGGGTGGATCTGATTCAAGTTTGTTCAAATCGGCCCCCTGGGTTTATATTTGGGCTCGGTATAGAAACTCGAATTCGAACTTAGTGCATTTCATGCAAATTTCTTCAAAAAACTACTTCTCCAGTTCCAGCAGGCAGAATCTTTTGATATTTGGTATGCAACATTGTGGGGTGGATCTGATTCCACTTTGTTCAAATCGGCCCCCTGGGTTGATATTTGTGCTCAGTATAGAAGCTCGAATTCGAACTTAGTGCATTTCAGGCAAATTTCTTAAAAAATCTTCTTCTCCAGATCCAGCAGGCAGAATCTTTTGATATTTGGTATGCAACATTGTGGGGTGGATCTGATTCAAGTTTGTTCAAATCGGCCCCCTGGGTTTTTATATTTGGGCTCAGTATAGAAGCTCGAATTCGAACTTGGTGCATTTCAGGCAAATTTCTTAAAAAATCATCTTCTCCAGATCCAGCAGGCAGAATCTTTTGATATTTGGTATGCAACATTGAGGGGTGGATCTGATTCAAATCGGCCCCCTGGATTCTTATTTGGTTTCACTGTAGATTCTCGAATTCGAACTTAGTGCATTTCAGGCAAATTTCTTAAAAAATCTTCTTCTCCAGATCCAGCAGGCAGAATCTTTTGATATTTGGTATGCAATATTGTGGGGTGGATCTGATTCAAGTTTGTTCAAATCGGCCCCCTGGATTCATATTTGGGCTCACTATAGAAGCCCAAAATCGAACTTTGTGCATTTCAGGCAAATTTCTTAAAAAAATCTTCTTCTCCAGATTCAGCAGGTAGAATCTTTTGATATTGGGTATGCACCATGCTTAGGGGGGTGAGATTCAAGTTTCTTCAAGCCAAGTCCCTGGGTTCATATTTGGGCACACTGTGGTAGCCAGAATTATAACTTAGTTCAAAATGAGGAATTTTCTTTAAAAATCTTCTTCAGATCCAGCAGTTGGAATGTTTTGATATTTGATATGCAGCATCCTTGGGGGAGGGGGGGGGGGGGGGGGAGTTTCAGGTTTGTTCAAGCCATGTCCCTAGGTCCATATTTGGACTCACTGTGGGAGCTTGAATTGTAACTTAGTTCAAAATGAGGAATTTTTCTTTAAAAATCATCTTCTTCAGATCCAGCAGTCGGAATGTTTTGATATTTCTTGTGCAGCATCCTTAGGGGGGTGAGATTCAAGTTTGTTAAAGCCAAGTCCCTGGGTTCATATATGGGCTCCCTGTGGGAGCCCGAATTATAACTTAGTTCAATATGAGGAATATTCTTTAAAAATCTTCTTTTTTTGTTTTTAGATCCACTGGTCAGAATCTTTGGATATTTGGTATAAGCTTTTCAATTCTCTGGGTTGATATTTAGGCTACCATGTCAGGTGAGCGCCCTCCCTTGGGGCCTCTTGTTTTCTGTCCTGTTTTGCCAAGTCAAGAGTGCCTATTTCTACATCTGCTTAACGGGCTGCCCGGCTGCAACATTTCAGCTCTAATCTACCGGTGCATAGCAGCATGCTGTTAGTTTTAATGGACGGCTGTTGGGAATTGGGTCTGTATGAAAATTTGTAAGTGTCGACACAAGCAAACAGTTTGCAAACATAAACAGAACAGCATGTCGAGCATCTATAAATAACCGACTTGACGTCACTTGAGCTTTAGGTAATTACGAATATGTGTCAGGAGAAGTAAGACGATTATTTATTGGCTGATTATTCAACAAGTCGCCAATCAAGTTTTGCATTTATTTACATTTGCATATTTCTGTTTCGCCTTCATGCACACATGTCAGATCTGAAGTGCATCCAATTGTAACAACATGAGTGACAGAAATACTGCCAATAACAATTGAACACTATTGCTGATAGTGAATCATGGTAAATTCCTCAGCTTGGCTCAGAAGGAATAAAACCACTCAGCCACGGCAGGGGGTGGGGGGGGGGGGGGTATAAATTATTCAGTTTTTTGTTGCAGTGCATTTTTGCACGGCACGGCTGCCACAGCAGTCCAGCAGCATGCTAGTCTAGCGTATTGCAAATATGATTCACCATCAGTTTTTGAGCGAATAATGTTAGAAAAAACGTACCGCAAGTATTGTACCGCTACCGAAAAACTGCAATACGTACTGAACCATGAGGTAAGTGTACCGTTGCAGCACTATTATTGAATATAGGTTATAGAGTAAACTCCTGTTAATTGAATAAAAAATCTTGTAACATGTCGAGAAATTACCCTGACTCTCTCGAGTTTTTCTTTGTTTGTAGACGTACTTGGCCTCAGTACAACCAATACAGGCATTTAATCTATATCTTGTTTGACAGAGCTCATGGAGCTCTGTCAAACAAGATATAATAGATTAAATTCTAAGTTTATCTCCAAGAATACACGAAAGTGATGCAATCCCTATTAATTGAATACTCCTGTTAATTGAATAATTTTTATTGACAAAGTGGCTATTCAATTAACAGGGTTCCACTGTATCCAACTCCCTCTACAAGTTACACTGACACAATTGAATGTCAAACGACATATCGTTTCAGCACTACTGCCAGTCATTGTGGCAACTTATTAAGCTTTTTACTGCTTACATGAGGTCGTGAATCAAATGTAAATAGGAACAATTTTGATCCCATGGTGTTCCATGTAACCATCGGCATGAACCAATGTTCAAACACTTATACTGATGGTCAACCAATGGCTTAAAATCAGCCGATGTCAGATGCAATTGCATAACATCGGTTAATCACTACTTCAGTCTCAAATTGTTTGATATTGTTGAGAAAAATATTTAAGAAACAGTCGTGGCACTTTGTTTTCCATCGTGGTGAACTGTCCATCATATCTTGTGATTTTAAATCAAAATAATAAAATAACACTGCGCATGTTTACAAAAATGCTTTATTAAAGATTTTGGTTTCAGTTCAGTTACAAAGTCAGCTGCCCAGTACATTGCCCGAATTTTTCACCCCAAAATTGGATAATCTATCCTATTGATGTATAAGACGCACTCTTAATTTGAGTGCCATTTCTGGGGGGAAAAGTGTATCTTATACACTGGCCAGTATGGTGATATTGGAGGCATACATGAAACTCACCTTACTCTCAAATACAGATGAGCTGTAAGTTGTGTAACACTTTGTGGATTATCATTCTTTAAATTGTAATTTGAAATGTTGATGTTTGTAACTTGACGGAGCGGGCATTAAAATGCTCACCTTGATGGAAAACTAGGCAGGTGTAGCACTCAGGGCTATCGCTCACATCAAAAGACCAACTGCGAATGCTAAAATTATCTTAAAATGAAACGCCTTTTTGCAAGGATATTATACCTATGTTGCATTCATAGATACTGATAATGATAGCAAACACCAGTAAATTTATTTTAAGGATTTCTTTAATGCACCATATTTACAACTGAGTAGTTGTCTATAAAACCAAAACATTATTTGTACCAGGCAAATTTAATATTTTCAGGAACCAGTGGCCAGATGATGCCATTACAAACCAATTATTTCCAACTGAAACAGGATAATCCGGATTCGTGGCTTCTCTACCAATACCATGTTGAGTATAATCCTGAACAAGCTAGCAAGGGATTGAGATTAGGTTTACTGAAAGATTTAGCTGATCTTGTTGGACCCACCAGAGCTTTTGATGGGATGATGTTATATCTTCCCCACAAACTTGAACCAGTAAGTAATAGCAGACTCTATCTCGGAAAGGTCGCTTGTTGCGATCTGTAAATCTGTAATTGGTGATTTATCAACAAAATTCTGTAAGCACTAACAGATTTTCTTCTGGGTCCTATTTCAACCATCGGAATCGGCATTGAAATCGCCATAATCGGCAGAGAAATAATCGGTAATCGGTTTGTAACAAGTTTTGATAATCTGTTCATCACTAGAATAACCCCAATAAATTATATATAAATTTGTTTGGACAGAAACATAGATATTGTGGAAACTAATATTTGCCATGGAACCATTATCATTTGGCAGAAAGCGCTTGCCTGAAAGTCTGCTATTGCATAAGGAAGAGATCAAATTTCATAACAATGAAATACCTTAAATTTATTGAATAGTTAAATTCTGCAATCCTTCTAGTACAGACTCGGAGAAATCTTTTTATCATTCTTGCAAGGAATGGACCACAAGACCAATTGTAATAAACATTTCAAAAGAGCTGCCATTTTTATGTGTACCCATACTATGTATGGTGCACATAGTGCCGGCATCTGGGGTGGCCACCCGTCGTTTGTCTATCCTTTGTCCGTCTGTCTGTCTGTGTGTCTGTCCGGCATCCGTATCCATTTCTTTGACATTCGATAACTTCAAAAATATTGATTGGATTGTCAAGTTACTTTATATTTGTGTTCAGGTTACTGATGTGCCGAACTGTATAGTTTTTGGTGTAAATCTGATAATTTAATCCTGAGATATTAACCCTTTATCCTTCAAATTGAAAATTCCTCCAATCCCTTTGGCATTCGATAACTTGAAAAATATTACTTGGATTGTCAAGTTACTTTATATTTGTGTTCAGGTTACTGATGTACCGAGCTGTATAGTTTTTGGTGTAAATCTGTTATTTTGATCTTGATATATTAACCCTTTATCCTTCAAATTGAAAATTCTTCCAATCACTTTGGCATGAGATAACTCAAAAAATATCAATCCAATTGTCATGTTACTTTATGTATATCTTCAGGTTACTGATGTTCCGAGCTGTATAGTTTTTGGTGTAAATCTGTTATTTTGATCCTGATCTATTAACCCATTATCCTTCAAATTGAAAATTCCTCTAATCCCTTTGGCATTTGATAACTTGAAAAATATTGCTTGGATTGTCAAGTTACTTTATATTTGTGTTTAGGTTACTGATGTGCCGAACTGCATAGTTTTTGATGTAAATCTGATAATTTGATTCCGAGATATTAACCCTTTATCCTTCAAATTGAAAATTCCTCTAATCCCTTTGGCATTCGATAACTTGAAAAATATTGCTGGAATTGTCTAGTTACTTTATATTTGTGTTCAGGTTACTGATTTGCCGAGCTGTATAGATGTTGGTGTAAACCTGATGATTTGATCCTGAGATATTAACCCTTTATCCTTCAAATTGAAAATTCCTCCAATCCCTTTGGCATTCGCTAACTTGAAAAATATTGCTTGGATTGTCAAGTTACTATATATTTATGTTTAGGTTACTGATGTGCCGAGCTGTATAGTTTTTGGTGTAAATCTGTTATTTTGATCCCAAGATATTAACCCTTTATCCTTCAAATTGAAAATTCCTCCAACCCTTTGGCATTTGATAACTTGAGAAATATTGCTTGACTTGTCAAGTTACTTTATATTTGTGTTCAGGTTACTGATGTACCAGGCTGTATAGTTTTTGGTGTAAATCTGTTATGTTAATCCTGAGATATTAACCCTTTATCCTTCAAATTGAAAATTCCTCCAACCCCTTTGGCATTCGATAACTTGGAAAATATTGCTTGGATTGTCAAGTTACTTTATATTTGTGTTCAGGTTACTGATGTGCCGAGCTGTATAGTTTTTGGTGTAAATCTGATAATTTGATCCTGAGATATTAACCCTTTATCCTTCAAATTGAAAATTCCTCCAATCCCTTTGGCATGAGATAACTCAAAAAATATCAATCCGATTGTCATGTTACTTTATATATGTATTCAGGTTACTGATGTGCTGTGCTCTATAGTTTTTTAAGTAAATCTGATAATTTGATCCGGAGATATTAACCCTTTATCCATCAAATTAGACACTGCTCCAATCCATTTCTATATGTACCCATACCATGTATGGTGTACATAATGTCAGCATCTGTGGTGGCCATCCGTCATACAGCTTTCTACTAGTTGCGCGTATGGGTACACATCTGACGATTTCATCGGCCTATTTTTAGCTCAACTTTTGCGAAGCCAAATTTGTGCTTATGGCATGGCCCGTCGTCCGTCTGTCCGTCAACAATTGGATACGGCTCAGGCTAGAGGCCGTATTTATGAACCGATCTTTACGAAACTTCTTGGGTACCTTTGTTATGACCGTGGGACGAGAACGAGTGTTTTGGGGTTTGGTCCGAAATTCAAGATGGCTGCCAGCCGCCATTTTGTACCGACGATGCAGAAATCTGTTTTTTTGTACAGAACTTCCATTTGAAAGCTATGATTTGAATAATTTTTTGTATGAATGTTTAGTACCATGGGATACATCACATATAATACAGGTTTTTTTCTCGTGCGTAAATTATGCAAATTAGACTAACTTTGATGTTTTTTGGTGTTACTTCCAGCATTGTAAGTGCAAATGCCAATACGGCTCGGGCTAGAGGCCGTATTTATGAACCGATCTTTACGAAATTCCTTGGGTACCTTTGTTATCACCGTGGGACGAGAACGAGTGTTTTGGGGTCCAGTCCAAAATTCAAGATGGCTGATGGCAGCCATTTTGTACAAAATTTGGTGCAATCAGATTTTTGCACAGAACTTCCATATGAAAGCGCTGATTTGAATAATTTTTTGTGTGGATGTTTAGTACCATGGGATACATCACATATAATACGGGTTTTTTTCTCGTGCAGAAATTATGCAAATTAGATGAACTTTGATTTTTTCAGTGCTACTTACACACAGTAAGTACACTTGTCAATACGACTCGGGCTAGAGTCTGTATTTATGAACCGATCTTCATGAAACGTCTTGGGTGCCTTTGTTATCACCTTGGGACGAGAACGAGTGTTTCTGGGTGCCGTCCAAAATTCAAGATGGCTGCCAGTGGTCATTTTGTACCGAAATTAGGTCTAATCATTTTTTTGTACACAACTTCTATATACGGCTCAGGCTAGAGGCCGTATTTATGAACCGATCTTTACGAAACTTCTTGGGTACCTTTGTTATCACCGTGGGATGAGAACGAGTGTTTTTGGGTGTGGTCCAAAATTCAAGATGGCCACCAGCAGCCATTTTGTACCAAAATTAGTGCAATCAGTCTTTTGTGCAGAACTTCTGTATGAAAGTTCTGATTTGAATATATTTTTGTATGAATGTTTAGTAACATGGAATACATCACATATAGTACAGGTTTTTTTCTCATGCAGAAATTATGCAAATTAGATGAACTTTGATTTATTCAGGGCTACTTATACACTGTAAGTGGACATATCAATACGGCTCGAGCTAGAGGCTGTATTTATGAACCGATCTTCACAAAACTTCTTGGGTACCTTTGTTATCTCCTTGGTTCGAGAACGAGTGTTTCTGGGTGCAGTCCAGAATTCAAGATGGCTGCCAGTGGCCATTTTGTACCGAAATTAGGTTCAATCAGTTTTTTGTCACAACTTCTACACAGCTCATATTTGTGAACTGATCTTCACGAAACTTCTTGGGTACCTTTGTTTTCACCTTGGGACAGGAATGAGTGTGTTTTGGGGTGCCTTTGTTATCACTGTGCTATGAGAACAAATATTTGGGGTTCAGTCAGTCCCACTCTGGGACTCAAACATTTCTTTTCTAGTTTAGCATCTGACTGTCACCCACCTTTACAATACTTTACCTATACATTTGTTACAGGCAACGGTCAGTATTTATGTACAGACCGTTACAATACTTTATATGTACCTTTGTTATCAGGTCATTAACTAGATGTTTGTCATTGCTGTTTCACATACTATACATGTACATGTCTTTGTCTTGACAAGTTGAGCTACAGTGTCATTGACACTTTCATTTATGTAAATCTGATAATTTGATCCGGAGATATTAACCCTTTATCCATCAAATTAGACACTCCATTAACCCATTTCTATATGTACCCATACCATGTATGGTGTACATAATGTCGGCATCTGTGGTGCCCCTCCATCATACAGCTTTCTACTAGTTGCGCGTATGGGTACACATCTGACGATTTCATCGGCCTATTTTTAGCTTAACTTGACATAGTCAAGATAAGCTATTGCCATCACGCGTGCGGAAGTCTGTTAGTCTGTTAGTCTGTGAGTCTGTGACGTCTGTTCACATTTTCCTTTAGCACGGGCTACACCCCGCAGTTCTTGTCTGATCGTCACAAAATTTCATATGCAGGTTTGGGGTCATGTCTAGATGAGAACGTCCCCTTTTGGTCGCGATCGGGCAACCGGTATGGCTGCCCGAGCCCAAAACCCGAAAACCATTAGCACAGTCTACAGGTCGTATTTATGAAGGAATTTCATTGTAACTTGGTAGGATGCCTCTGTATAGTGCCTAGATGAGAAAGTCCCCTTTTGGGCATGATCTATCAACCGTGATGGCTGCCCAAGCCCGAAACCCAAAAACTTTTAGCACAGTCTGCAGGTCATGTTTAATGTGGAGGGATTTCATTGTAACTTGGTAGGATGACTCCTTATGATGTCTAGATGCGAATTACCCCATTTGGGCATGATCTGCCAACCGTGATGACTGCCCGAGCCCAAAACCCGAAAACCTTTAGCACAGTCTACAGGTCATATTTATTGAGGAATTTCATTGTAACTTGGTGGGTTGACTTCATATAATGTCTAGATGAGAAAGTCCCCCTTTGGACATGATTGGGCAACTGTGACGGCTACAGGAGCCCGAAGCCCGAAAACCTTTAGCACAGTCTAGAGGTCATATTTATGATACGATTTCATTGTAACTTGGCAGGATGACTCCAAATAATGTCTAGATGAGAACGTCCCATTTTGATCGCGATCATGCAGCCTTGATGGGTGCCCGAGCCCAAAAACCTTTAGCATAGGCAAAAGGTCATATTTATGGAAGGATTTCATTGTAACCTGTTAGGTTGACTCCATATAATGCCTAGATGATGCCATCCCCTTTCGGTCATGATTGGTCATTTGTGATGGCTACAAGTGCCCGAAGCCCGAAAACCTTGAGCACAGTCTACAGGTCATATTTATGAAGAGATTTCATTGTAACTTCTTAGGATCACTCCAGATGATGCTCAGATGAGATTGTCCCCTATGGTTGCGATCATTCACCCATGATGGCTGGCCAAGCCCGAAGCCCGAAAACCTTTAGCACAGTCTACAGGTCATATTTATGAAGGGATTTCATTGTAACTTGGTAGGTTAACTTCATATAATGTCTAGATGAGAACGTGCGATCATTCACCCATGATGGCTGCCCGAGCCCGAAGCCCGAAAACCTTTAGCACAGTCTACAGGTCATATTTATGAAGGGATTTCATTGTAACTTGGTAGGTTAACTTCATATAATGTCTAGATGAGAATGTCCCCTTTTGGACATGATTGGGCAACTGTGACGGCTAAAGGTGCCCGAAGCCCGAAAACCTTTAGCACAGTCTACAGGTCATATTTATGAGGGGATTTCATTGTAACTTGGTAGGATGACTCCAAATAATGTCTAGATGAGAACGTCCCCATTTGATCGCGATCATTCAGCCTTGATGGGTGCCCGAGCCCATAAACCTTTAGCATAGGTAAAAGGTCATATTTATGGAAGGATTTCATTGTAACCTATTAGGTTGACTCCATATAATGCGTAGATGATGACATCCCCTTTTGGTCGTAATTGGTCAGCTGTGTTGGCTACAAGTGCCCGAAGCCCAAAAACCTTGAGCACAGTCTACAGGTCATATTTATGAAGGGATTTCATTGTAACTTCATAGGATCATTCCAGATGATGCCCAGATGAGATTGTCCCCTTTGGTTGCGATTATTCAACCATGATGGCTGCCCGAGCCCGAAGCCCGAAAACCTTAAGCACAGACTACAAGTCATATTTGTGAAGGGATTTCATTGTAACTTGGTAGGTTGACTTCATATAATGTCTAGATGAGAACGTCCCCTTTTGGACATGTTTGGGCAACTTTGACGGCTAAAGGTGCCCGAAGCCCGAAAACCTTTAGCACTGTCTGCAGGTCATATTTATGAAGGGATTTCATTGTAACTTGGTAGGTTGACTCCAAATAATGTCAAGATGAGAACGCCCCATTTTGGCCATGATCATTCAGCCTTGATGGGTGCCTGAGCCCAAAACCCTTTAGCATAGGCAAAAGGTTATATTTATAGAAGGATTTCATTGTAACATTGTTAGGTTGACTCCATATAATGCCTAGATGATGACAGCCCCTTTTGGTCATGATTGGTCAACTGTGATGGCTACAGGTGCCCAAAGCCCGAAAACCTTGAACACGGTCTACAGGTCATATTTATGAAGGGATTTCATTGTAACTTCGCAGGATCACTCCAGATGATGCCCAGATGAGATTGTCCCCTTTGGTTGCGCTCATTCAACCATGATGGCTGCCCGAGCCCGAAGTCAGAAAACCTTTAGCACAGTCTAAGGTCATATTTATGAAGGGATTTCATTGTAACTTGGTAGGTTGACTTCATATAATGTCTAGATGAGAACGTCCCCTTTTGGACACGAGTGGGCAACTGTGACGGCTTCAGGGGCCCAAAGCCCGAAAACCTTTAGAACAGTCTACAGGTCATAATTATGAAGGGATTTTATTGTAGCTTGGTAGGATGACTCCAAATAGTGTCCAGATGAGAACGTCCCTTTTTGGTCACGATCTTTCAGCCTTGATGGCTGCCCGAGCCCATAAACCTTTAGCATGTCTGTAGGTCGTATTTATGGAAGGATTTCATTGTAACTTGTTAGGTTGGCTCCATATAATGCCTAGATGATGACATCCCCTTTTGGTCGTGGTTGGTCAACTGTGATGTCTACAGGTGCCTGAAGCCCGAAAACATTTAGCACAGTCTACAGATCGTATTTATGGAGGGATTTCATTGTAACTTGGTAGGTTGACTTCATATAATGTCTAGATGAGAACGTCCCCTTTGGACGCAATTGGGAAACTGACGGCTACAGGGGCCCGAAGCCCGAAGCCCGAAAACCTTTAGCACAGTCTACAGGCCATATTTATGAAGGGATTTTAATGTAACTTGATAGGATGACTCATTTTGGAATAATTTCATTGTAATTTGGTAACTTTTTTTGATATATGTTAACTGTGAGGGCCACATATATTAACTGTGAGGTCATATTAACCCACCCCTCTGTTCTTTAGTACAGTGTACACCTCATATTATTTTTATCATAAACATAGCATACAGGGAACAGAAATGAACATATTCCCAATTATCACAATTCTTGTCTTATTTCATAATCCTTTCATAAACATTGAACATTATCGTTTTCATCAAACACAACACACAAGTTAAGCTACAGTGTCATTGACACTTTCATTATTACCTGGGAAACACATGAGTAGACACTGCCCACGCATTGATTACGACCAATCCACGGCGACTGTACTGTATCTTCCACATAGTGATGTATCATTAGTAACAAATATCATTCTAGTATTAACTGGTGTACTGCCCCACCCTGCCAGGAATTAAACACAGCTTAATCTACTGTTCTATGGCCAGCAGTTTTTCTTGACTGCAAGTTCAAGAATTAGATCTTTTCTCTGTTTATTTCAATTGTCTCAGTAATTGGAGAATAGAATTATTTAGTTAAGTTGAATATTAAAGAAGAAAATTTATAAAATACTTGGGTTTGAATACATTTTTCATTTTTCTTTTCAGGAGATTGTTAGAACAGTAAGGACGAGAAATGGTGATCCCGTCCAGGTAAAAATAAAACTAACAAATGAGTTACCAGCCAAATCACCACTTGCTCTTCAAGTGTTCAATATAATATTCAAAAGGTATGTATCACATAATAAGTTATTGTGATGAATTGTTGGTAAAATGATCTGAAATTTGCGGCTCAGGAGTGTATGTTTAGCCTTGACGTATAAGTTCCAATAAGACACTACCTATAGTCCAAAACCTACATTGTGAAACACGGAAGGCTTATTTATTAAACTTGTGATCGTTAAAAAGTTGCCTTGTTAAAGGCAACTTTTAACGATCACAGGTTTAGTAAATAAACCTTTTATGTACGCCATGATGGCACTAGATAAATAATCAATAAACCGGATAAACTAATTCCGTATCCATTCAAATTGTAAATCGGTTTGTAATTTAAACAACACTCCATCGGGAACACTGTCCGCTGCACATGTGAAAAATCCAGAAAAATGAAGCGGCTTGCTAGTCACTTCATTGTTGAACCAATTACGAAATGGGCGATGTCATTTCAAATATGTGACGTTAGATGATAATATTTGCTACTAGAGCCATAAACATTGAAGAAACTACGCCGGCTCTTATCCAATCAGGGTGTGATGATTTTACTGTTATTGGAACGTAATTACCATAAATAGCTCATTATGGAAAATATCGTTCACAACACATCTAATGCAGGAGTGACACATCAAAAATAAATATCGCAACATTGGTTGGTTTTGGAAGGAGAATTGATTTAATTGGTAGAGTGCTAAATTATTTTTCAAAGGTGATTTATTACATGAGTATTTTTTTATCTCCTGTAAACGAAGTCGGGAGGGGATATTGAAATGGTGTTCACCTGTCCTTCGATCACAAACTTTGTCCGCTTAACTCCTCCTACTTTTTTCAGTGTATTTTTACGAAACTTGGTCTGAAGTATCGGTATCAAGTGTAGATGTGCAGGTGGTCAGGAATTTTTGATGCGACAAATTTTGCATCACAAAGGCTTGTCTGCTTAACTCCTACATTTTTTATTGGATTTTTACAAAACCTGGTCTGAAGTATCAGTATGAAGTGTAGATGTGCATGTGGTCAGGAATTTTTTATGCGACAAATTTACGTGGTTACGACCCTTGGAATTGGCAAAATTTCTGTCACAAAATCTTGTCTTCTTAACTCCTACATATTTTTATACTGTACCAATGACCCAGACATAGCTGGTGCTAACTCTTAAAATATAGGGCCAAACACAAATTTTGCCCCCCCAATCCCCAAAATTTGCATCTAAAACCAAAGAAAACATGTCCTGAATGGCCCTCCACACTTCACCTCTACTGCGCATGCGCAGTGTCAAGGACGTTCCGAAATTGGCGCCATTAATCATTCTTAGTTTGGCCCTTCATCAGTTAACATCTGACTGATCTTTGTGCTTGTAAATCTCAGTTTAAATGATGCCAGACACATAAATATTAGTGAAATGGTGATTCTAAGGAGGATATAGAAGGAGGAGAGGAATAATGTGTGACAGAAAATTATCAGGGCTGTAACTTAAAATTTTTTAATGAAATTATGTTAAGTTACCTATTTTCGAGGCAGCAGCCATTTTGTTGTCATTCTTGTTATTAAGTTACACTGCTTGTTCAGTGTTTTCCTCTCTCCCTTTCCTTTAAGTCCCCTCTTGCTATTCTCCCATGCTTTTGGCATATTTTCTGTAATTTTATTACTAAAATTTCTTGGGAGTTTTAGCTGAATAACAGAATGAATTCTGTTCATTTCCCCATGTTTACGTCTTCACCTATGGGTGGTTAGGCATAGTGTTCTGCATCTACCATCTGATGTTCTGCAGTTTCTTCCCTGGAAGTTTCTGTTTTGCATCAGATAGTGTATTATTGGTAACTGATTTCGGGCCTGGGTGCCTGGAGTCTTATTCTAGTGTTTTTACACTTATTGTTTACATTTACAACAGCCCTCTGTGTGAGGGGGGATTTCTTGAAAATAATATCTTGATGTTAATTTAATCATAACTAGATACATTATTATTGTTCGTAAGTGTCGCATAAATTGTTTAAAATATTTTTAAAATTTTTGTCTTGGGCTGTTCTGAAAAAATATTTTTTCAAAATTTTTTGATTTCAATTATTTTTTCTATGTTAATGGATCATATTATTATGTATTTTGATTGTCAGGGGTTGGTGCGAGTACTAGGACTTTGTTTTCTTTTCACATTGAAAGGATTTTGGTCAATTGTAATAAGAGGAAATCTTCCTCTGACTTTTATAATCATTGTATATGTAGTCAGTGTACTCGCACTAGCTCCTGTTCTGTATGTGATAATTTCGATGACAACATGGGAAGCTTGTGTCGCGGTATGTTAGTGGGGAATTGGCCATGCCGGTCCTTTCCCCGCAGTGTCACTCTACTTTATCAATTTCTATTTCAGACGATCAAGATTAGGGTGATGTATCCGTGATGTCTTCCAAAAGTGTGCCTCCGTCGTCACAATTAATGAAGAGCTAGCGGAAAAGTGCTCATGTAAATACGCCAATGGCCTAAGAGGACCCTAGTAGGTTCGACGGCCTTTGACGTCCGCTAGCTTGCCCGGTGTAGCGTCCATTCATCGAATGGTTCAGCAGCCGGGTTCGTCCGTTGCGGTCTAGAAGGAGTTTTGGGGTGATGCGAGCACTATAAATCAACCAAATGCACACCCAGTGACGGCGGATTAGAGGGAGAACGGAGGAAGCCTTTTAGTCCGGTTCCTAGCTCGTCCAGGTCCATCCGGACTGCGAGCGAGAGAGGCCCCTCTCTCGTACAACAACGTCTGGCCCCAGATGTTGTGGTACAAAATGTTTCGCATTCGGAGCATACGTCCGCCGCTCGGGACGCTCCGACATATAGTCAGTCCGGAGAGACTGTCAATAAGGCTTCCTCATTCTCATGGCAGCGCACACGACCGCTTTTAGCTATGTGACCTCGGATATCCAGTCAGCTTTGCCAATCGGAGAATCATCGGCGACCAGGTCATACCATCCGGTAGCCAGGGACACGAGGCCTGCAGACTCCGGACGTTCGCATAAGAAAGTGTGCGGGAGTCAACGTACACGGAGCTTCCGGCGGCAATGCATCGTAAGACCGCTACTGCACAGGCCTCGGTGACGGACGTGCTATCCCAAATAGCACAGCTTATCGCAGCATCCCAGCAACGACTGAATCTGTCGCATCATGTATTATCCGACGATGCTGGGTCGGGACGCTCCGCGGAAGTGGGTACGGACATCCGAAAATTTCATCCGACGGAATGCCGAAAGGGATTCGGAGGATTTCGAGCTTTCCCTATCGGAACAACATATGCTGTTGTGTATGTCATCTGACTTTATCTTCTACAGGTTCTTTCGTCGGACCAGAATGCTGCGATGCCGGATAAGAAACTGATAGCGTCGGTGGACTTAGAAATTTTTGGTTCGGTTCAGGGACATCGTCCCTCAGTTCCGACATAGTCCAATAATGTCACACAAACTTTCGAATTATTGAACGATGCTATATATTATTATTATATGCTTGCTGTTACCAAGCATTTCTGGCTTCTTGTTCGCAAAGTTACGGAGATGTCTTTCAAAGTGTGCCTCTGTCGTCATAGTTAATGAAGAGCTAGCAGCAATAAGTGCTCATGGTATATGTCTATCGCCTAAGAGGTCCCTTGTAGGATCGACGGAGTGACATTCGCTAGCTCACCCGGTGTAGCGTCCATTCATCGAATGGTTCGGCAGCGGGGTTCGTCCGTTGCGGTCTAGGAAGGAGATTTGGGTGATGCGAGCACTATAATAACTTTAGTACTCACCCAGTGACGACGGATTGAGGACAGATCGGAGGAAGCCTGTTAGTCCGGTTCCTGGCTTGTCCAGGTCCGTCCGGGCTGTGAGCGAGAGAGGTCCCTCTCTCGTACAACAACATAGGGGACCGCTTGTTGTGGTTCAGATATTTCGCATTCGGAGCATATGTCCGCCGCTCGGGACGCTCCGTTATATCGACAGTCCGAGAGACTGTCGATAATGCTTCCTCATCCTCACAGCCGCGCACACGACCGCACATTGGCTACGTGACCTCGAGTATCCGACCAGTTTCGTCATGCAGTGATCCCACGGCGAACAGGTCACGCCATCCGGTAGCCAAGGGACATGAGGCCTATACACTCTGTTCGCTCGCATAATAGAAGTATGCACGGGGTAACGATCACGGAGCTTCCAGCGGCAATGCATCGTAAGACCGCTTCTCCACAGGCCTCAGTGACGGACGTGCTATCCAAGTTAGCACAGTTTTTCGCAGCATCCCAGCAGTCGACAGTTTCTCGGTCGGATCAGGAATTATCCGACGGCGCTGGGTCGGTGCGCTCCGCTGTTGCATCAGGTTCGGACGACCGAACGCTTTATAGGGTCCGACAGGATGGCGAAAGGGATTCAGACGATTTCGAGTTTTCCCTTTCGGAACAACGGAAGCTGCCATACATTTCTTCTGGCATTATCTTCCAGTGGTTGTTCCTTCGGACTACATTGCTGCGATGTTGGATAAGAGACTTATAGCGTCATTGGACACGGAATTTTGGATCGGTTCAGGGACATTGTCCCTGACTTACCGACGCAGTCCAATAATGTCATTAGAACATTTGTATTATTTATCGACGCTATATATATATAAGCCTGCTACCAAGCATGATAGTTTAGTTTCTTGTCCGCAATGCTCAATTCTGCCTTTTATCATTTCTAGGAATATTTTATTTTGGCAGAACAGGGCATACCGAGAGTTTATATGCGTCTAGACGGCGGGGTTAAAGACTGGAAATTATCTTTTTCGCCGTCTATGTCTTTTCCAACCACAATGTTGGAAACGACAATGATGTCTAATAGACTTAACTTGGACGCTTTATCATTCGTAGTCCACCTTACTGAGGCGTTATCATTACGTCTTCAAGAGAAAGAATTCCGGGATATGATCCTCAATGTGATTTCTTTCAAGGGCAGAAGTTGGTCCACGTATAACTCCGCCCTTCAGTGGCAACTTGGAGTTGGTTAGACGTGACGCAGCCCTATCTACATCCACGCGCGTGGATAGTAAGGTGAAGAACTCCCTCAGAGTCGCTTCGGTCTCGGAGAGGCTTCTCTTCGACGGCAACTTTTCAGCAATCCATGAATTGCTCGATATACATGTTCTCTTGTCTATCAAGTGTAGCAAGAGATTCAGACTGGGGCAAGCATTCGGTGGTTGACTCAGTGAGTGTCACTGCAGTTGCCGGATCCAAGTTTTATAATTATGACGGTTGCCAGTCAAACAGGTTGGGGTACAATATTGTTCCCAACGGATTCGTAGTGCCAGGGTCTTTGGGTTCCGCAGTCTCTAGGCAAGCACTTATCTTCCACGGAATAATGTTTTTTAGGCTTGCTTTATGTCATTGGATGAACATTATTCAGAAACGCATGTCCAAATCCTGTCCGATAATACGACAGTAGTTGCGTATCTCTGGAACCAGGGAGGCACTCATTCGATTCCGTTATTCAATTTAACGGAAAGAATCCTTCTGTTTGTTATAGTACACCAAGTTCTGATTCGGTCCGTCATATTCCGGGTCGTCTGATTGTATTACCGGACTCCCTTTCACGTAAGGGTCGCTTGTTGCCATCAGAATGGACTCTCAACAAACAAGTATTCAATCAGATTTGCTATCAATGGGAGCGCCCAATGATAATTTATTTACGACACAACTTGCTAATCAATTGCAGACGTATGTGTTTGCATGTCCGGATCTCTGAGCTTATGTTGTTAACGCTCTATTGATCTGATAGGACGGAATGATAGGATATGCGTATCCTCCTGCGCTGTTGTTTCAGCAAGTATTGCTAAGATAAACAACCACAATACATTTCTGTTGATAGCATCTCTGTCTTCACAGAGACCGTGGGTAAATTTACTCAGATGTCTTCTGTGGGACTTAACGCGAAGACTTCCTCCATGAGAGGATCTTCTTTCGCTGGGGAAAATCGTGTCATCTTCATCACAACCCGCAAGGTCTCAACCTTCACGTATTCCGTTGTGTGGTCCTTATTACATTGTAAGCAATGTACTGGACGAGCTTTGGACGCGATTTCTTACTGTAGGAGAACCTCTTCTTCGCTATTCTATGCGGCCAAAGTGGAGGCTCTTCCGTCGTTGTAGGGGTCACTATGTTGATATTGTTGATCCCTCCATACTACTCAGTGCAACTTTCTAGTATACTTGTTTGACAAGATCTACTGCAGCCTGATACTATTAAGGTTATAGGTCTATGTTATCTCATACCTATGCACTCTATGATAGTTTACAATTGAGTCTTATGTCTCTTTATCCAAGTCAGTTAGTAACTTTTCGATAAATAGACTTAGAATCATTAGATTAAATTTCTATATGGAATTTAACTTCGGTTCTTATTTAGCTAAGTAATCATTTGAGCCTCTGGAAACAGTAGTTTTCAAATTCTGACCTTTTAGACAGTAATTCTGTTGGCTTCTCTTTTACTGAAGAGTCAGTGAGCTTCATGCACTATCGGTGGATGATTCTCACTTTCGTAGTTTCGGAATCACTACTTCCTTTACTATTTAGGTTGGATTTTTGGTTAAGAGTCAGGCTCCTAATAAATATCCGGAACCTATTGTTATTAAGGTCCTTCAGTCTTCGTACGGGCATAGGCCTTTACTCTGTCCGGTTAGAGTTTTACGTATTTATAAACAGATATCTGTTTATTACTACGGACGTAAGCGTCTGTCTTCGATGCCTAATAGAAGGACGTTACGCTCCATTCTATTGCTAATGGATTCAATTAACTATCGGTACTGCTTATGGTATATCATTGACTCAGCAGTTGTGCTTGAGATTTCGGCTCATGAAGTAAGAGTTCTTTCTACATCTTGGGCTTACATTAATAGTGTCGCTATTATAGATTTTTGAAGGCTGCTCATTGTGCTCAGCCATCCACATTCATGAATTTTTTATCTCAGAAGTATCGAGTCCATTTCTGGAGGCCTCTTTTGTTAGGTCTACTATCTACTGCTTAGAATGTCATTCACTTAACAGTTGCTACTATAGCTAGGTAGGCTGTCTGTTTCGGCAGTGACTCCGTTCTGCTGCCCTCTTCGCTCTGGGCTATTTGACCCAGGGCAAGAAAAAGGGGGGGGGGGGGAGGGTGTTCCCTTGGGTCACCTGTTTTACTATGAAAACATGGGGATACCTCCTCCGGAGTTAGTAATTCTGAGCTGTAACTGGGATGTTTTTTTAGTGAGAAGTTTATGTTTTAAAAATTCATTCAGGTCTTAGTTTTTAAAGTATAGCTTTTGAATATAGCACGTTTCAAACGGACGTTATTATACAATCCTCAGACACTTTTTAGGAGTATAAAGAGTCTCTATTCTCTAGACTTACTTTATTTATTGGCTTACTTTAAAAATTATTAGTAGAAGGATTATACTGAATATTAATAGAGTACATGGATGTATGATGCTCAATTTTGCATGGTGTTGTATCTTTCTAATTTAACATAAATAAAGAAAGATACATGTAAGGCCTAAAACTTCTTTTTCCCTAGAGGGGATGACTCTATTTTATATAATTGAGCGTATTCCAACTTGCTCTATGTCCTAGGCCCTCCAGCCTTTTTACTATTCAGCTATGTCTGGGTCATTGGTACAGTATAAAAATGTTAAAAAATTTATAGTAATTTATATATTTTTTATACTTACCAATGACCCAGACGGGGATGGCCCTCCCAGGAGTTGGGAACTCATACCTCCCCGCTGAGTACATAGCGCTTACCAGGCACTGGTTATAAGAATGATTAATGGCGCCAATTTCGGAACGTCCTTGACACTGCGCATGCGCAGTAGAGGTGAAGTGTGGAGGGCCATTCAGGACATGTTTTCTTTGGTTTTAGATGCAAATTTTGGGGATTGGGGGGCAAAATTTGTGTTTGGCCCTATATTTTAAGAGTTAGCACCAGCTATGTCTGGGTCATTGGTAAGTATAAAAAATATATAAATTACTATAAATTTTTTAACTTTTCTATTGGATTTTTACAAAACTTGGTCTGAAGTATCAGTATGAAGTGTAGATGTTCATGTGGGCAGGAATTTTTGATGTGACAAACTTTACATGGTTACAGCCCTTGGTAATAGCAAAATTCTGTCACGAATGCTTGTCTGCATAACCCCTGTATTTTTCTATGTATTTTTATGAATATTGGTGTGCAGTATGAGTATGATGTGTACATATGCATATGGAAAGGAAGTTTCAGTTAGAATAATTAGCTTAACTTGACTAAGTCAAGATAAGCTATTGCCATCATGTGTGTGGAAGTCTGTTAGTCTGTGAGTCTGTTCACATTTTCCT
This sequence comes from Pictodentalium vernedei, assembly GCA_031216915.1. Lineage (NCBI taxonomy): Eukaryota > Metazoa > Mollusca > Scaphopoda > Dentaliida > Dentaliidae > Pictodentalium > Pictodentalium vernedei. The sequence goes on from CM062294.1 coordinate 198,665,961, forward strand.
TTAGCATGGGTTACACCCCACAGTTCTTGTCTGATCGTCACGAAATTTCATATGCAGGGTTTTGGGGTCATGTCTAGATGAGAACGTCCCCTTTTCACAATCAGTCAACCAGTATGGCTGCCCCAGCCCAAAACCCGAAAACCATTAGCACAATCTACAAGTCGTATTTATGAGGCGATTTCATTGTAACTTGGTAGGATCCCCTGTATAATGCCTAGATGAGAACGTCCCCTTTTGGGCATGATCTGTCAACCGTAATGGCTGCCCAAGCCCGAAACCCAAAAATTTTTAGCACAGTTTGCAGGTCATGTTTAATATGGGGGATTTCATTGTAACTTGGTAGGATGACTCCTTATGATGTCATCTATAGATGAGAATTTCTCCATTTGGGTGTGATGTGCCAACTGTGACGACTGCTCAAGCCCAAAATCCAAAAACCTTTATGAATTTCATTCTAACTTGGTGGGTTGACTTCATATAATGTCTAGATGAGAAAGTCCCTTTTGGACGTGATTGGGCAACTGTGACAGCTGCAGGGGCCTGAAGCCCAAAAACCTCTAACACAGTCTACAGGTCATATTTATGAAGGGATTTCATTGTAATATGGTAGGATGACTCCAAATAATGTCAAGATGAGAACGTCCCAATTTGATCGCGATCATTCAGCCTTGATGGGTGCCTGAGCCCCAAAACCTTTAGCATAGGCAAAAGGTCATATTTATGGAAGGATTTCATTGTAACTTGGTGGGTTGACTTCATATAATGTCTAGATGAGAAAGTTCCTTTTGGACGTGATTGGGCAACTGTGATGGTTACAGGTGCCCAAAGCCCGAAAAACTTGAGCACAGTCTACAGGTCATATTTATGAAGGGATTTCATTGTAAATTCATAGGATCACTCCAGATGATGCCCAGATGAGATTGTCCCCTTTGGTCGCAATCATTCAACCATGATGGCTGCCCGAACCCGAAAACCTTTAGCACAGTCTACAGGTCATATTTATGAAGGGATTTCATTGTAACTTGGTAGGTTGACTTCATATAATGTCTAGATGAGAACGTCCCCTTTTGGACACCATTGGGCAACTGTGACGGCTACAGGGGCCCGAAGCCTGAAAACCTTTAGAACAGTCTACAGGTCATAATTATGAAGGGATTTCATTGTAGCTTGGTAGGATGACTCCAAATAATGTCTAGATGAGAACGTCCCCTTTTAGTCGCGATCATTCAACCTTAATGGCTGCCCGAGCTCAAAACCCTTAGCACAGTCTATAGGCCATATTTATGGAAGGATTTCATTGTAACCTGTAAGTTTGACTCCATACAATGCCAAGATGATGACATCCCCTTTTGGTTGTGATTGGTCAACTGTGATGGCTTCAGGGGCCCGAAGCCCAAAAACCTTGAGCACAGTCTGCAGGTCATGTTCATGAAGGGATTTCATTGTAACTTCATAGGATCACTCCAAATGATGCCCAGATGAGAATGTCCCCCTTTGGTTGCGATCATTCAACCATGATGGCTGCCCGAGCCCAAAGCCCCAAAACATATAGCACAGTCTACAGGTCATATTTATGAAGGGATTTCATTGTAACTTGGTAGGTTGACTTCATATAATGTGTAGATGAGAACGTCCCATTTGGACGCAATTGGGAAACTGACGGGTCACATTCATTAACTGTGAGGTCATATTAACCCACCCCTCAGCTCTTTAGTACAGTGTACACCTCATATTATTTTTATCAAAAACATAGCATACAGTAGTGTTGTACGGTTTACCAATTATATAAGTCGGTTTCGGTTTTGCTTTAAAACCGAAACCGTTTTTTTGATAAATGATTACGGTTTCGTTTTTTTTCGTAAAAATGTCGGGAAGAGATGTTTCCATTGTTCAGTTTGCACTAACAACGTCTGAAATGTCAAACTTTGTCAGGAAATGACAGCGTTGTCAATGCACGCCACATTCTGGATGTAAAGGGGTCAATGCAGATGTCCCGATCACACCAGAATGATGTATAAGTTGTCATTCGCACATCGTTGACATAAAAATGGGTTGAATTTTCTGTGAGAATGACAAAACAGGCAGCCAACACGCCTACATTTCACTGATGACAGGAAATACCTTGCGCCATTGGCTTCGTTTATGAACAGGTTTGTTTGAAATAATCAATCAGTTTGATTAAAATTACTTATCTACAATCTGTTGGACAGCAAATATATCATATCAGAAAAAGGTCTTGGTATTTCATTGTCGTATTTGAAAATAACATTTGTCATAGGTTTCCCCACCACGTGTTTCGGATGTAAATCTGTTGCCTCCCTTGATGTGCTTATCCGTGAAGAAGTTTTACTGCGATTCAGTCTTAGGACGTTCCGATCGTAGACATTTTGTCCTGGACATTTCGGCCAACTAAAAACACGAAACCTCAAGTTCTTATTCTATTTAGTTCAATATATGAAGGCCGAAACATCTTGCACCGAAACGTCCCGAGGCCGAAGTGTCCCAAGGCCAAATCGTCCATATCCATGTTCCGTAATATCACTCTTGTCAAAATGCCGCAGTTGCATTCCCACACAACTAATTCCAAGGGGCCAACCAAAGGAGCACATCAGCGGTAGAAATAGAAAGTGAAATGGCAAGAGGCAGAAAGTTACAATATAAAACAGTACACCGGTGAATTTGTAAATCAATTCTGTTGAGCGAAGACCATTGCGTGCACGCGATGGGTGGGGAGGGGTGGGGGTATATAGACAAAAGGTGTATAGGTAACTGGTAAAGTGGTTCGTTTTGAAGCCCAGCCTGCCACAAACAATATGACTTTCCCATTCCAGACTGACATGAAATTATTGCTGATTATCTTACTTGGGTGGGTGGTGGCATTAGCCACCACTGTGAGGGGGGAGGGGGGGGGGGGTACTGAAAAGAGTCCATACTCCAGTTCATTATCAAATATTTTAGGATGGTGTCTAGGTGACCTACTTGGCAACGCTTGGTATTACTTGCAATGCCTGGTAGGGTCACTGGGCTCACTTGGCTGCCCAGGGCCCCACCCAGGAGTGAACACTGAACAGAGCCCTGGGAAATTGTGCATTGGCTCTTTTTGCACTCATGTGTTAATATCAATTCCTCATAGACTCTCTTACGCCTGAACTTAAAGACCAGAGGAGACAGGGTGGGGGGGGAGGGGATATTTTTTTTTTGGTTTTGATAATGCCTGCCCTTTATACACTTAGTACCAATGACCAATGTTAGTCACTGCCAATTAAATCATCACTGAAAATATGACAGTATGGGCATTATATTGACACTACATAGTTTCTGTTCAAAACTGCAGATGTCTTACTATAAAAAAACCCCCTGAAAACCGACCTATAAACCGAGTATTTTTTTTAAAAACCGAACCGAAACAAGAAAAATAAAACTGCACAACACTAGCATACAGGGAACAGAATGAACATATTCCCAATTATCACAATTCTTGTCTTATTTCATAATCTTTTCATAAACATTGAACATTATCCTTTTTATCAAACACAACACATGAGTTAAGCTACAGTGTCATTGACACTTTCATTTTTCCAAAGTTATAGCTCTTGTCGACTTTCAATTTACCAAAATTGCAGGTTTTTGTAAGATATCTTCAGTTGCGATTAAAGAAAGTAAATTATTTATTCCCTGCTGACGAAGTCTGGATCGAGATATTGAAATGGTGTTCGTCTATCCGTCCATCACAAACTTTGTTTGCTTAACTTCTACAGTTTTCAGTAGATTTTTACAAAACTTGGTCTGAAGTATCAGTATCAAGTGTTGATGTGCATGTGGTCAGGAATTTTCGACGCGACAAATTTTACATGGTTATGGCCCTTGGTAACAGGGGTCAGCTGAGTGGGCAACTTTGGCGAAGAAGTCGCCTTGTCAATCCTCAAGTCGCCTTGGCTTACATTGGGGGCGAAATTCAAGTCGCCCTCCAAAACTTCCTTGGGAGACATGGCAGTTTTTTTTTATGTTTTATTTTTTGAAAACACCCGCTTCCGCATTCGCAAAAAAAAGTAAACACGGCTGCTGTTAAAGTCCGTCACACGGCTATGAAAATAGCCCAAACTAGCCCAATTTTATATTTCTGAAAAGAATTGTAACGACGTAGTCGTTCGAACAATTCGCCCCAACTGATAGCAACCAGCACAAAATAGCTATTTAAAAACAAAGTGCCAGCCAAAACAACGAATCACACAAGACACGCATCGAGTTAATTAGAATTTATTAAAGTTAACCACCGTTTCAAAGCAAAAATAAATGTATTGGAGACAGTTCGTCCATATCGAAATTGCTTGCGGTTACGCTCTGTTCCACTGAAAAATTGGTTGCATTGAAATTCGCTCCGCAATTTCTTTGAATGTTTTTCTTTGAAAACTTGTGAAGTTGTGTTGGAAGGGGGTTAATTAAATGTATTAAGGCTACAATAGAAATCACAGGTATTTGGATGGATAAGAATGGCAGACCTTCAAAGCACCAATCGCACGTGTCAGTGTAAGATGGTTGGCAGAAATTGTCAGTTTTCTGAACAGTGTATTATTACCCAGCGCAGCCGGGAAGGGAGACAACTGAAATATTTTGTCATTTACCCAAGAAATAAATTAACTCAAATTGTTAATAACGCTTAATTTACGAAGGATATCGAAAACTTTTTTAACTACGCTTTTCAGCTCAGGGTATTCAGAAACCATGAATGACCCAGCTTCTTATATGAACTTGAAATTTATTTTAAACACTTTAAATATTTTTTTTAAAAAGAATATACCTTTTATTACAGAGAAGAACACTCACCATGGGTCATACTAAATTTCAAATCCACTGCGTTGAGGCAAATACAAAATCAACTGCATGGTAACCTTAGTCATCACTGTGAGGCAAAGAGTTAGGGGGTATTCAGAAACCATGAACGACACAGTTTTTTTGTGGGGTGGGGTGGAGGGGGAGGGGGGATTTTAACCTACATTCTGTTATATACCATCTGACTTAGTTTTGTGTATGTATGTATGTTTGTATAACTTTTATTAATTTTTTTCTCCACAATTGTGTCCTCTATGTTCATTTATTTTGTCACGATGTCATATACGTTTTACATTTTTTTTCTGATTTCTCCTTCATATCCAATGACTTCTCCCTCCTGGATCCTGACTTCTCCGTAAAGTCTCTGGAGGGAGAAGTCACTTCTCCCCAAAATCAGCTGCCAGGCTGACCCCTGCTTGGTAATAGCAAAATTTCTTTCACAAATGCTGGTCTCCTTAACTCCTGCATTTTTCATTGAATTTTTACAAAATGAAACTTGGTGTGCAGTATGAGTATGATGTGTGCATATGGAAAGAAAGTTTTGATTTGAATAATTTTACCAGAGTTACAGCCCTTGTCGACTTTGAATTTACCAAAACTGCAGGTTTTTGGAAGATATCCTCAGTTACTATTAAAGAAATTAAATGATATTTGGTGACTTGACATTATTGGGTATGAATAAATGTCCAGGTTGATATTGAGATTATTCCTGTCATAACATAAATGTCGTCGGGGGATAGGGATGTCGTTAATCTGTCTTGAGATTCTATTTCTACCAGCAAGGGGAATTTTGATTTATCAAAATTTTGTTCATGAACAATTGATTTGTAACAATTTATTGGAGAGTGCCTGTTGGCACTCTCCAGTAAATTGGAACAAAATTTTTCACAAAACATTTTTCTACTGCCGTGCAAGCATCACGCTAATGCATACAGTGTAAAGCCACTATAATGGCTTTCAGCACTTTTCAAAAGACCCATGATAGTGGCTTCTAGCACTTTGCCAGTTAATCATCTGTTATTAGCTAACCTGACTGAAAGTCAGTGGGAGCTATTGCCATCACTTTTTGTCCGTCATCTGTTAACTTTTGAAACTTGTCTTCAAATCCACTTATCCAAATTCAAACAAATGATGCACAGACCCTCTTGGGAGTAGACTCTTTCCACTTTGTTCAGATGAAGCTGCTGCCATCTTTGGGATGGGGTCAATGCCCCAAAAGCCTAAAAATCTTCTCATGAACCACTAGAGAGAATGCTGTGATATTTGGTATGGAACTTCTTTTGGTAGTGGAGATTTATGTTTGTAGGTAAATATTTTGGCTTTTTGTGGTAGCATGCCCATTTTGGGCTCCACTCAGTGGGAAAAATGCTCCAAAATGTTTTGAAAATCTTCACTTAACCAGTGGGTACCATGACTTGATATTCAGTATGGAGCTCCTTTTGAGGTGTAGACCAGTTGCTTGCCGTTGCTCAGTGGTTCTCTCTGGGTACTCAGGCTTCCTCCACCCGTAAAACTGTCACGGTCATGGTTAGCCATTGTGCAGAAATATGTGACCTTAAACACCAGTAAATAAATAATAAATAAATTGAGGTGTAAAATCAATTTTGTTTAACCCTTTAACCTAACGAATTGGATGGGTGCATCTGCCTGAGTAGTTACCAAAGTAACTAGTTGAATATTTTTCGAAAAACATCAGCAAAGCCATAGGTGATTCCTTCATTGGAATGAGCCTGCCAAGCTGCTCCAATGAGGGGTCACATGCTATGGTTTTGTTGAATTGTTTTGAAAAACTTGAAAAAACAATAAAGTAATAAATTTTAATAGTCTGTGCAGTGGGTAAAGTGTTGAAAGAAGTTTGTGGAGCAATATTTGCTGTTGTAATGGGAGGAGCAAGTTATTTGGCCACGCCTGAAATTTCTGTTTTCTGAACCAATGATTGGATTTGATTTGGATCCAGAATCACTTGTCTGTATCATTAGATATATGGTATACAGCACCATTGGGAGTGGGAGTGTGTTCAGATTCAAATTGGTTCAAATCAAAGCCTTTGATTAAAATTTGGGCACCCAATTGGTGTCCAAATTTTTACTTGGTCCAATATGAGGAATATTCTTTAAAACTTTTCTTCTCATTCAATCAGAAACTTTTGATACATGGTATACACCACCCTTAGGGGAGTCAGATTCAAGTTTGATAAAATCAAGTCTCTGTGTTAATATTTGGGCTTCTATGGAGCCCAAACTATAACTTAGTCAAATGTGAGGAATAATCTTTAAAAATCTGCTTCTTGAGATACAATCAGACTCTTTTTAATATTTGGTATATGGGGAGTGGGGATGGGAGGTTGCAATTTCGAGTTTTTAGCTCACCTGGCCTAAAAGGCCATGTGAGCTTTTCTCATCACTTGGAATCTGTCGTCTGGCATTCTTACACTTTTCACATTTTCATCTTTTCTGTAACCACTACACCGGTGTGAACCAAAATTGACAGGAATGGTCTATGGGAGGTCCTCTACAAACGATCCCCATTTTGTTCCCGTCGTGTGAAAAACAGAAAAATAAGGAAATGTTCATTTTTGCTAAAATGTAGCTTGACAAGGGCCCCCCCCCCCAAATCTCACCGACAGAACAAGGCAGATCCTACCAGTGGTGGAACTATTGTTTGAAGTCCTGGGGGGGGGGGGGGGGAGGAATAGTTGGTGGGAGGGGGGAATCTTGGGACTGAGGGTGCTGTACTTGTACCGAGGGCAAGAGATCAAAAAGAATCTTTTCAAATTTGGGGGTGGGATTTGGAGGGGGGTTGGGACTTGGTTCCCTAATACTACATGGCTCCACCACTGTACCCCACTACAGTAGGCCACCATGATATGTCCATTGGCTGAGAAGAGTGGTTAGCACTGATTAACCCAGGTGACTCAACACGTTGTAGGAGTCTCATGACTTGGATTACAAATACAGACTCATTTTATTTGTACATTACCCTCTAAAATGTGAATTTCTACAATATATTTTTAAATCCAAAAACCGAGTTTTTGTACGAAACCGAACCGAAACTCACATTTCAAAACTGCCCAGCCCTACTATGGGAGGAACACAGTGGTAGACTGTTGGACTTCTATGCTAGAGGTTCCAAGTTCGATCCCCATCCGGGAGACCTGTGTTTTGTCATTGGGCAGGGCACTTTGTCCCTCTTTATATAATTGCCTACATGGGGGCACGATGCGCCGTGTACTAATGCATACTGCACGTCGATGGCACAAGTCTTCGACCACTGCTTGAACTGAGCTTGAATAGAGTTAGAATGTTGAGACTGTTGCTTGGTGGTTCTCTCTGGGTACTCTGGCTTCCTCCACCTGTGCAAATGTCATGGTCACGACTAGCCATTGTGCATAAGTATGTGACCTTAAATACCAATAGATACATAAATAATGGTCTATGGGAGGTCCTCTACAGACGATTCTCATTTTAGTCCCGTGGGATGAAAGACATGACCGCCAGAGGCATTTTTGGATTCTGATTGGTCGAGTTTGAAAAATCTTCTCCTTTGAAAGAATAAGGCCAAATGTTTTGAAACTTCATATGATTGATGACTGGGACACCTACCAATGTTAATCATGTAATGTTGACTGTGTTGCAAACTTTGCCACAATTGCGGCTCATAGTTACTATGGAAACCCTATTTTTTTCTACACGCTTCCAGATATTGAGCTGATTTTTGGTATGTTAGTCTGACATGGTGGCCTACAGATCAAGTTTGCATTTTGTTCCACTCCACTGATTTTTACAGAAATTATGGCCCTTGAACTTTGAAAAGTTCATCAAAATTACAGTTTTGCGGACATTTTTCCTACATACTTCCAGATATTGAGCTGATTTTTGGTATGTTAGTCTAACATGGTGGCCTACAGAACTTTGCGTTTTGTTCTGCTCCACTGATTTTTACCCAAATTACGGCCCTTGGACTTTGAAAAATGCATCAAAATTACAGTTTCCCAGACTTTTTTTCTACTCGCTTCCAGATATTGAGCTGATTTTTGGTATGTTAGTCTGACATGGTGGCCTACAGATCAATTTTGCATTTTGTTCTGCTCCACTGATTTTTACCGAAATTACGGCCCTTGAACTTTGAAAAGTTCATCAAAATTACACACACTTCCAGATGTTGAGCTGATTTTTGGTATGTTAGTCTAACATGGTGGCCTACAGAACAAGTTTGCGTTTTGTTCCGCTCCACTGATTTTTACCGAAATTACGGCCCTTGGACTTTGAAAAATGCATCAAAATTACAGTTTTCCGGATTTTTTTTCTACACGCTTCCAGATATTGAGCTGATTTTTGGTATGTTAGTCTGACATGGTGGCCTACAGATCAAGTTTGCATTTTGTTCCGCTCCACTGATTTTTACCCAAATTACGGCCCTTGGACTCTGAAAAATTCATCAAAATTACAGTTTTCCGGACTTTTTTTCTACACACTTCCAGGTATTGAGCTGATTTTTGGTATGTTAGTCTAACATGGTGGCCTACAGAACAAGTTTGGTTTTTGTTCCGCTCCACTGATTTTTACCAAAATTACGGCCCCATAGACTTTGAAAAGTTCATCAAAATTACAGTTTTCCGTGTTTTTTCTCTATATGCTTCCAGATATTGAGCTGATTTTTGGTATGTTTGTCTAACATGGTGGCCTACAGATCAAGTTTGCATTATGTTCCGCTCCACTGATTTTTACCGAAATTACGGCCCTTTGACTTTGAAAAGTTCATCAAAATTACAGTTTTCCGGAATCTTTTTCTACACGCTTTCAGATATTATCAAAATTACGGCCATTTTAGTATGTGAGTATACCACAATGACTTAATATCAAGTTTGTATTTCGTTCTGCTTGGCTGATTTTTGTGGAAATTACGGGCCCTGGACTCTGAAAAATACAAGTAACAGACTTCCAGGTCATTTTCCTAAAAATTACAGATTTCCGAGTCTGAAATATCGGGGCGCGTGGGGTATGTGATCGTGCTCACTAAGTTATATATTTTGAATAATTTTTTGTATGAATGTTTAGTACCATGGGATACATCACGTCCGTGTGTGAGTCCGTCCGAGACTATTCATAACTTAAGTAAATTATTATTTTTTATAATATTTGTTGGTCAAAGGTATGCCTGCACTAGTTATTTTTTTTTTTATTACTTGTTCACTTAGAAATTGTGTCCGTCCGAGCCAAATTTTGTCTGTTCAGCCTGTATCTCGGGTATCGAATATTCTATTGCAATGAAATTTGCCATGAACACTGCTTATGGTATAGGCTTTAAAAAAAGGATTCAACGATATTTCTCACATTCTCCTTTTTAGAGTTATCCCCCTTTTTTGACTTGAAATTGTAGGAAATAGACATTATTTGTCTGTTCAGCCTGTATCTCAGGTATGGGTTATCGGATTTCAGTGAAATATGGCATGCAGTTTGCGAAGAAAATGGGAGGGGAGGGGGTCATACTGGATTGGGGTTATCGGTTTTCTGTGAAATATGGCATGCAGCTTGCCAATGACAAAGGCTTCTGCCTCATTGCATAAAACTTCCAAACACCAAACAATTTACCATACCTTTTGACTTAGAAATTGTTGAAAACTTTCGAAGAAAATGGAAGGGGGGGGGGGAGGAGGTGGCATATACTGGATTGTGTCCATCCATCTGTGCATCCATCCGTAAGTCTGTACAAGAATATTCATAAATAATATTTGTTGGTCATAGGTATGCCCACACTAGGCGGTACACCAAGTGGGGGTATGCACTGGACGAAAGTCCAGCTCTTGTTCGAAGTAAATTATGCCTCAGGTAATGTGCATGCTGATGAGAATATTCAATTCTTCGGATATTTTAATGGGAAAATTCCTTTTTTGACCAAGAACTTTCTTGTCAAAGTTTAAGGTTTTTATTATCTTTTTTTCAGAATTTTGAACCACCTTGGAATGCAACAGGTGAACAGAAATTACTTTTGGCCTGATATGGCGAAAGGTATTCCCCAACATCAGTAAGTATTAACTAATCTTTCTTTTTATTCTCAGGATGTTGGATGTTGTCAAGACTGTTTTGTTAGATTTTTGCTTTTGTTTATTTCTGATTAAAAGAATCAAGTATATTTACAGATTTACTGCAACCGAGAAATGGAAGGCGGGTTTGGCTGGGGTTATCAACGGAGTGGCCCAACTGTCAAGTCGTGGAATGCTGTCTGTTTTGGCCCCAAGTCATTTTGGCATCTTAATTTTTGCGCACTGAGTCATTTTGGCACAGAGTCGTGTTACACAGGATAGTCAAATTCAGTCATTGAAAACCTGGTTGTAATCCCCCAAAAAACCCTAAGAGTATCAACAAAGTTTTGTATGAATAATGTACATTTGATTACATGTCGCTGTTAATCCAGTTTATGTGAGGAATTCTCTTTTGACCCATGTTTCTGGGCAGTGGAATTGGAAATCCTATCTCCTGCTGTCAACGTATTTATGCATATCCGACATGCATATCAACATTGAAAGTTGGTTTCTGTTTAAATATTTCCTCTTCTGTGAAAGTCTCTGAAAGTATGTCCCTCATTTCGAATTTCATATGAAGTGGTTTCATTTGGATCAGGAAATCTTGGAAAAGTCATGGAAAACAAAAAATAGTTTTTCCAGGCCTGAAAAATTGGGTTTTATTTAGCTCACCTGACTGAAATTCTGGGAGCTTAAGAGTTCCCTTTCTGTCTGTCTGGCGTGAACTTTTACATTATCAACTTCTCATAAACCACTGGGCCAAATTAAACCAAAATTGATAGACATGTTCCTTATATGTCAGTTCAAGTTTGTTCAAATAAAATTGCCATGTCCCTTCATGCCCAAGGGACATAACTCTGATAGCACCCATACGTTGTTTTCCAAAATTAAGAAAAATTGAAAAATCTCTTTGTGAGTTAGATTGGGGATGAAGGGGGATTGGGGAGGGGGTGGGGCGTGTTCAAGCCAAATCAAATTGTGTCCCTGAGTTAATGGTTGGGCTCTATATTGGAGCCCAGAGTTTAACTTCGTGCAATATGAGGAAATTTCTTTTTCTTCAGACCCACCAGTCATAATTCTTTCACATCTGGTATATAACATAATCTAGAGGAGTCAGATTCAATTTTATTCTATTCGAGTCTCTAGCTTAATATTTGGGCTCTCTATGCCGGATGGTTAGGTTCAAGTTTGTTCAAATCCATTGCTAGGTGTTTTCCCATTCAAACTGCTGTGATGTAACAACCCTTGGAAGTTTGGCAGTGTTTGTCTACAGCTGATAGAATTGGCAGCAGTCAGGAAGACCTAGATAATAATCATCTGACATATATACCAGAGATATGAATAATTTCCTAACTTTATTCCTCTGTAGTGGTGATGAACCATGACGAACTGAATGTGACTCAAAATTCTTCTTTCAACCACATTGTCAGGTGAGCGATTAAGGCAGGCCTCTTGGGGTCTCTTGTTAGCTAAACTTGACACAGTCAAGATAAGCTACTGCCATCATGTGTGCGGAAGTCTTGTCAGTCTGTGAGTCTCTTCACATTTTCCTTTAGCACAGGCAACACCCGTAGTTCTTGTCTGATCATCACAAAATTTTATATGCAGGTTTGGGGTCATTTCTAGATGAGAACGTCCCCTTTTGGTTGCGATCGCTCAACTGGTATGGCTGCCCGAGCCCAAAACCATTAGCACGTTCTACAGGTCGTATTTATGAAGGGATTTCATTGTAACTTGGTAGGATGCCTCTGTATAATGTCAAGATGAGAACATCCCTTTTGGTCATGATCTGTCAACTGTGATGGCTGCCCAAGTCCGAAACCCAAAAACTATTAGCACAGACTGCAGGCCATATTTAATATGGAGGGATTTCATTGTAACTTGGTAGGATGACTCTGTATGATGTCTAGATGAGAACTTACCCATTTGGTCGCGATCTGTCAACCATGACGACTGCCCATGCCCAAAAACCTTTAGCACAGTCTACAGGTCATATTTATGGAGGGATTTCATTGTAACTTGGTAGGTTGACTTCATATAATGTCTAGATGAGAACGTACCCTTTTGGACGCTGCCCGAGCCAAAAACCTTTAGCATACTCTATAGGTCGTATTTATGGAAGGATTTCATTGTAACCTGTTAGGTTGACTCCATATCATGCCTAGATGATGACATCCCCTTTTGGTCGTGATTGGTCGACTGTAACGGTTACAGGGGCCCGAAGCTCAAAAACCTTGAGCACAGTCTACAGGTCATACTTTTGAAGAGATTTCATTGTAACTTCGTAGGATCACTCCAGATAATGCCCAGATGAGAACGTCCCCTTATGGTCGCGATCATTCAATCATGATGGCTGCCCGGGCCCAAAACCCCAAAAACTTAAATACAGACTACAGGTCGTATTTGTGAAGGGATTTCATTGTAACTTGGTAGAATGGCTCAGTATAATGTCGAGATGAGGACGTCCCCTTTTAGTTGCAATCTGTCACCTGTGATGGCTATACAGGCCTGAAGCCCGAAAACCTTTAGCACAGTCTACAGGCCATATTTATGAAGAGGATTTCAATGTAACTTGATAGGATGACTCATTTTGGAATAATTTCACTGTAACTTGGTAACTTTCCTTGACAACGTTAACTGTGTAGACCACACACATTAACTGTGAGGGCCACATTAACCCACCCCTCAGTTCTTTAGTACAGTATACACCTCACATTATTTTTATTAAAAACATAGCATACAGGGAACAGGAATTAACATATTCCCAGTTATCACAATTCTTGTCTTATTTCATAGTCCTTTCATAAACATTGAACATCATCCTTTTCATCAAACACAACACCCAGACAAGTTAAAGCTACAGTGTGTCATTGACACTTTATTTTTTAGCTTAACTTGACAAAGTCAAGATAAGCTAGTGCCATCACACATACGGAAGTCTGAGTCTGTTCATGTTTTCTTTAGCACAGGCTGCACCCCATTGTTCTTGCCTGATCATCACTAGATTTCATGTGCAGGTTCGAGGTCATGTCTAGATGAGAATGTCCCATTTTGATCATGATAGGTCAACCGTGATGGCTATGCAAATTTGAAACCTTAGCAAAAATCTTTAGCACAGTCTACAGGTCATATTTATGAAGGGATTTTATTTGTAACTTGGTAGGGTGACTGCATAATGTCTAGATGAGAACGTTCTATTTTGGTTTAGTTTGGTCAAGCCTGACTGCTGCACAGGCATGTGACATAGATTTGTTTAGCACAGCCTATAGTTCATATTTATGAAGCAATTTAATTGTAACTTGGTAGAATGACTCGGTATGATGTCGAGACACTACTATTGGTCAAAATTGGTCAGCCTTTACCACCACTTGGACCACCTAGACTCCTTTAGCACTGTCAACAGATCGTATTTATCAGGATTTCATTGTGTCTTGGTAGGATGACTGGGTATGATATCTAGATGAGACTCCTATTTTGGTCGTGATTGGTTAACTGTGACTGCTGGACGGGCACATGACCTAGATAACTGTTAGGATCACATCAACCCAGGCCTCAATTCTTTAGTACAGTCCACACATTAAATTATTATGCCCCCTACTGGATAAGTCAAAGGAGCATCTAGTGGAGACCTCCATTCATTTGTTCATCCTTCCGTCCGCACAAACATTTTCCCTTGTATTGCTGCCACTTCTACTCCAATTTGAATGATATTTGGTGTTGTGATCGAGCATCATGCTGGAAAGATACCTGTGTAGCTTTTTCCACACATTTTTTTCCAGAGTTATGGCCCTTTTTTCACTCTTTCGACTTAAAAAAAAATTTTGCGCTGCGGGGGACATTGGCACACACTTTAACATATAGAGTACATAACTTAACATTTTCTCAATTATCTCAATTCTTTTCTTATTTAATAATCCTGTAATAAACAGTGAACATTATCCTTCCCCCCCCCCCCCCCTCCCAATTTTTAGCCTTGTTGATTTTTGTGTTTTGTTCAATTTTGAGACGAAACCCCTCCTCCTCCCCCCCCCCCCCCCCCCCCCCCCAAAATAAAAAAAATAAAAAATTAGCCTGATTCAGGTTGAGAGTCCAAAATTGTGGACCAAAAATTCAGACATTTTTGGCTGATTTTTAGCTCAACTTGACAAAGTCAAGCTGAGCTATTGCCATCACTCATTCGTCCGTCGGCGTACGTACATGCGTACGTCAGTATGTTAGTACGTACGTCCACAATTTCCTTTGGCACACCTCAGGTCGTATTTATGATCAGATCACTTTGAAACTTGGTATGCTTGTTTGGGGTGACCTCTAGATGGAAGCTATCGATTTTTAGCTCAACTTGACAAAGTCAAGCTGAGCTATTGCCATCACTTCTTGTCCGTCGGCGTACGTACGTTTAACGTACGTACGTCCACAATTTCCTTTGGCACACCTCACAGGTCACATTTATGATCAGATTACTTTGAAACTTGGTATGCTTGTTTGGGGTGACCTCTAGATGGGAGCTATCGATTTTCTTCAATTTCTGTCAAAAAATGTTGCCGCGGCCAACGTTCTTAGAACTTAGTCAAACCACAATATTTCCCTTTGGCACACCCTACAGGGCACATTTTTGATTTGATTGCCTTGAAACCTGGTATGCTTATTTAGGGTGACCTCTAGATGGGAGCTATCGATTTTCTTCAATTTCCGTCAAAAAATGTTGCCACGGCCAACGTTCGTAGAACTTAGTTTAGTCAGACCTCAATATTTCCCTTTGGCACACCTTACAGGGCACATTTATGATCAAATTGCTTTGAAACCTGGTATGCTTGTTTGGGGAGACCTCTAGATGGGTGCTATCCATTTTTAGCTCAACTTGACAAAGTCTTGTTTGGGGAGACCTCTAGATGGGTGCTATCGGTTTTTTGCTCAACTTGACAAAGTCAAGTTGAGCTATTGCCATCACTTCTCGTCCGTCGGCGTACGTACGTTAGTACGTACGTCCACAATTTCCTTTGGCACACCTCACAGGTCACATTTATGATCAGATTACTTTGAAACTTGGTATGCTTATTTGGGGTGACCTCTAGATGGGAGCTATCGATTTTCTTCAATTTCTGTCAAAAAATGTTGCCGCGGCCAACGTTCTTAGAACTTAGTTTAGTCAGAAGACTCAATATTTCCCTTTGGCACACCCTACAGGGTACATTTATGATCGGATTGCTTTGAAACCTGGCATGCTTGTTTGGGGTGACCTCTAGATGGGAGCTATCGATTTTCTTCAATTTCCATAAAAAAATGTTGCCGCAGCCAACATTCTTTGAACTTAGTTTAGTCAGACCACAATATTTCCCTTTGGCTCACCCTACAGGGCACATTTATGATTAGATTGCTTTGAAACCTGGTATGCTTATTTACGGTGACCTCTAGATGGGAGCTATCGATTTTCTCCCCATTTCCGTCAAAAAATGTTGCCATGGCCAACGTTCTTAGAACTTAGTCTAGTCAGACCACAATATTTCCCTTTTGTACACCCTACAGGGCACATTTATGATCGGATTGCTTTGAAACCTGGCATGCTTGTTTGGAGAGGCCTCTAGATGGGAGCTATCAATTTTCTTCGGGTTTCTGTCAAAAAAAATGTTGCCACTGGCAAAAAAAATAACATTGGTACCAATAATCTTCAATTTTGCCATTTCATTTATAACTTACCAAGTTCAAGTTTGTCAAGTTGAGCTACAGTGTCCATTGGTACCAATAATCTTCAATTTTGCCATTTCATTTATAACTTACCAAGTTCAAGTTTGTCAAGTTGAGCTACAGTGTCATTGACACTTTCATCTTCAATTTCTGTCAAAAAATGTTGCCGCGGCCAACGTTCTTAGAACTTAGTTTAGTCAAACCACAATATTTCCCTTTGGCACACCCTACAGGGCACATTTATGTTTGGATTGCTTTGAAACCTGGCATGCTTGTTTGGGGTGACCTCTAGATGGAAGCTATCGATTTTCTTCAATTTCCATAAAAAAATGTTGCCGCAGCCAACATTCTTTGAACTTAGTTTAGTCAGACCACAATATTTCCCTTTGGCTCACCCTACAGGGCACATTTATGATTAGGTTGCTTTGAAACCTGGTATGCTTATTTACGGTGACCTCTAGATGGGAGCTATTGATTTTCTTCCATTTCCGTCAAAAATTGTTGCCACGGCCAACATTCTTAGAATTGAGTCTAGTCAGACCACAATATTTCCCTTTTATACACCCTACAGGGCACATTTATGATCGGATTGCTTTGAAACCTGGCATGCTTGTTTGGGGAGGCCTCTAGATGGGAGCTATCGATTTTCTTTGGTTTCTGTCAAAAAATGTTGCCACTGGCAAAAAAAATGACATTGGTACCAATGATCTTCAATTTTGCCATTTCATTTATAACTTACCAAGTTCAAGTTTGTCAAGTTGAGCTACAGTGTCATTGACACTTTCATCTTCAATTTCTGTCAAAAAATGTTGCCGCGGCCAACGTTCTTGGAACTTAGTTTAGTCAAACCACAATATTTCCCTTTGGCACACCCTACAGGGCACATTTATGTTTGGATTGCTTTGAAACCTGGCATGCTTGTTTGGGGTGACCTCTAGATGGGAGCTATGGATTTTCTTCAATTTCCGTCAAAAAATGTTGCCGCGGCCAACATTCTTAGAACTTAGTTTAGTCAGACCTCACAATTTCCCTTTGGCACACCCTACAGGACACATTAATGATTGGATTGCTTTGAAACCTGGTATGCTTGTTTGGGGTGACCTCTAGATGGGAGCTATCGATTCTTTTCCGTTTCCGTCAAAAAATCTTGCCGTGGCCAACATTCTTAGAACTTAGTTTAGTCAGACCTCAATATTTCCCTTTGGCACACCTTACAGGGCACATTTATAATCAGATTGCTTTGAAACCTGGTATGCTTGTTTGGGGAGACCTCTAGATGGGAGCTATCGATTTTCTTCAATTTCCGTCAAAAAATGTTGCCACGGCCAACGTTCGTAGAACTTAGTTTAGTCAGACCTCAATATTTCCCTTTGGCACACCTTACAGGGCACATTTATGATCAAATTGCTTTGAAACCTGGTATGCTTGTTTGGGGAGACCTCTAGATGGGTGCTATCCATTTTTAGCTCAACTTGACAAAGTCTTGTTTGGGGAGACCTCTAGATGGGTGCTATCGATTTTTAGCTCAACTTGACAAAGTCAAGTTGAGCTATTGCCATCACTTCTCGTCCGTCGGCGTACGTACGTTAGTACGTACGTCCACAATTTCCTTTGGCACACCTCACAGGTCACATTTATGATCAGATTACTTTGAAACTTGGTATGCTTGTTTGGGGTGACCTCTAGATGGGAGCTATCGATTTTCTTCAATTTCTGTCAAAAAATGTTGCCGCAGCCAACGTTCTTAGAACTTAGTTTAGTCAGAAGACTCAATATTTCCCTTTGGCACACCCTACAGGGTACATTTATGATCGGATTGCTTTGAAACCTGGCATGCTTGTTTGGGGTGACCTCTAGATGGGAGCTATCGATTTTCTTCAATTTCCATAAAAAAATGTTGCCGCAGCCAACATTCTTTGAACTTAGTTTAGTCAGACCACAATATTTCCCTTTGGCTCACCCTACAGGGCACATTTATGATTAGATTGCTTTGAAACCTGGTATGCTTATTTACGGTGACCTCTAGATGGGAGCTATTGATTTTCTTCCATTTCCGTCAAAAATTGTTGCCACGGCCAACATTCTTAGAATTGAGTCTAGTCAGACCTCAATATTTCCCTTTGGCACACCCTACAGGGCACATTTATGATCGGATTGCTTTGAAACCTGGTATGCTTGTTTGGGGAGACCTCTAGATGGGAGCTATCGATTTTCTTCATTTTCAGTAAAAAAATGTTGCCGCGGTCAACGTTCTTAGAACTTAGTTTAGTCTGAAGACCTCAATATTTCTCTTTGGCACACCCTACAGGGCACATTTATGATCGGATTGCTTTGAAACCTGGCATGCTTGTTTGGGGTAACCTCTAGATGGGAGCTATGGATTTTCTTCAATTTCCGTCGAAAAATGTTGCCGCGGCCAACATTCTTGGAAGTTACTTTAGTCAGACCTCACTATTTCCCTTTGGCACACCCTACAGGGCACATTTATGATTGGATTGCTTTGAAACCTGGTATGCTTGTTTAACTTGGTGTGCTCATTAGACAAGACCTTTCGATAAGAGCTATTGATTAGCATTCATTTCTGTGAAAAAAGTTGCCATTTACAGTAACCTCTGAACATACAGCATTTGTGTATCAACATTCTTCCTTTAGCCAGTCTTACAGTTTGCATTTAAAAATTGATGGATTACTCTGATCTTCAATTTTGCCTTTTCATTTATAACTTACCAAGTTTCAAGTTTGTCAAGTTAAGCTTCAGTGTCATTGACACTTTCATTTATGCATTATGTTCAATTTTGAGATGGAGAAAAGTTATAGCCTGAAAATTTTGGGTTCTGTTCCAACTTGTTTTTTAGCTCAACTTGTGTGCTTGTTTGGGGAGACCTCTAGATGGGTGCTATCGATTTTCTTCAATTTCCGTCGAAAAATCTTGCCGCTGCCAATGTTCTTAGAACTTAGTTTAGTCAGACCTCAATATTTCCCTTTGGCACACCCAACAGTGCACATTTATGATCGGATTGCTTTGAAACTTGGCATCTTGTTTGGGGAGACCTCTAGATGGGTGCTATCGATTTTCTTCCATTTCTGTCCGTCAAAACATGTTGCCACTGGCAATGATCTTTGAACTTAGTTTAGATAGGCATCAATATATTCCTTTGGCATGCCCTACCAAACACATTTATGATCAGATCGGTTTGAAACTTTGTATGCTTGTTTGGGGTTACCTCTAGATAGGAGCTGTCGATTTTCTTTGATTTCCGTCAGAAAATGTTGCCACTGGCAATGACCTTTCCATCAAAAGCTGTTGCTGTTAGCAACAATCTTTGAATTTATTGCATTTGTGCATCAACATTCTTTAACATGGCTACAGGCCATATTTATCATAGGATTGTTTTTGAATTTGGTGTGCTCATTTGACAAGACCTTTAGATAAGAGCTATTGATTAGCATTCATTGGGGGCGTGGTGGCTCAGTTGGTAGAGGTGCAGGCTGCAAGCCGAGAGGTCCTCGGTTCAAATCCCACCTGCGGCAACCGCGTTGTGTCCTTGGGCAAGACACTTCACCCCGATTGCCTACAGGGGGGCACGATGACGCTGTGTACTGAGACGTACTGCACGTCGATGGTGCGCATGTCTTCAACCAATCTAACCCTGCCTGTGCTGCGGTGCAGAGTTCAGAGTTACGATGTTGGGGAGCTGACAGCTGCTCGTCGTTGCTCGGTGGTTCTCTCCGGGTACCCCGGCTTCCTCCACCCGTAAAACTGTCACGGTCACGATTAGCCATTGTGCATAAGTATGTGACCTTAAACACCAATAAATAAATAAATAAATTAGCATTCATTTCTGTGAAAAAAGTTGCCATTTACAATAACCTCTGAACATACTGAATTTGTGTTTCAACATTCTTTTTTTTGACCAATCTTACAGTTTACATTTAAAAATGCATGGATTACTCTGACGTTGTACACACACAATGCTGTTAAGTTGAAATTTCATCAAATAACATTGGTACCAATGATCTTCAATTTTGCCATTTCATTTAAAACTTACCAAGTTCAAATTTGTCAAGTTGAGCTACAGTGTCATTGACACTTTCATTTTTTAATTTTCTTTAGATTCTGTAGTCAGAAAGCTTTCATATTTGGTATGAAACATCTCTAGGAGGGTTAGATTCAAGTTTGTTCAATCCTAGTCCCTGGGTTGATATTTGGACTCCCTATGGGAGCCACAATTTTAACTTAGTACAATATTAGGAAATTTCTTCAAAAATCTTTTTCAGGTCCACCCATCAGAATCCTTTCATATTTGGTACACAACATCTCTTGAAGGATAAGACTCAAGTTTGTTCAAATCTGGTCCCTGGGTTATTAATTTGGGCTACCTATGGGAGCCTGAATTGTAACTAAAATTAATATGAGGGAATTTCTTTTAAAATTTTCTTTCAGATCCACCCATCAGAATTCTTTCTGAGTAATTGAGTAATAAACACCGAAATCTAAGAACATCTGTACCGGTAACAATGTCACAGTTTCTTTCTGATTCGACTTCAAAAAAGAACACCCAGCCTCCACCACGTCCAGGTTGCGGTAATAATGAAGCCGATGCTACGCCTACGGTAACTGGTGTTTCATGTTCTAATGATAAATCTGCAAAAAGTTCAACTTCATCTTCAACAGCAATAAAAACATTTGTAGGAACAAACAATGACGTTTTGTCTGCTGAGTTGTTGTGGGTCGTGAAGTGCGTCATATGTAAGTGGATTTTACATATGATTCACATTTATAATTGCCCTGCATTCTGCTGACTGCCAAGCAGCTGTGGAAATTTCCCCACCTTTCAGTACTAATTATCTTCCCCCTCATGTAATCAAGAATTCAACAATAAAATATGTACATGTACAAGTATTTAAATTTGACAGAATTCAAGTATTCTGCCTGCAGTCAAGCAATTACATGTACAGTATACAAATTGTTGAATTCTTGCCTGCTGAAGGAGAGAAAATTAGCACTGGTAGATAGGAATTTGAATTGCCTAAACTTTGTTTTTGAAAATTAATGTTTTTCTTCCAAAACCATTGGCTTGTGGCCCATCAGTATCTGATGATGCAGAGTTAAATGTTCAGCAAGCCCTGTGACGTATAATTATTAATTATACACACCAGGGGTTTATGAATCGTTCTGACTGGAGGGTTTTATTTTACGGTGTCAATCTACCTCAATTAATTAGGGTGGGCAAAAAAGAGATTTCTTCTACCTGCCTGTGACAATAATGAATTATTTTCAATGGAAAATTGTAAATGCTATTAAAAAAAATGTCTTTGCCAACCCAAATTAAAAGTGGATTGATCCCCTAAAACTCACCAGAAGGCACCATTTGATGCTACAGTAAAAACAATTTCAGGGGGGAGAATACCCCCGGATCCCTCTTATCTGGCGAGTGCCTTTGGCACTCGCGCGCAGATGCCTTTGGCACTCGCGCGCAGATGCCTTTGGCATCTGCTGTTGACACAAAAAGGTCATGGAATTAAGGGGGAAAAAGTCATAGATTTTTATTTTCAGTATGCTGCAGGGACCATGCACTTTTGTGCTGTCTCAACTCGACTTTGGATCGGTAATCCTATCGGCATTTTTTTTGCATGAGTTACATGTAAAGTTGGGAGTTGTGTTGTCAATCCTCTCGAAGTAAGCATAAACAGCACTGCGTTTACTTTTGCCCATCACTTTAGACTTTGCCGAGCGCAACGCCTGTGACTGAGAGGTTATAGACTTACCAATTCTGGGAAATTTATTAAAAAGTTTTTATACGCCCGTTTTGAAAAAAACGGTTGTATTATGGTATACCGCTGTCTGTCCACATGTACAATAACTCGAAAAAGCTCCTAGCAATCTTTGTGATTTTTTGGTGGAAAGTTTTTGTTGATGGAAGGAATCTCCCTTTTGATTCGTGTTGCTGTCCAATTTGTCATTCCAGAGTTATAGGACTTTATTCATCAAAGTATAGGCAATTTTCCACGTCAGACTTTGAGCAATTTTCATGATTTTTTGGTGCAAGTATATGTTGATGGAAGGACTCTGCCTTTTTATTTGTGTCGCTGTTCAATATATCATTCCAGAGTTATGGGGCTTTATTTGTCAAAATATAAGCAATTTTCCACATGTCGAACAGTAACTTGAAAATGCTTAGTACACATGTATGCTCATATTGTGTGCTTCATTCTTGTAATTAATAACGGGCGTATCATGTGCTCATGGTGCAGCTGTTTATTAAGGCGGCAGTTCGGTTACGGTTTTGAAAACAAAAAATGAAACTAGATGGTGTCACTTGTGTGCAAAGCACACTATAGTGTATCCCCGCATTTGCATCCTTGACTTTGAGTGGCACAGGTGACACAGCTTCGTGCGCACCTACAGACTCCACTGCAACATTTGGGCATGGTTTTAGCATTTCGAATTACATACATGTACCCTGGGAGCCTTTCGCCGGAAACGGTCTAAGAAAACATGAAAGTGGCAACGGTGGCACCCCAAAAATCCGAAACCTTCGTGCACATCTACAGACCCTACTGCAACTTTGAGCATAGTTTTAGCATTTCAAATTACATACTCGGGGAGCTTTTCGCCGGAAATGATCTAAGAAAACACCAAAGAAAAACGGTGGCACTGCCACGTGGCATCTGAAAAATCTGAAACCTTTGTACACATCTACAGACCTTACTGCAACATTTAAGCATGCGTTTAGCACTTCGAATTACATACCCTAGGAGCCTTTCGCCGGAAATGGTCTAAGAAAACACAAAAGTGGCAACGGTGACACAGCCACTTAGCACCCAAAAAATCCAAAACCTTCCTACGCATTTACAGACTCTACTGCAACATCTCAGCATGGTTTTAGCGTTTTGAATTACATACTCTAGGAGCCTTTCGCCGGAAATGGTCTAAGAAAACACGAAAGTGGCAATGGTGGCACAGCCACGTGGCACCTGAAAAATCCGAAATCTTTGTGCACATCTACAGACCCTACTGCAACATTTGAGCATGGTTTTACCATTTCGAAATACATACTGTAGGAGCCTTTCGCCGGAAATGGTCTAAGAGAACATGAAAGAGGCAATGGTAGCACAGCCACGTGGCACCCCCGAAATCCAAAACCTTCGTGCGCATCTACAGACCCTACTGCAACATTTGAGCATGGTTTTAGGATTTCAAATTACATACCCTAGGAGCCTTTTGCCGGAAACGGTCTAAGAAAACATGAAAGTGGCAACAGCACAGCCACTAGGCAGCTGAAAAATCTGAAACCTTCGTGCACATCTACAGACCCCACTGAAACATTTGAGCATGGTTTTAGCATTTCGAATTACATACCCTAGGAGCCTTTCGTCGGAAACGGTCTAAGAAAACACAAAAGTGGCAACGGTGGCACAGCCACGTGGCACCTGAAAAATCCAAAACCTTTGTGCGCATCTACAGACCCCACTGCAACATTTGAGCATGGTTTTAGCATTTCAAATTACATACCATAGGAGCCTTTCGCCGGAAACGGTCTAAGAAAACACAAAAGTGGCAACGGTGGCACAGCCACGTGGCACCTGAAAAATCGGAAACCTTCGTGCACATCTCCAGACCCTACTGCAACATTTGAGCATGGTTTTAGCATTTCGAATTACATACCCTTGCAGCCTTTCGCCGGAAATGGTCTAAGAAAACACGAAAGTGGCAATGGTGTCGCAGCCACGTGGCACCTAAAAAATCCGAAACCTCCGTGCGCATCTACAGACCCCACTGCAACACTTGAGCATGGTTTTAGCATTTCGAATTACATACCCTAGGAGCCTTTCGCCGGAAACGGTCTAAGAAAACACAAAAGTGGCAACGGTAGCACAGCCACGTGGCACCTGAAAAATCCGAAACCTTCGTGCACATCTACAGACCCTACTGCAACATTTGAGCATGGTTTTAGCGTTTCGAATTACATACCCTAGGAGCCTTTTTGCCGGAAACAGTCTAAGAAAACACAAAAGTGGCAACGGTGGCACAGCCACATGGCACCTAAAAAATCTGAAACCTTCGTGCACATCTAGAGACCCTACTGCAACATTTGAGCATGGTTTTAGCGTTTTGAATTACATACCCTAGGAGCCTTTCGCCAGAAACGGTCTAAGAAAACACGAAAGTGGCAATGGTGGCGCAGCCACGTGGCACCTGAAAAATCCGAAACCTTCGTGCGCATCTACAGACCCCACTGCAACATTTGAGCATGGTTTTAGCGTTTCGAATTACATACCCTAGGAGCCTTTCTCCTGGAAACGGTCTAAGAAAACACAAAAGTGGCAATGGTGGCACAGCCACGTGGCACCTGAAAAATCGGAAACCTTCGTGCGCATCTACAGACCCCACTGCAACATTTGAGCATGGTTTTAGTGTTTCGAATTACATACCCTAGGAGCCTTTTGACGGAAACGGTCTAAAAAAGCATGAAAGTGGCAATGGTGGCGCAGCCACATGGCAGCTGAAAAATCCGAAACCTTCGTGCGCATCTACAGACCCCACTGCAACATTTGAGCATGGTTTTAGCGTTTCGAATTACATACCCTAGGAGCCTTTCACCGGAAACTGTCTAAGAAAACACAAAAGTGGCAATGGTGGCACAGCCACGTGGCACCTGGAAAATCCGAAACCTTCGTGCGCATCTACAGACCCCACTGCAACATGTGAGCATGGTTTTAGCATTTCGAATTACATACCCTAGGAGCCTTTCGCCAGAAACGGTCTAAGAAAACACAAAAGTGGCTACGGTGGCACAGCCACGTGGCTCTCGAAAAATCCGAAACCTTTGTGCGCATCTATAGTCCCTACTGCAAGATATGAGCATGGTTTTAGCATTTCGAATTACATTCCCTACGAGCCTTTCGCCGGAAACGATCTAAGAAAACACGAAAGTGGCTACGGTGGCACAGCCACGTGGCACCCAAAAAATCCGAAACCTTCGTGCGCATCTATAGACCCTACTGCAACATCTGAGCATGGATTTAGCATTTCGAATTACATATCCTACGAGCCTTTTGCCGGAAACGGTCTAAGAAAACACAAAAGTGGCTACGGTGGCACAGCCACGTGGCACCCGAAAAATCCGAAACCTTCCTACATATCTACAGATCATTTAGCAACACCCTAGTGTAATTTTAGAACTCCGAATTACATAGGTTGGGACTATTCAGCAAAAAAGTGAAAAAATAACGCATTTTTTAAGTGGCTCCACAGAAGCCACCTGGTGGCCCAAAAATTTAAAAGTAGTATTTTTGGGTTGCACAGACCCTATCGAACAACTGTAGAAAGTTACAGC
This sequence comes from Pictodentalium vernedei, assembly GCA_031216915.1. Taxonomy (NCBI): domain Eukaryota; kingdom Metazoa; phylum Mollusca; class Scaphopoda; order Dentaliida; family Dentaliidae; genus Pictodentalium; species Pictodentalium vernedei. The sequence continues at coordinate 198,691,836 of CM062294.1, forward strand.
GTTTCGAATTACAAAACCGGACGTACGGAAGTACGGACGTACGGTCGTACGGACGGAGATCATGACAATATCCCCGCATTTTTTAAAATGCGGGGATAACAAACTGAAAAAACAATTAACTGCCCAGCCCTAATACTGACAAGGGGGAGTTCATGGAAATTATGTAAAAAGTTTTGGAAAAGTCATGGAATTTTATTCTCAAAAAAAGAGTACAATCTTTGCATAAAACAGTGCTTCTTTAGGTTTTCACTCCATATGCTTTCCACCTTTGACACTGTTGAATGGAACAGTGTTTGGCAACTTAATTGGATGTAAGATGACATATTTGTGTAATAGAGTAAAAAATAATTGTCCTGTCTAAATGGGAAGAACTATGTTGTACCTTTACATGAGAAATAATCTATTTCTGTTCTTTTTCAGTTTGGAAGTTTGGCCAGGTTTTTCAACATCGATACTGCAGTATGAGTCAAGTGTTCTGTTATGTGCTGATATTGCCCACAAAATTATGAGAAACGATTATGTATTGGATATCCTTTATGAACTTTATGGAAAAGATCCTGACAACTTTTATAATTTAGCCTACAAGAAGTTGGTTGGTTCGATAGTTTTAACAAAGTGAGTGTTCTTATTTTTATACCCCTACTTCAGAGAAGTCAGGGCAATATTGTCTGTCTGAACTTGTTTACACAACTCCAACATTATTCAACAAATTTTGATGAAACTTCTCACACATTATGACCAGCAAGTGAACATGCGCATATTCTAAAAACATTTCATCTGCGACAGTTTTAACCATTTTATCTCCCCTGAACTTAAGTTTTATTATGGATTTCCAAATGAGATTCTTGTGTGCGCAACTCCTATATTACTGAACTGATTTCGATGAAACTTCTCAAAACATTATGCCGAGCAAGTAAACATGTGCATATTGTAACATTTTTCACCTGCGACAGTTTTAACCAGGTTATCTCCCCTGAACTTAGATTTATTATTGATTTTTCAAACTCGACATTCAGAGCTGCATTCTAGTAAGCCATAAGAGGGGGTATTAATCACCTTCAGTGACAGTCCTAGTTATTACAGGCCTTTAGATTACTCCAATGTCACACCGTTTACAGGTGTGCCCAAATTAGAGAAGGTGTGAAGACATCAAGAAAAATGTATAAATTCTCTCTGCCTCTTCTAAATGTGAGAATAACTTCCATCATAGTATATTTCAGCAAAACCAAATCATGTGACCCCTCATTGGAACGAGCTCATTGAGCTCGTTCCAATGAGGGGTCACATGATATGGTTTTGTTGAAATTTTTTGAAAAAATTTAAAAAATGATATTTAAAATAATAAATTTTGATATCATCTGCATTGGGTAAAGGGTTAAAGACCTGAGTTACTAAAAGAAATGGCAGTCTGTATTTACAGTTTGTAATAAACTGACATTTATTTGAAATGTGTCCAGCATGTTTTGTTTTGCAAGATGATTGAAATTACAGTGAGTTGTGTAGCAATGCAATGCGTCTGCTTTTAGAAGAATGCGGATCTGTCTGTGAGGGCTTTAAAACTATATTTGTGGTGGCTTCAAACTGCAGACCTGTCATTTGGAGGGAAGCAATTGCTTGAGATGGGCAGTTTTCTGTAAATACTGCTCAATACAGTGGAGCCCACTTTATTGGATATCTCTTAACTGAATAACCCTGTCAATTGAATATAATTTCCCAACACAAAACCGTCTACGATGCCTTCAGAACAAATTTGATCGGTTAATTGAATATAGGTTATAGAGTAAACTCCTGTTAATTGAATAGAATATCTTGCAACCTGTCGGGAAATTACCCTGACTCTCCCCAGTTTTTTAGCTCAAGTCAGGGTGAGCTTTTCTTATCACTCTTCATCCGTCGTCCGTCGTGAAGGTAGTGTTTGAGCCTCTTTCTCCTAAACCACTGGCCACATTTTAATTAAATTTCATGTAAGTAGTGGTTATATAGGGGCATTTTGATTTTTATCCAAAATAGGTTTCGGCTCATATTGAGCAGAGGTGTGGGGAAAAAAATGGCCAAATTTTTTGAAAATCTTCTTCTAATGAACCACCAGTAGCAGAGACTTGATATATGGGATACAGAGTCCTTTTGAGGTTTAGGATCAAGTTTGTTCAAGAGAAGTTTGTAGGGCATTATTTGCCTTTGTTATGGGAGGGGCAAAAATTTTGGCCACGCCTAAAATTTCTATTTTCAGAACCGTGAGGTCGATTTGAACCAAATTTGATATGAGATGATAATGGGTCATAAGTAGTTGATTGATGCAAAAAAAAAATTTCTCATTGCCCCGTGGGAACCTCGGGAGCCAAAAATAGGAAAAACCTTAAAACTGGCATATCTCCAAAACTACACGGCACAGGGAATTCTTATTTTGTATAAAGCTTACTTTTATCCAGTAGAATAGAATGGTTAAAAAAAATCCCTATCGGTTTGATCACAAGGTACTTTTTTCAGGACTTTGAAAAAGTGCAGAGTCGGCACTTTTTAACACTGTAGGCAATGGGAAAAAGATTAAAAAATCTTCTCCATATCAGGCGGGCAGAATCTTTTGATATTTGGTATGCAACATTGTAGAGTGGATCTGATTCAAGTTTGTTCAAATCGACTCCCTGGGTTCATATTTTGGCTCAGTATAGGAGCCCGAATTCGAACTTAGTGCATTTCAGGCAAGTTTCTTAAAAAATCTTCTTCTCCAGATCGAGCAGGCAGAATCTTTTGATATTTGGCATGCAACATTGTGAGGTGGATCTAATTCAAATTTGTTCAAATTGGCCCCCTGGGTTTATATTTGAGCTCGGTATAGAAGCTCGAATTCGAACTTTGTGCATTTCAGGCAAATTTCTTAAAATATCTTCTTCTCCAGATCGAGCAGGCAGAATCTTTTGATATTTGGTATGCAATATTGTGGGGTGGATCTGATTCAAGTTTGTTCAAATCGGCCCCCTGGATTCATATTTGGGCTCAATATAGAAGCCTGAATTCGAACTTAGTGCATTTCAGGCAAATTTCTTTGAAAATCTTCTCCAGATCCAGCAGGCAGAATCTTTTGATATTGGGTATGCACCATGCTTTGGGGGGGGGGGGGGGGGGGGGAGATTCAAGTTTGTGCAAGGCAATTCATATTTGAGCTCACTGTGGTAGCCCGAATTATAACTTAGTTCAAAATGAGGAATTTTCTTTAAAAATCTTCTTCAGATCCAGCAGTTGGAATGTTTTGATATTTGATATGCAGCATCCTTGGGAGGTGAGATTCAAGTTTGTTCAAGCCATTTCCCTATGTCCATATTTGGACTCACTGTGGGAGCTTGAATTGTAACTTAGTTCAAAATGAGGAATTTTCTTTAAAAATCTTCTTCTTCAGATCCAGCAGTCAGAATGTTTTGATATTTGGTGTGCAGCATCCTTAGGTAGGTGAGATTCAAGTTTGTTAAAATCAAGTCCCTGGGTTCATATATGGGCTCCCTGTGGGAGCCTGAATTATAACTTAGTTCAATATGAGGAATATTCTTTAAAAATCTTCTTTTTTTTTAGATCCACTGGTCAGAATCTTTGGAAATTTGGTATAAGCTTTTCATAGGAGAAGCAGATGCAACTTGTTGAAATCAATTCTCTGGGTTGGTATTTAGGCTACCATGTCAGGTGAGCGCTCTCAGGCCCCTTGGGGCCTCTTGTCTTTTTTTTATAGACCCATTTGGCCTTAGTACCTCCAATAGAGACATTTAATCTATTATATCTTGTTTGACAGATCTCATGGAGCTCTGTTAAACAAGATATAATAGAATAAGTTTATTTCCAGAATACAGAAAAGTGACACAATTCCCGTTAACACCCTCCACACTGATGTCGAAATTTTAAAATTTCCAGGTGCAAAATTTTCCCACAATGCAATTAGGAATTTAACCAATTCAGTCTTGTTTGACAGAGCTCGTTGAGCTCTGTCAAACAAGATTGAATTCGTTAAATTCCTAGTTGCATTATCGGAAGTATGACTAATTAAAATTTTGGTATTTTGACATCAGAGTGCAGGATGTTAATTGAATACTCCTGTTAATTGGAAAAAAAATTACTGACAAAGTGACTCTTCAATTAACAGGATTCCACTGTATTGGTATTTTGGCAAAACAGATTTACCATCCCATGGGAATCTTAAAATATCGAAGTTTAGGTGTTCAAAAATATTCCCAACATTTGCTAAAAAATAAAATAAAGATAAGACAACAGAACCTTTTCCAAAATGGCTGATAGAGAAGCCCATGGACTGTGTCTTTCCCTGGCTCTCATCACCAGCCATTCGATGTAACATAAAGTTTGAGAAAAAATAAACCCTGGGTATTTTATCTTAGCTTTATTGTTACAGCAAATGACTTGTGGTAGGTGGCTGTTATTTCCACCATTTTTAGCTTAACTTGACATAGTCAAGATAAGCTATTGCCATCACGCGTGCGGAAGTCTGTTAGTCTGTGAGTCTGTGACGTCTGTTCACATTTCCTTTAGCACGGGCTACACCCCGCAGTTCTTGTCTGATCGTCACGAAATTTCATATGCAGGTTTGGGGTCATGTCTAGATGAGAACGTCCCCTTTTGGTCGCGATCGGGCAACCGGTATGGCTGCCCGAGCTCAAAACCCGAAAACATTAGCACAGTCTACAGGTCGTATTTATGAAGGGATTTCATTGTAACTGGGTAGGATGCCTCTGTATAGTGCCTAGACGAGAACGTCCCCTTTTGGGCATGATCTATCAACCGTGATGGCTGCCCAAGCCCGAAAACCCAAAAACTTTTAGCACAGTCTGCAGGTCATGTTTAATGTGGAGGGATTTCATTGTATCTTGGTAGGATGACTCCTTATGATGTCTAGATGCGAATTTCCCCATTTGGGCATGATCTGCCAACCGTGATGACTGCCCGAGCCCAAAACCCGAAAACCTTTAGCGCAGTCTACAGGTCATATTTATTGAGGAATTTCATTGTAACTTGGTGGGTTGACTTCATACAATGTCTAGATGAGAAAGTCCCCCTTTGGACGTGATTGGGCAACTGTGACGGCTACAGGAGCCCAAAGCCCAAAAACCTTTAGCACAGTCTAGAGGTCATATTTATGAAATGATTTCATTGTAACTTGGCAGGATGACTCCAAATAATGTCTAGATGAGAACGTCCCAGTTTGATCGCGATCATGCAGCCTTGATGGATGCCCGAGCCCAAAAACCTTTAGCATAGGCAAAAGGTCATATTTATGGAAGGATTTCATTGTAACCTGTTAGGTTGACTCCATATAATGCCTAGATGATGACATCCCCTTTTGGTCGTGATTGGTCAGTTGTGATGGCTACAAGTGCCCGAAGCCCGAAAACCTTGAGCACAGTCTACAGGTCATATTTATGAAGGGATTTCATTGTAACTTCTTAGGATCACTCCAGATGATGCTCAGATGAAATTGTCCCCTATGGTTGCGATCATTCAACCATGATGGCTCCCCAAGCCCGAAGCCCGAAAACCTTTAGCACAGTCTACAGGTCATATTTATGAAGGGATTTCATTGTAACTTGGTAGGTTAACTTCATATAATGTCTAGATGAGAACGTGCGATCATTCACCCATGATGGCTGCCCGAGCCCAAAGCCCGAAAACCTTTAGCACAGTCTACAGGTCTTATTTATGAAGGGATTTCATTGTAACTTGGTAGGTTAACCTCATATGTCTAGGTGAGAACGTCCCCTTTTGGACATGATTGGGCAACTGTGACAGCTAAAGGTGCCCGAAGCCCGAAAACCTTTAGCACAGTCTACAGGTCATATTTATGAGGGGATTTCATTGTAACTTGGTAGGATGACTCCAAATAATGTCTAGATGAGAACGTCCCCTTTTGATCGCCATCATTCAGCCTTGATGGGTGCCCGAGCACAAAAACCTTTAGCATAGGTAAAAGGTCATATTTATGGAAGGATTTCATTGTAACCTATTAGGTTGACTCCATATAATGCCTAGATGATGACATCCCCTTTTGGTTGTAATTAGTCAGCTGTGTTGGCTACAAGTGCCCGAAGCCCAAAAACCTTGAGCACAGTCTACAGGCCATATTTATGAAGGGATTTCATTGTAACTTCATAGGATCATTCCAGATGATGCCCAGATGAGATTGTCCCCTTTGGTTGCGATTATTCAACCATGATGGCTGCCCGAAAACCTTAAGCACAGTCTACAAGTCATATTTGTGAAGGGATTTCATTGTAACTTGGTAGGTTGACTTCATATAATGCCTAGATGAGAACGTCTCCTTTTGGACATGTTTGGGCAACTTTGACGGCTAAATGTGCTCGAAGCCCAAAAACCTTTAGCACTGTCTACAGGTCATATTTATGAAGGGATTTCATTGTAACTTGGTAGGTTGACTCCAAATAATGTCAAGATGAGAACGTCCCATTTTGGCCGTGATCATTCAGCCTTGATGGGTGCCCGAGCCCAAAAACCTTTAGCATAGGCAAAAGTTTATATTTATAGAAGGATTTCATTGTAACATTGTTAGGTTGACTCCATATAATGCCTAGATGATGACATCCCATTTTGGTCGTGATTGGTCAACTGTGATGGCTACAGGTGCCCGAAGCCCGAAAACCTTGAACACAGTCTACAGGTCATATTTATGAAGGGATTTCATTGTAACTTCACAGGATCACTCCAGATGATGCCCAGATGAGATTGTCCCCTTTGGTTGCGATCATTCAACCATGATGGCTGCCGAAGCCCGAAAACCTTTAGCACAGTCTAAGGTCATATTTATGCAGGGATTTCATTGTAACTTGGTAGGTTGACTTCATATAATGTCTAGATGAGAACGTCCCCTTTTGGACACGAGTGGGCAACTGTGACGGCTTCAGGGGCCCAAAGCCCGAAAACCTTTAGAACAGTCTACAGGTCATAATTATGAAGGGATTTTATTGTAGCTTGGTACGATGACTCCAAATAGTGTCCAGATGAGAACGTCCCCTTTTGGTAACGATCATTCAGCCTTGATGGCTGCCTGAAGCCCGAAAACCTTTAGCACAGTCTACAGGTCGTATTTATGGAGGGATTTCATTGTAACTTTGTAGGTTGACTTCATATAATGTCTAGATGAGAACGTCCCCTTTGGACGCAATTGGGAAACTGACGGCTACAGGGGCCGGAAGCCTGAAAACCTTTAGCACAGTCTACAGGCCATATTTATGAAGGGATTTTAATGTAACTTGATAGGATGACTCATTTTGGAATAATTTCATTGTAATTTTGTTGATATATGTTAACTGTGAGGGCCACATATATTAACTGTGAGATCATATTAACCCACCCCTCAGATCTTTAGTACAGTGTACACCTCATATTTTTATCATAAACATAGCATACAGGGAACAGAAATGAACATATTCCCAATTATCACAATTCTTGTCTTATTTCATAATCCTTTTATAAACATTGAACATTATCCTTTTCATCAAACACAACACACAAGTTAAGCTACAGTGTCATTGACACTTTCATTTTACAAAAAACGACATTCCTTATTTGTTGAATCAATCTGTCCTGTCCTGGCAAGTCAAAATGTTGAATGTTTTACTAAAACTAATTTGTTTCTTCAAATGTTTAGCTTAACTTGACAAAGTAGAGATAAGCTATTGCCATCACGCATGCGAAAGTTTGTGAGTCTGTTCACATTTTTTTTTTGGCACCAGCTTACACCTCGTAGTTCTTGTCTGATCATCACGAAATTTCATATGCAGGTTCGAGGGCATGTCTAGATGAGAGCATTCCCTTTTGGTCGAGATAGGTCAACTGTGATGGCGGCAAGAGCCCAAAACCCCAAAAAACCTTTAGCACAGTCTACAGGTTGTATTTGTGAAGAGATTTCATTGTAACTTGGTAAGATGACTGTATAATGTCTAGATGAGAACGTCCACTTTTGGCGAGAGCCCAAACACCTTTAGCACAGTCTACAGGTCCTATTTATGAAGGGATTTCATTGTCACTTGGTAGGATGACTCAGTGTAATGTCTAGGATGGGAATGTCCCCTTTTGGTCGCAATCGGTCAACTATGACTGCTGCAGGGGCCCAGTCTGCAGGTTTAATTTTGAAGGGATTTTATTGTAACTTGGTAAGATGACTCTGCATAATGTCTAGATCAGAACGTCCTACTTTTGCTGTGATCGGTCAACTGTGACAGGCATGTTATCTAGATTTGTTTAGCACATTCTACAGTTTATATTTATGAATCAATTTCACTGTAACTTAGAAGGATAATTTGGTATGATGTCTAGATTAGACTGTCTTATTTTGGTCACGATCAGTCAGCTGTTACCTCTGCCTGGTCACTTGACCTAGATTCCTTTAGCTCTGCCTACAGGTTGTTTTTATGAAGGGATTTCATTGTAACTTGGTCTGATAACTTGGCATGATATTTAGATGAGGCTCCTATTTTGGTCATGATGGGGGCAACGGTAACCACCTAACCGTCACGTGACCTAGATTCCTTTAGCGAAGTGTACAAGTCACATTTATGAAGGGATTTCATTGTAACTTGGTAGGATAACTAATTTTGGAATGATTTTACTGTAATTTGGTAACTTTGGTTGATGTACGTTAACCCTTTACCCAACAAATCGCATAATTTGCAAATTCAGCAGCTGAGAAAATATTTTTCGAAAAATTTTAACAAAACCATATCATGTGGCCCCTCTTTGGAACGAGCTTGTTGATCTCGTTCCAAAGAGGGGTCACATATGTTTTTGTTGAAAAAATTATATTTAAAATAATAAATTTTGAAATCTTCTGCATTGGGTAAAGGGTTAACTGTGGGGGTCACATCGACCCAGATCTTAATTCTTCAATACAGTTTACACTTAAATTATCCTTATTGAAAACATAGCATACAGGGAACAGAAATTAACATATTCTCAGTTATCTGAATTTTTGTCTTTTTTCATAATCCTTTCATAAACATTGAACATTATCCTTTTCATTAAACACTAAACCCAGTCAAGTTAAGCTACAGTGTCATTGACACTTTAATTAAAAAAAATTTCAACAAAAATTTTAATGACCTCTCATTGAAACAAGCTTAAAAGGGGGCCACATGATAGGATTTTGATGTAATTGTGGAAAAATAAAGTATTTCAACTAGCTCTGTTCGTAAATTTTCTTTGGAGATGCTTCCATTTGGTTTGGTAAAGGGTTAATGTAACTTGTCAAGATCGGAATTACTTGACAATTGTTAACATCTCCCGGCGAATGATACCAATGAAAATTCTATGGTGCATAGTTTTTCATATATGAAAACATCCAAGGTCACCTCGTGTCAGACAGTTTTTCGGGTGGTTGAAGCCGGAGTACCTGGAAAGAAGCAACTGCCAGATTACCCAACGCACTAACTCCACACAAGCAGAGTTAGCATTGGTTGAAAGCAGGCACTCCTTCGGCGTGCACTAAAGCTTTGTACGCAATGCCATCATGCCCTCATGTGAGGAATTTGGATTAAGTGCCTTGCCCCAGTACACAACGAAGTTACCCCTGGCAGGGATCGAATCATGGACCTCTTGGAGCCACCACACTTTCTACTATTCAGTAGTTGCCTCCTGAAATAATTCCAGGGAAGGCATTAGTTGCTTTTCTGTTATTTTCAGAACAACAGGCCTGTTGAACTCTGTTCTTGTGTGATGTTTCTTCTTCGTTTATTTTCAGGTACAATAACAATACTTACAGAATAGATGATATTGATCTCGACCAGACACCCTCAAGTACATTCACAAAAAAAGATGGTACTTCAATATCTTACAAACAATATTACGCTGAGGTAAATAATATAGTTATTGGAATATAATTTATTTATATTGGAAGTAATTAAACCAATATATATGATTAACTCTCTTAACCCTTTAGCCAATGCAGACGATATCCGAATTGATTATTTTAAATATTTAAAAAAAAAAATTCGAAAAATTTCAACAAAACCATATCGACTGACCCCCCTCGTTGAGCTCGTTCCAATGGGGGGTCACATGAGATGTTGTTAAACTTTTTGAAAAATATTTTTATACAGCAACCAATGTCCCAGACGAGCTGGTGCTAACTCAAAAATTAATCCAGGGCCAAACACAAATTTTGCCCCCAATCCCCCAAATTTGCATGCAAAACCAAAAAATTGATGTCCTTTCTTATCCTCCATACTTACTAGATATACACGGTATTCAGGTATTTGGACCTAAAGTCGGCAACATTCAACTGACATCTGTGCTTTTAAATCGCAATTTTGAGGATGCCAGACACAAATCAATGGTAAAATTGGTGGATCCAAGGACATAAATGGATGATGGAAAGGAACTAAGTTGGTTTGGAACGTTCAGGGCTGTAACTTTATAATTTTTATCAAAATTATTTCATGTTTCCCAATTTCAGGACATGAGCCTGGCATCATTCTTGCTAATGATTTATCCACTGTTTGTTAAGTGTTCCTTCCCTATTCTTCCTTGAAGCCCTCCAAGTCGTGCATCTTCTATTCAAGGATCTTGCTTTACATCTGGTAACGTTAAAATCGGTTACTGACTTTGGGCCTTTTTATTCTGTGCCTGCTGTCTTGTTTCCAGTTTTTTCCTTGATGTTGTTTACATTAGCAACGTCCCTAAATATATGTAGTGTGTATTTATTATTACTGTAGGATTGTTGTAAGATACATGTTTTCATATTCCGGTAGTGCAGCAATAATTTTTTGAATTTTGTTCACACTTAGTCTTAGATACCCTTGGGCTCTTCATGTTCCCTTTGGGAACTTGGGCTTTTGTCAAAAATTTTTTCGAAAGATTTTTTTATCTTAATTCTTCGATTTGGATTTTTAGCTTAACTTGACATAGTCAAGATAAGCTATTGCCATCACGCGTGCGGAAGTCTGTTAGTCTGTTCGTCTGTGACGTCTGTTCACATTTTCCTTTAGCACGGGCTACACCCTGCAGTTCTTGTGTGATCGTCACGAAATTTCATATGCAGGTTTGGGGTCATGTCTAGATGAGAACGTCCCCTTTTGGTCGCGATCGGGCAACCGGTATGGCTGCCCGAGCCCAAAACCCGAAAACCATTAGCACAGTCTACAGGACGTATTTATGAAGGGATTTCATTGTAACTTGGTAGGATGCCTCTGTATAATGCCTAGATGAGAATGTCCCCTTTTGGGCATGATCTATCAACCGTGATGGCTGCCCAAGCCCGAAACCCAAAAACTTCTAGCACAGTCTGCAGGTCATGTTTAATGTGGAGGGATTTCATTGTAACTTGCTAGGATGACTCCTTATGATGTCTAAATGAGAATTTCCCTATTTGGGCATGATCTGCCAACCGTGACGACTACCCTAGCCCAAAACCCGAAAACCTTTACCACAGTCTACAGGTCATATTTATTGAGGAATTTCGTTGTAACTTGGTGGGTTGACTTCATACAATGTCTAGATGAGAAAGTCACCTTTTGGGCATGATTGGGCAACTGTGATGGCTACAGGGGCCCAAAGCCCGAAAACCTTTAGCACAGTCTAGAGATCATATTTATGAAGGGATTTCATTGTAACTTGGTAGGATGACTCCAAATAATGTCTAGATGAGAACGTCCCATTTTGATCGCCATTATGCAGCCTTGATGGGTGCCCGAGCCCAAAAACCTTAAGCATAGGCAAAAGGTCATATTTATGGAAGGATTTCATTGTAACCTGTTAGGTTGACTCCATGTAATGCCTAGATGATGACATCCCCTTTTGGTCGTGATTGGTCAGTTGTGATGGCTACTAGTGCCCAAAGCCCGAAAACCTTGAGCACAGTCTACAGGTCATATTTGTGAAGGGATTTCATTGTAACGTCTTAGGATCACTCCAGATGAGATTGTCCCCTGTGGTTGCGATCATTCAGCCATGATGGCTGCCCGAGCCCGAAGCCCGAAAACCTTTAGCACAGTCTACAGTTCATATTTATGAAGGGATTTCATTGTAACTTGGTAGGTTAACTTCATATAATGTCTAGATGAGAACGTCCCCTTTTGGACATGATTGGGCTACTGTGACGGCTAAAGGTGCCCGAAGCCCGAAAATCTTTAGCACAGTCTACAGGTCATATTTATGAGGGGATTTCATTGTAACTTGGTAGGATGACTCCAAATAATGTCTAGACGAGAACGTCCCATTTTGGCCATGATCATTCAGCCTTGATGGGTGCCCGAGCCCAAAAACCTTTAGCATAGGCAAAAGGTTATAATTATAGAAGGATTTCATTGTAACCTGTAAGGTTGACTCCATATAATGCCTAGATGATGACATCCCCTTTTGGTCGTTATTGGTCAACTGTGATGGCTACAGGTGCCCGAAAACCTTGAGCACAGTCTACAGGTCATATTTATGAAGGGATTTCATTGTAACTTCGCAGGATCACTCCAGATGATGCCCAGATGAGATTACTTGGTAGGTTAACTTCATATAATGTCTAGATGAGAACGTCCCCTTTTGGACATGATTGGGCTACTGTGACGGCTAAAGGTGCCCGAAGCTTGAAAATCTTTAGCACAGTCTACAGGTCATATTTATGAGGGGATTTCATTGTAACTTGGTAGGATGACTCCAAATAATGTCTAGATGAGAACGTCCCATTTTGGCCGTGATCATTCAGCCTTGATGGGTGCCCGAGCACAAAAACCTTTAGCATAGGCAAAAGGTTATATTTATAGAAGGATTTCATTGTAACCTGTTAGGTTGACTCCATATAATGCCTAGATGATGACATCCCCTTTTGGTCGTGATTGGTCAACTGTGATGGATACAGGTGCCCAAAGCCTGAAAACCTTGAGCACAGTCTACAGGTCATATTTATGAAGTGATTTCATTGTAACTTCGCAGGATCACTCCAGATGATGCCCAGATGAGATTGTCCCCTTTGGTTGCGATCATTCAACCATGATGTCTGCCGCCCGAGCCCGAAGCCCGAAAACCTTTAGCACAGTCTACAGGTCATATTTATGAAGGGATTTCATTGTAACTTAGTAGGTTAACTTCATATAATGTCTAGATTAGAACGTCTCCATTTGGACATGATTGGGCTACTGTGACAGCTAAAGGTGCCCGAAGCCCGAAAACCATTAGCACAGTCTTCAGGTCATATTTATGAGGGGATTTCATTGTAACTTGGTAGGATGACTCCAAATAATGTGTAGATGAGAACATCCCATTTTGATCACGATCATTCAGCCTTGATGGGTGCCCAAGCCCAAAAACCTTTAGTATTGGTAAAAGGTCATATTTATGGAAGGATTTCATTGTAACCTATTGGGTTGACTCCATATAATGCCTAGATGATGACATCCCCTTTTGGTCGTGATTGTTAGCTGTGATGGCTACAAGTGCCCGTAGCCCAAAAACCTTGAGCACAGTCTACAGGTCATATTTATGAAGGGATTTCATTGTAACTTCGTAGGATCTCTCCAGATGATGCCCAGATGAGATTGTCCCCTTTGGATGCGATCATTCAACCATGATGGCTGCCCGAGCCCAAAGCCCAAAAACCTTAAGCACAGTCTACAGGTCATATTTATGAAGGAATTTCATTGTAACTTGGTAGGTTGACTTCATATAATGTCTAGATGAGAACGTCCTCTTTTGAACATGATTGGGCAACTTTGACGGCTAAAGGTGCCCAAAGCCCGAAAACCTTTTGCACTGTCTACAGGTCATATTTATGAAGGGATTTCATTGTAACTTGGTAGGATGACTCCAAATAATGTCTAGATGAGAACGTCCCATTTTGGCCGTGATCATTCAGCCTTGATGGGTGCCCGAGCCCAAAAACCTTTAGTATAGGTAAAAGGTCATATTTATGGAAGGATTTCATTGTAACCTATTAGGTTGACTCCATATAATGCCTAGATGATGATATCCCCTTTTGGTCGTGATTGGTCAGTTGTGATGGCTACTAGTGCCCAAAGCCCGAAAACCTTGAGCACAGTCTACGGGTCATATTTGTGAAGGGATTTCATTGTAACGTCTTAGGATCACTCCAGATGAGATTGTCCCCTATGGTTGCGATCATTCAGCCATGATGGCTGCCCGAGCCCGAAGCCCGAAAACCTTTAGAACAGTCTACAAGTCATATTTATGAAGAAATTTCATTGTAACTTGGTAGGTTGACTTCATATAATGTCTAGATGAGAACGTCCTCTTTTGGACATGATTGGGCAACTTTGACGGCTAAAGGTGCCCAAAGCCCGAAAACCTTTTGCACTGTCTACAGGTCATATTTATGAAGGGATTTCATTGTAACTTGGTAGGATGACTCCAAATAATGTCTCGATGAGAACGTCCCATTTTGGCCGTGATCATTCAGCTTTGATGGGTGCCCGAGCCCAAAAACCTTTAGTATAGGTAAAAGGTCATATTTATGGAAGGATTTCATGTAACCTATTAGGTTGACTCCATATAATGCCTAGATGATGACATCCCCTTTTGGTCGTGATTGGTCAGCTGTGATGGCTACAGGTGCCTGAAGCCCGAAACCTTGAGTGCAGTCTACAGGTCATATTTATGAAGGGATTTCATTGTAACCTCGCAGGATCACTCCAGATGATGCCCAGATGAGATTATCCCCTTTGGTTGCGATCATTCAACCATGATGGCTGCCCGAGCCCGAAGCCCGAAAACCTTTAGCACAGCCTACAGGTCATATTTATGAAGGGATTTCATTGTAACTTGGTAGGTTGACTTCATATAATGTCTAGATGAGAACGTCCCCTTTTGGACACGATTGGGCAGCTGTGAAGGCTCCAGGGGCCCAAAGCCCAAAAACCTTTAGAACAGTCTACAGGTCATAATTATGAAGGGATTTCATTGTAGCTTGGTAGGATGACTCCAAATAGTGTCCAGATGAGAATGTCCCCTTTTGGATGCGATCATTCAGCCATGATGGCTGCCTGAGCCCAAAGACCTTTAGCACAGTCTACAGGTCATATTTATTAAGGGATTTCATATAATGTCTAGATGAGAACGTCCCCTTTGGACGCAATTGGGAATCTGACGGCTACAGGGGCCCGAAACCCGAAAACCTTTAGCACAGTCTACAGGCCATATTTATGAGGGGATTTTAATGTAACTTGATAGGATGACTCGTTTTGGAATAATTTCACTGTAACTTGGTAAATTTTGTTGATATACGTTAACTGTGAGGGCCACATACATAACTGTGAGGTCATATTAACCCACCCCTCAGCTCTTTAGTACAGTCTACACCTAATATTATTTTTATCATAAACATAGCACACAGGGAACAGAAATGAACATATTCCCAATTATCACAATTCTTGTCTTATTTCATAATCCTTTCATAGACATTGAACGTTTTCCTTTTCATCAAACACAACACACCAGTTAAGCTACAGTGTCATTGACACTTTCATTTACTACAAGCTTTCGTTAGTATACAAACAAGCTACTTAGAAAGTGTCCAGTGCTCTGCTATTGAATTCGTCTCAGCAACCCGCTTCAGCAGACAGGAGTAAAGGAGGACAATCTAATTCTAAAACATCAAAAGGGAACTCCATGCGAGGGTACAAGAAGCCCTCTTACAATTAATCCGGAGGTAGTCAATAGAGCGACTCGGGGTGTTGGTCTGATCGGGACTATCAGTCAGATGCCCCTAGGCTGACAGGGCGAGGTTCTTAGTGGGGAGGATGTAGTTTGTCCTTCTGTAAGCCTTGCAGGTCATACAGGTGATGTTCAAGACCTCTATTGCTGGCTAGTTGGCGGAAAGTTATCAAACTCGCGAGAAACTGGACAGCAGTCTCGAAGATCAGTGGGTAAGGAGTGTAGTCTCAGACGGCTTACGGCTATCATTTAAAGCGAAAATCCCACTAACAAGATGTCCGCGATGGACAAATCTTCCATCAAATTCTTGTAACTTGGGAGGATGTTTCAGTATAATGTCTAGATGAGGATGTCCCCTTTTTATTACGAACGGTCAACCGTGATGGCCACACAGGCACAAAAACCTTTAACATAGTCTACAGGGCGTTTTTATGAAGGGATTTCATTATAACTTGATTGGATGACTCGTTTTGAAATAATTTCACTATAACTTGGTAACTTTTGTTAACATGCATTAACTGTTAGGGCCACATACATGAACTGTGAGGGTCCACTTTGACGTACTCCTCAATTCTTAGTACTGTCTACACCTCATATTATTTTTAGCTCAACTTGACGAAGTCAAATTTGAGTTATTGTCATGGCCCATCGTCCGTCTGGCTGTCTGTCCGTACGTCAGCAATTGGCTATGGCTTGGGCTAGAGGTCGTATTTATGAACCGATCTTTACGAAACTTCTTGTGTACCTTTGTTATGACCCTGGGACGGGAACGAGTGTTTTTAGGTGTGGTCCGAAATTCAAGATGGCTGCCAGTGGCCATTTTGTACCGATGATGCAAAAATCAGTTTTTTGTACAGAACTTCTGTATGAAAGTTCTGATTTGAATAAAGTTTTGTATAAATGTTTAGTACCATGGGATACATCACATATAATACGGGTTTTTTTCTCGTGCGTAAATTATTCAAATTAGACTGACTTTGATTTATTTAGTGTTACTTTCAGAGCTGTAAGTGCCAAGCTGCTATGGCTCGGGCTAGAGGCCGTATTTATGAACCGATCTTTACGAAACTTCTTGGGTACCTTTGTTATGACCGTGGGACGAGAACGAGTGTTTTTGGGTGCGGTCCGAAATTCAAGATGGCTGCCAGCCGCCATTTTGTACCGACGATGCAGAAATCTGTTTTTTGTACAGAACTTCCATATGAAAGCTCTGATTTGAATAATTTTTTGTATGAATGTTTAGTACCATGGGATACATCACATATAATACGGTTTTTTTTCTCGTACGTAAATTGTGCAAATTAGACTAATTTTGATGTTTTTTGGGGTTACTTTCAGCACTGTAAGTGCAAATGCCAATACGGCTCGGGCTAGAGGCCGTATTTATGAACCGATCTTTACGAAACTTCTTGGGTACCTTTGGTATCACCGTGGGACGAGAACGAGTGTTTTTGGGTCCGGTCCAAAATTCAAGATGGCCGATGGCAGCCATTTTGTACAAAATTAGGTGCAATCAGATTTTTGCACAGAACTTCCATATGAAAGCCCTGATTTGAATAATTATTTTGTGTGAATGTTTAGTACCATGGGATGCATCACATATAATACGGGTTTTTTTCTCGTGCAGAAATTATGCAAATTAGATGAACTTTGATTTTTTCAGTGCGACTTACACACCGTAAGTACACATGTCAATACGGCTCAGACTAGAGTCTGTATTTATGAACTGATCTTCACGAAATGTCTTGGGTACCTTTGTTATCACCTTGGGACGAGAACGAGTGTTTCTGGGTGCAGTCTAAAATTCAAGATGGCTGCCAGTGGCCATTTTGTACCAAAATTAGGTCTAATCAGTTTTTAGCTCAACTTGACAAAGTCAAGCTGAGCTATTGCCATCACTTCTCGTTCGTCGGCGTACGTACGTACGTACGTACATTAGTATGTTAGTACGTTAGTACGTACGTCCACAATTTCCTTTGGCACACCTCACAGGTCGCATTTATGATCAGATTACTTTGAAACTTGGTATGCTTGTTTGGGGTGACCTCTAGATGGAAGCTATCGATTTTCTTCATTTTCCGTCAAAAAATGTTGCCGCGGCCAACGTTCTTAGAACTTAGTTTAGTCAAACCACAATATTTCCCTTTGGCACACCCAACAGGGCACATTTATGATTTGATTGCTTTGAAACCTGGTATGCTTATTTAGGGTGACCTCTAGATGGGAGCTATCGATTTTCTTCCATTTCCGTCAAAAAATGTTGCCACGGCCAACATTCTTAGAATTTAGTCTAGTCAGACCACAATATTTCCCTTTTGTACACCCTACAGGGCACATTTATGATCGGATTGCTTTGAAACCTAGCATGCTTATTTGGGGAGGCCTCTTGATGGGAGCTATCGATTTTCTTCGGTTTCTGTCAAAAAATGTTGCCACTGGCAAAAAAAATGACATTGGTACCAATGATCTTCAATTTTGCCATTTCATTTATAACTTACCAAGTTCAAGTTTGTCAAGTTGAGCTTTGGTACCAATGATCTTCAATTTTGCCATTTCATTTATAACTTACCAAGTTCAAGTTTGTCAAGTTGAGCTACAGTGTCATTGACACTTTCATTTGTACACATCTTCTATACAGCTCAGACTAGAGGCCATATTTATGAACCAATCTTTACGAAACTTCTTGGGTACCTTTGTTATCACCGTGGGATGAGAGCGAGTGTTTTTGGGTGTGGTCCGAAATTCAAGATGGCCACCAGCAGCCATTTTGTACCAAAATTAGTGCAATCAGTCTTTTGTAGAGAACTTCTGTATGAAAGTTCTGATTTGAATAAATTTTTGTATGAATGTTTAGTAACATGGAATACATCACATATTGTAAGGGGTTTTTTTTCGTGCCGAAATTATGCAAATTAGATGAACTTTGATTTATTCAGTGCTACTTACACAATGTAAGCACACATGTCAATACGGCTCAGGGTAGAGGCTGTATTTATGAACCGATCTTCACAAAACTTCTTGGGTACCTTTGTTATCTCCTTGGGATGAGAATGAGTGTTTCTGGGTACGGTCCAAAATTCAAGATGTCTGCCAGTGGCCATTTTGTACCAAAATTAGGTCCAATCAGTTTTTTGTCACAAGTTCTATACAGCTCGTATTTATGAACTGATCTTCACAAAACTTCTTGAGTACTTTTGTTTTCACCTTGGGACAGGAACGAGTGTGTTTTGGGGTGCCTTTGTTATCACTGTGCTATGAGAACAAATATTTTGGGGTTCAGTCAGACCCACTCTGGGACTCAAAGATTTCTTTTCAGTTTAGCATCTGACTGTAGCCCACCTTTACAATACTTCACCTATACATTTGTTACAGGCAACGGTCAGTATTCATGTACAGACCGTTACAATACTTTATATGTACCTTTGTTATCAGGTCATTACCTAGATGTTTGTCATTGCTGTGTCACATACTATACATGTACATGTCTTTGTCTTGACAAGTTGAGCCATAGTGTCATTGACACTTTCATTATTGAAAACGTAGCATACTGGGAACAGAAATTAATGTATTCTCATTTGTCACAATTCTTGTCTTATTTCATAATCCTTTCATAAACATTGAACATTATTCTTTTTGTCGAACACAACACACCAGACAAGTTAAGCTACAGTGTCACTGACACTTTAATTAATTTTGAGCTCGTTCGCAGAATAACTTGAACAAACGTTTTCTGATTTGACAAATATTTGCCATACAGGTCTTTTGCAATAATATCTCAAAAAGAGTTCAAAAACTGGCCAGGTCCAATTTCTCATTACAGAATTATGGGCCTTAATTAGTCAAATTTGAAAATGGGCTCTGTCCATTTTTGGCTCAAGTTGACAAAGTCAAGATAAGCTATTGCCAGCACAGGAGACACTCGGTAGTTCTTGTCCAATCATCAGGTTCCAGGTCAAGTCTAGAAAATGCCACCTTTTGGTTGCGATCAGTCAACCATGACCGCCAGACCATCACATGACTGACCTAGATTCCTTTAGCAAAGTTTATGAGTTATATTTATGAAGGGAATTCATTGTATCTTGGTAGGATGACTCGTTTTGGAATAATTTTACTGTAACTTTGTGACTTTTGCTGACAGACATTAACTGTGAGGGCCACATTAACCCAGGCCTGAATTCTCGAGTACAGTACAGTCTGCACCACAGATTATTCTTATTGAAAACATAGCATGCAAGGAACAGAAATTAACATATTTCCAGTTTCCACTATTCTTGTCTTATTTCAAAATCCTTTCATAAACATTGAACATTATCCTTTTCATCAAACACCACACACAGTCAAGTTAAGCTACAGTGTCATTGACACCTTCATTAAGAATTTTCAACTCAATAGCATCAATTTTTATGAATTTTGATCTTAGCACGATAACTCTGATTTTCAGTATAGAGTTCATGAATCTTGTATCAACAACTCGACGCCTGCATCTCCGATGTGCACCTCTTGTTTCATTTTTTGTCTCAAAAACATAGCTAATGACCCTTCATTAGAACAATCTCAACTCGAATGATGGGTCATAAGATATGTTTTTGTCACAAAAAATTAAAATATTTTGTTATTCAAGAATTTTGTTTGCAAGTGTCAACAGCCTTTCATGTCTCTTAAAGGGTTAATTATTGTAGCTTGCCTTTTAGTGTTCAATCGATGATCGGAATCTGCTACCACCATCACAGCCGATTGTGGGCAATCAGATGACAATGGCAATGGCTCCTGGAACATCAATTCAACCAATTGTTGACAAGCATTTTGTGATGATTCATTTATCGCCTTTTTTATCTTCAACAGTAGTTCAATTGTTAATAAAAAATGATGCCAATGATACCATTCAATAGAGTTGAAAAACCACCACAATGTGTATTCTTAATCTCTAGACCCCCATCTACGGGATATACAAGTTGAATGACATGTGAAGCTTACAATTGAGCGTACCTGCGGCAATGGCCAGTTCATACCAGAAGAGTGAAGGTTGCACTCCACTGAAACGCAGGTCGTAGTAAAAATTACCAATTGCAGGCACTTGGTTGGTAAACGTGGCTCTGAGAACCACATTTACCGCCCAAGTGTGCGCGACTGGTAATTTTACTGGACCTGAGTCAGTGGAGTTTAACACTGAAATAAGTTCAGTTTAATGTAGTCTTTCGATCTTCGACTTATCTTGTTGTGAACGGACTAAACCCATAAAATAAGTTCAGTTTAATGTAGTTTTTTCTAGCGTCTACTTATTTAATATTGAACGGACTGTAAATCCATTATATAAGTTCAATTTAATGTTGTTCTTTCGAGCCTCGACTTTTCTAGTAGTGCACTGTATTACAATCGGAATCGGCCGATTGTGAGCTCAAATACCCTGTAACAGGTCAGTGGGCATTTTTGGTAATTGGTTGAACACTATTGCCTTTATAAAGGTTTATAGTAAAGTAGGGGAATTATTGTCCTTTGGACACAAATGGTGGGCTGCTCTGTTTGTGATATTGATTGGTGGAGGATGGGCATCTATAATGATGGCGCACGTGTAGGGCCATAGCAATCCTTGGTTTTAATTCTAATGGGTTTTTTTAACATACCACTTTTTAGTCCCCTACCGGCATCGCTGGAGGGGACTATAGGTTTGCACTCTGTGCATCCATCAGTCGGTCAGTCACACTTTAGTTTTCCGGACTTTTGTTGGAAATGCTTCAACCGAATGATTTCATTTTTGGTAACCTACTATAGAACGATGATTTACAGATCAAGTTTGAGTTTCATGTTGATTGCGTTATTCTTGTGTGTGTTATGGCCCTTGCAAATATGGAAAATGTCAGTCACACTTTAGTTTTCCGGACTTTTTTGGGAAATGCTTTAATCGAATCATTTCATTTGTGGTAACCTACTGTAGAACGATGACTTACAGATCAAGTTTGAGTTCCATGCTGATTGCATTTATTCTTGTGTGAGTTATGGCCCTTGGAAATATGGAAAAGCGCCAAAATGTCAGTTTTCCAGACTTTTTTTTGGAAACGCTTCAACGGAATGATTTCATTTTTGGTAACCTACTATCGAACGATGACTTACAGATCAAATTTCATTTGCACTCTGTCCATCTGTCAGTCTGTCAGTCAGTCTGTCATTCATAATTTAGTTTTCCGGAGTTTTTTTGGAAATGCTTCAACCGAATGATTTCATTCTTGGTAACCTACTATAGAACGATGACTTACAGATCAAGTTTGAGTTCCATGCTGATTGCATTATTCTTGTGTGAGTTGTGGCCCTTGAAAATGGAAAAGTGCCAAATTATCAGTTTTCCGGACTCTTTTTTGGAAATGCTTCAACAGAATGATTTAATTTTTAGTAACCTACTATAGAATGATGACTTACAGGTCAAGTTTCATTTGCACTCTGTTCATTCGTCAGTCAGTCTGTCAGTCACACTTTAGTTTTTCAGACTTTTTTTGGAAATACTTCAACCGAATGATTTCATTCTTTGTAACCTACTATAGAACGATGACTTACAGATCAAGTTTGATTTTCATGCTGATTGCATTATTCTTGTGTGAGTTATGGCTCTTGGAAATATGGAAAAGTGTCAAAATATTACAAAATATTAGTATTTTTATACTGTACCAATGACCCAGACTTAGCTGGTGCTAACTCCAACAAAACCAGGGCCAAACACAAATTTTGCCCCCCAATCCCCAAAATTTGCATCCAAAACAAAAAGAAATCATGTACTAAAGGACCTCCATAGTACGCCTCTACTGCGCATGCGCAGTGACGCAGTCGTCCCGAAATTGGCGCCAATTATCATTCTCTGTTTGGCCCTTCATCAGTCAACATCTCACTGATCTTTGTGCTTGTAAATCTCAGTTTAAAGGATGCCAGACACGTAATTTTTGGAGAAAATGTGATTCTAAGGAGGATAGAAGGAGGAGAGGAAAAAAGAAGTGGCAAAAAATAATCAGGGCTGTACTTAAAATTTTTTGTTGAAATTATGTTAAGTTGCCTATTTTCGAGGCATGGGCCTCTTGTTGTCATTCTTGCTAATTGTTGCACTGCTTATTCAGTGTTTCCTCTCCCCTAACCTTCTAAAGTCCCCCCTTGCAATTCTCCCATGCTTTTGGCATATTTTTGAGAAGTTTCATTTCTAAAATTTCCTGGGAGAGTTGCTTGGTTACAGAATGTTTTCTGTTATTTTCCCCATAGTTACGTTTTCACCCATGGGTGTATAACGTTTGTGTTCTGCATCTTCCATCTGATGTTCTGCAGATTCTCCCCTGGAAGTCTCTGTTTTGCATCAGATAGAGTGTAATTGATGACTGATTCCGGGCCAGTTTTTTCAGTGCCTGGAGTCATGTTTTCTAGTGTGTTTACACTGTTTGTTTTCATTGGCAACAGCCTTTTTTGAGGGGGGCTGTTTGCCTTTGTGGTAGTTTATCTCATTATAAGATACATTTATATTATCCGAAAG
Source organism: Pictodentalium vernedei (assembly GCA_031216915.1). Lineage (NCBI taxonomy): Eukaryota > Metazoa > Mollusca > Scaphopoda > Dentaliida > Dentaliidae > Pictodentalium > Pictodentalium vernedei. The sequence continues at coordinate 198,714,997 of CM062294.1, forward strand.
TGTCTCATTAATTATTTTATATAAATTTAAAAGTTTTGACCACACTTTGCCATCGGATCCATCGGGGCTCAACGTTACTTTTCAGCAACTTGGGCTTCTCTGAAAAAATATTTTTTCAAAATTATTTTGTTTTGCAATTGTTTTTTCATTTATTAATGGATCATGTTATTATGTATCTTTGTGTCAGGGGTTTTTGCGAGTAACTAGGACTTATTGTTGTTCTTTCACAATGAAGGGACATTGTTCAAATTGTAATAGGAAGAAATCTTCCTCTGACTTTCATGATCATTGTATTAATTGTAGTCAGTGTTCTCGCATTAATCCCTGTCCTATATGTGAACATTGGGATGAGAAACATTGGAAACATGTGTCACGATATGTTGTTTCTGGAGAAAGAACGATGCCGGCTCTTTCTCCACAAGGTCACTCTACTCTCTCAGTTTCTATTTCAGAGGAACCAGAACAGGGTGATGTTTCCATGTTATCTTCTTCAAGTGTGCGTCCGTCGTCACAAATGAATTCAGAGCTAGCGGCAAAAGTGCTCATGGAGATTAGACAAATGTCGTCCGCTAGCTCGCCCGGTGTAGCGTCCATTCACCGAATGGTTCGGCAGCCGGGTTCGTCCGATGCGGTCCAAGAGGAAATTTTGGGTGATGCGAGCACTATAAACATAATAGATGCACACCCAGTGACGGCGGATAGTAAACGAGAACGGAGGAAGCCTTTTAGTCCGGTTCCTAGCTCGTCCAGGTCCAGCCGGGCTGCGAGCGAGAGAGGCCCCTCTCTCGTACAACAACATCTGGGACCAGATGTTGTGGTACAAAATGTGTCTTTAGCGGAGCATACGTCCGTCGCTCGGGACGCTCCGTTGTATAAGCAGTCCGCAGAGACTGTTAAGGCTTCCTCTTCTCGTCGGCGCACACGACCGCACCTTGGCTGCGTGACCTCCGATATTTTGCCAGCTTCGCCGATGAAGGATTCTTCGGCGACCAGGTCACACCATCCGGCAGCCAGGGATTCGAGACCGATGGACTCCGGACGTTCGCATAGGAAAAGTATGCGGGAGCCATCTGATGCGGAGCTGCCCTCGGCGAAGCAGCGAAAGACCGCGCCTCCGCAGGTCTCGACGTCGGACATTCTAGTGCAGATAGCACAGCTTATCGCAGCATCCCAGCAGCCGACAGAAACGGTGTCGGATCGAGAATTATCCGACGGCGCTGGGTCGGTACGCTCCGCCGAAGCATCGGGGGCGGACGACCGGGAACATCGGGAGGTCCGACCAGATGGTGAAAGGGATACGGATGAATTGGAGCTATCCCTTTCGGAACAACATAAAGCTGCCGTGGACTTCATCCGGCACTTTCTCCCTCAAGTTGTTCCGTCGGGCCAGACTGCTGCGCTTCCGGACAAGAGAATTATAGCGTCATTGGACTCTGAATTTTTTGAGCGGTTCAGGGACATCGCTCCCGAGTTTCCGTCGCAGTCCAATAATGTTGCAAGAACATTTGAATTATTGAACGACGCTATATTTAAACTTGCTTCCAGGACGGGGAAAGCAGGTTTCTTGTCCGCAAATACTCTCAACCTGCCTTTCATTAATGCAAGGAATAAATTCGACGCGGCAGGACAGGGTATACCGAGAGTTCCTCTGCGTATGGACGACGAGGCGGAAGACTTAGAGCTATCATTACCGTCGTCAGCTTCTACTCCAACCGCGGTGTTGGAAACAGCTATTGCGTCTAACAGAGCCAATTTAGATGCCTTATCTTACGCAGATCACCTTACTAAGGCGTTATCACTGCGCCTTCAAGGGGAAGAGTTTCAGGATATACAATCCTCTTTAAGACTTCTTTCAAGGGCAGTAGCTTATTCCACGTGTAACTCCGCCCTTTCAGTGGCAAATCTGGAGTTGGTTAGACGTGACGCAGCCCTAGCTACATCCACACTAGTGGATTCTAAGGTGAAGAACTCTCTTAGAGTCGCTTCGGTCTCAGGAGAACTTCTCTTTGACGGCAAGCTTTCCGCTATTTATGATAATATTAAAAAGAAAGCTAATGATTCTCTGTTGTTCAGATCCGCTCCTAAAAGGTCGGATACAGCAGACACGAATAAGGCGGGCACTTCTGGGTCTAATGCGCCCAAGAGAGGTTCCTATAGAGGTTCCGGTGCGTCCTCTTGGTCTTATCCGAGAGACCGTCAGGATAGCGACTCTCGTTCGGGACGTCCTTCAGGCCGGGACAACCGGTCGGACGCCCCGAGGTCGACGAGGCGAGGTGCGGGTCGTGGAAGACGTGGTTTCTCCTACCGCAGGCCTCGCAGGTCCAGGAGGTGATGGCTTAAACCTCTATCGCGTTCCGGTTGGCGGAAGGTTGTCGAGTTTTTCACAAGAGTGGGCGTCGATTACGGACGACCCGTGGGTGAGAGGAGTGACTTCGGAAGGTCTAAAGATATCCTTCAAACGAAAGCCTCCATTAACTCGAAGTCCAAAGTGGACTCATCTTCCGTCAAATCCACAGAAAAGAGACGCTCTGTTATCAGAGGTGCAGTCTCTTTTAATGAAGAACGCGGTAGAGGTCGTAGAAAACCAGGAATCGCTGGGATTCTACAGCCATCTGTTTCTGGTTCCGAAACCAGACGGCTCGTTCCGTCCAGTCATAGATTTGAGCTGGATAAACAAGCTGATCGTCGCTCCGAAGTTTTATATGGAGACGATTCGATCGGTCAGAGCGAGTATTCGGGTGAACGATTATGCAACGAGCATAGATCTCAAAGATGCGTACTTTCACGTCATGGTACATCCGACATTCCGAAAGTATCTACGCTTCGCAGTCCTAGGAGTGGTGTATCAGTTCCGGGCCATGTGCTTCGGATTGAATCTAGCACCCTGGGCTTTCACTCGGGTAATGAACTCGGTAATGATCTACTTCCGAGCTCATTCGTCTGCGGTAACGTCGGCCTACCTGGACGACATTCTTCAGAGGTACGGCAACGAGTTAACGCTTCAGAACGATGTTCAGAATCTTCTTCTATTGCTCCGACGTCTCGGTTTCATAGTAAACGAGGAGAAGTCGGATCTGGTGCCGTCCAAGTCATTCACTCATCTGGGAATGAGCTTCGAGACGCACAACAATCTCGTTCATCTGCCGTTAACCAGAGCGAAATTAGTCAGTTGTTACGCTCGCTATTGTCTGCATGCAGACAAAGTCACGGCGAGAGAATTTATGAGACTGATAGGTCTGTGCGGAGCCGCCGCGGATCTCATTCCGATGGGGCGGCTACGCACACGTCCTCTTCAAATTTTCCTGACTCAGAATTGGAGTGTGAAAATTCATTCGCTTGATGTAGACGTTCTCTTGTCAGATCAAGTGAAACAAGAGATTCAGACTTGGGCAAACATTCAGTGGTTAACTCAAGGAGTTCCGCTGCAGTTGCCGGATCCGAGTTTTACCATTATGACGGATGCCAGTCAAACAGGTTGGGGTGCATCATTAATCCCAACGGATTCGAGATGCCAGGGTCTTTGGGATCCGCAATTCCTGTGCAAGCACATAAACATCAAGGAAATGATGTCAATTTGGCTTGCGTTACGTCACTGGATGGACATTATTCACGATGCTCATGTCCAAATCCTATCCGACAATACGACAGTAGTGGCGTATATACGGAATCAGGGAGGCACTCATTCAGTTCCGTTGTTCAATCTAACGGAAAGAATCCTTCTGTTTGCGTTGGAACATCACGTTCTTCTTTCGGTCCGTCACATACCGGGTCGTCTGAATGTGTTAGCAGACTCCCTTTCACGAAAGGGTCGCTTGTTGCCGTCGGAGTGGACTCTCAACAAACAAGTATTCAATCAGATTTGCTACCAATGGGAACGGCCAATGATAGACTTATTTGCGACACATCTCAACAATCAGTTGCAGACGTATGTGTCCCCGTGTCCGGATCCAAGAGCATTTGCAGTAGACGCTCTGTCGATCCCTTGGGACGGAATGATAGGATATGCGTATCCTCCAGCGCCGTTAATTCAACAAGTATTGCTAAAGATAAAACAATCTCAATGCAAGATTCTGTTGGTAGCATCTCTGTCGCCACAGAGACCGTGGATAAATCTACTCAGGTGTCTGTTGTGGGACCTACCGCGGAAGCTTCCTCCACGAGAGGATCTTCTTTCGCAGGGGAAATCGCGCCAACTCCATCACAACCCGCAAGGTCTCAACCTTCACGTTTTTCCGTTGTGCGGTCCTTCTTGCATGGCAAGCACTTTACAGAACGAGCAGTGGACGCAATTTCTAACTGTAGGAGGACCTCCTCTTCGCTAAACTATGCGGCTAAGTGGAAGGTTTTCCGTCGTTGGTGTAGGGATCATTCTGTAGATATATTTGATCCCTCTATACCAGACATTGCAAACTTTCTAGTATACTTGTTTGACGAAATCAAACTGCAGCCTGTTACTATAAAGGGTTATAGATCTATGTTATCTGATACCTATGCACATCATGATAGTTTACAAATTGGATCTAATGTCTCTTTATCGAAATTGGTTAGAAACTTTTCGATAAATAGACCCAGAACTCTTAGATTAATTCCTAAGTGGAATTTAGCTTGGGTTCTCCTTAAATTGAAGGAAAAGCCATTTGAACCTCTTGGGACAGTAGATTTCAAATTCTTATCTTATAAGACAGCTTTTCTCTTAGCTTTCTCTTCTGCCAGAAGAGTCAGTGAGCTTCATGCACTATCGGTGGATGATTCTCATTATCGTAGTGTTGGGAACACTATCACCTTCACTACTAATGTGGGTTTTTTAGCTAAGAATCAGGCTCCTAATAAATATCCGGAACCTATTGTTATTAAGGCTCTTCCGTCTTCAGACGGGCGTAGGCCTTTACTCTGTCCTGTTAGAGCACTACATATCTATAAACAGAGATCTCAGTTCATCAGAAAGGGACGGAAACGTTTCTTTCTGTCTTTGATGCCTAATAGAAAGGACATTTCAGTCCATTCTATTGCTAGATGGATTCAGTTAACTATCCGTACTGCTTATGAAGATTTATCTTCTTCTCAGCAGTCTGTGCTTAAGATTTCTGCTCATGAAGTAAGAGCTCTTTCTACTTCCTGGGCTTATGCTAATAGTGTTGCTATTACAGATTTAATGAAGGCTGCTTATTGGTTTCAGCCATCCACATTTACTAATTTTTATCTCAGAAATATTGAGTCCATTTCTGGAGACCTGCATTGTTTAGGTCCGTTATCTGTTGCTCAGAATGTCGTCCACTAAACAGTTGCAACTATAGTTATGCAGGCTTTCTGTTCCGGCAGTGACTCCGTCCGGCTGCCCTCTTCGCTCTGGGCTATTTGACCCAGGGCAAGGGGAAGGGGGGGGGGGGGGGGGGCGGGTGTTCTCTTAGGTCACCTGCTTTATAGTGAAAAGCAAGGGAATGCCTCCTCCAAGACAGTATTTCTGAGTCGCTTCCGGGATGGTTTTAAAGTGTAATATTAATGTTTAATTTCATTCATGTCTTATTTTTAAAGTGTATCTCGGTGTGAAGCATTTGTATATGTCAAGTGTCAAACGGGCTTTAATATACAATACTCGGACACTTTTAAATGATTATAAAGAGTCTCAATTCTCTGGACTACTTTATTTATTGGCTTGCTTTAAAAATAATTAGTATAAGGGTTATACTGGATGTTAATAGAGAACATGAATGTTATTGTGCTCAATTATTAAGGGTAGTGTATCTTTCTAATTTAATATTAAATAAGAAAGATACATGTAAAGCCTAATACTCCTTTTCTCCTTAAGGGGTTACCTCTTTATTATATAATTGAGCTTATTGGATTTTCCTCTATGTCCTAGGCCCTCCAGCCTGTTTACTATTCAGCTAAGTCTGGGTCATTGGTATAGTATAAAAATGTTAAAAAATTTATAGTAATTTATATATTTTTTATACTTACCAATGACCCAGACGGGGATGGCCCTCCCTGAGTTGGGAACTCTTGCCTCCCCGCTGAGTACATAGCGCTGACCAGGCACTGCCAGTAAGAATGATAATTGGCGCCAATTTCGGGACGACTGCGTCACTGCGCATGCGCAGTAGAGGCGTACTATGGAGGTCCTTTAGGACATGATTTCTTTTTGTTTTGGATGCAAATTTTGGGGATTGGGTGGCAAAATTTGTGTTTGGCCCTGGTTTTGTTGGAGTTAGCACCAGCTAAGTCTGGGTCATTGGTAAGTATAAAAAATATATAAATTACTATAAATTTTTTAACTTTCCGGACTTTTTTTTGAAATGCTTCAACGGAATTCATGCTGATCACATCTAGGTTATAACATTTGTATAATTATTAATGCTCATTAGTCCGGTAGGGGACATTGTATTGCTTCAACGATACGTGAACTCTTGTTTAATTTCTTTTTCAGCATCATAATATTCCAATTGAAGATTTAACACAGCCTTTATTGGTATCTTTGCCGAAAAAGAAAGACATCAGGATGGGGCGCACCGAGAAGATATATTTAATCCCAGCACTTTGTGTCCTAACAGGTAAGTTTGTAGTTGAATATGAACTTAATTGAAGTTTTTCTAAGAGTTTGTTAGTTTATTGGCACTGTTCTTTAGTGTTGGGCGGTTTGCCGATACACCGACTTAGCCGGTTTCAAAATCAATACCGTTAGTAATATCGTCACATTTTCGAAAAACCGAAATATCGCCAACGTCATTGGCATAACTTGGCAATGACACCAACATCGACCTACCGGTACATAATTTGACGAAAGGGGCAATACTTCGTGAATTAGCATCCGCATTGGTAAGGAACAGGCAATAACTTCTGAAATATACTGCACTGTTAAGTTGGGACCTTCCAAAAGTGTTTACCGGTAAACTATTTTGTGAACTGATTCCCACATAATAGCAGGCATTTTCCCCCGATGTCGAACAAATTGGGAACTCTTATAATTGATTGGATAAAACAATGACGTAAATGTCTCAGGATCCCCACACGGTAAATTTACATGGATTCTCGGGGAGTGTGACGTTTTGGCCCTTTACCAGTTCGGCCCCGGGACGTTTCGGCCTTGATATTTTTTTAAACCTAAGACGAAAAGTTATCAGGGAAAATATCGAGGCCGAAACGATACTTGGAAGGGGACGTTTTGGCCTCCATAATTTGAAAAGTGTTTTACTAATCACCAAAGTAAGGAATAAAAAAACCCCAGAAAATCCATTAAAACCCACAGGTAAAATGAATGAGAAAAAGACATATGATGTCTTTATTTTGTCTCACATCCTTCTGTGACAAAATTTCTGACTTAATGAACCTCTTTGAGACAGCTTGTCTTTGATATTTGGTATTCAAGTGTACATGTTGTGTGAAATTTTGTAGGCCCAGCTATTGGATAATTTAAGAATCTTGATGTTTTATTCTGTAATGTTTGGGGGTCAAGGTACGCTTTGTAATATTTTAAAAAAATGCTTTGCAAAAGGCCAATTTGGGCGAAATTGTGAAGGCAGGTTTGGTTTTTGTTCTCAATCTTCTAATTTCTTGGAGAAATTTAATTTAATCACTTTTAGACTGAGGTAAGTTACCTTCTTTCACGTTATTCCACACTCCATTTTATACCATGAGAAAAAATTTTTACCAATAAAAAACGTCCCCAAAAAACTATAAAAAAAAAAAATTGAAAAACAAAAAAAAAATCGGGACGTTTCGGCCTCGACAGGTGGGTCGTTTCGGCCTCAGTCGAGGCCAAAACGTCCCGAAAAAAACTCTGAGGCCGAAACGACCCTGAACCTGATTCTCGCACTGGAGAATGTCTGATTCTGTATCCCCACATTAACCATCTGTTTAAAAATAGCTTTTTACAATTTTAACTAATGACAAAAGAGAAAACACACAGTTTGTGTGCAGGATGTCTAATATGGCTGCGCCCATGATCAAATGAAAATCTGCAGAACTATCAAGTGGCGCTGGTTGTGCTCATTCGTAATAAATTTTCCAGATTTAATTTTAAACACAACACATGGTTGATTTGTGTTTTTGCCGACGCAGATTGCTTGACCAGCAGCAATATTGTTTTCCCGAGGCTATTCTTTCAAATTTGCAGGGCTGCAGTGAGTCAACGACTGTTTTGCACTAATTCCGCAAATATCGCAATAATACCATAAACCGCGATATCATCCCGAAAATATCGCGGTTTTTATTTGGGTCGATATAGCCCAGCACTACTGTTCTTTATTGAAGAAACACTAGCAAAAAAAAAAACAATTCCAGAACTGCTCTGTCCAAATTGTTCCAACACTGGCCGAGATTAATGCAGTTTGTCAATGAAGTACTGGGGATTCATATTTGGACACCCCAGATCTGAAGCCCAAATTTTTACTTGGTGCTCTATGAGGAATATTATTCAAAGATCTTTTTCTGGTTCAGCATTGAAATGAAACTTGACATGTGGGTTGTGTTTGAGGAAGAACGCTATTTATTTTGGGGTGCTTGTACCAATCTCAAAATTGAAGTTTTTTGGGGGAGTTTGTTTCCGCTCCCTAATAAAGATTCTGCTGGGCCGATTGAAACCAAACTTGACGTGAATTGGGTATGATGAGAGGTGGAACCTGATTTATTTCATTGCGCAAAAGTCAAGGCTTCAGTGATGTTTTGACTTTCATGGTTTATGCTTTCTAATTAGTTTTGCTGGGGCAGTCGAAACCAAACTTGACATGTGGGGTATAATGAGAAGAACCCTTTTTATTTGTGGGTTATTGTGCTAATGGTCAAGGTCACCATGTCCTTTAACTCCAAAATGTTCCTGGTTACTGCTGGTTGCTGTATCAGAGCCTTTTTTGGCGGGGTGGGGGGGGGGGGGGGGGGGTGGGAGGATTAGCCGCGCTTGGTTGAGGAGGGGAGGATTAGCCACCCTTGGTGGCCAGCTGCAGTTATTTTCAATTTCTTTATGAAGAATCAATTAGTTTTTAGCTCACCTGAGCGAAGCTCAAGGGGAGCTTTACTAATCACTTTCTGTCCGTCGTCGTCCGTCCGGCGTTAACTTTACATTATCGACTTCTCCTCCTAAACCACTAGCCCAATTTTATTCAAATGTTGGCTAAATGTTTATTACCTAATGCCAATTCAGATTTGTTCAAATGAAGGTGCCCCTCCTCCTGGGTGGTGCCACACCCCCAAGGGGCACCAAAATCTTTGTAAATCTTCTTCTCATGAACCAGCAGTAGCAGAGACTTGATATTTGGTGTGCAGCTTCCTTTTGAGGTGTAGACTCAGATTTGTTCAAGAGAAGTTTGTGGGGCTATACTTGACGTTGTTATGAGAGGGGCAAAATTTTTTGCCCCGCCCAAAATTTCTATTTTCCAAACCGAGAGGCTGATTTGAACCAAATTTTATGTGAGGGCTTATTGGGTCATGAGTACTTGATTTATGCAAAAAAAAATTTTCCCGCAGCCCCGTGGGAACCGCAGGAGCTAAAAATAGAAAAAATTTAAAACGCCCATATCTCCAAAACTGCACAGCACTGAGAATTTTTATTTGGTGTGCAGCTTCCTTAGGACCAACAGAAAGGATTGGTAAAAAAAATTGCCATCGGTTTTATCATAGGGTACAGTTTCGGGACTTTGAAAAAGTGCTGAGTCAGCACTTTTTAACACTGTAGGCAATGGGAAAAACATTAAAAAATCTTCTTCTCCAGATCCAGCAGGCAGAATCTTTTGATATTTGGTATGCAACATTGTAGGGTGGATCTGATTCAAGTTTGTTCAAATCGGCCCCCTGGGTTCATATTTGGGCTCGGTATAGGAGCCCGATTTCGAACTTAGTGCATTTCAGGCAAATTTCTTAAAAAATCTTCTTCTCCAGATCCAGCAGGCAGAATCTTTTGATATTTGGTATGCAACATTGTGGGGTGGATCTGATTCAAGTTTGTTCAAATCGGCCCCCTGGGTTTATATTTGGGCTCAGTATAGGAGCCCAAATTTGAACTTACTGCATTTCAGGCAAATTTCTTTGAAAATCTTCTTCTCCAGATCCAGCAGGCAGAATCTTTTGATATTTGGTATGCAACATTGTAGGGTGGATCTGCTTCAAGTTTGTTCAAATCGGCTCCCTAGATTCATATTTGGGCTCACTATAGGAGCTCGAATTCGAATTTAGTGCATTTCAGGCAAATTTCTTCAAAAATCTTCTTCTCCAGATCCAGCAGGCAGAATCTTTTGATATTTGGTATGCAATGTTGCGGGGTAGATCTGATTCAAGTTTGTTCAAATCGGCCCCCTGGGTTTATATTTGGGCTCAGTATAGGAGCCCAAATTTGAACTTACTGCATTTCAGGCAAATTTCTTTGAAAATCTTCTTCTCCAGATCCAGCAGGCAGAATCTTTTGATATTTGGTATGCAACATTGTAGGGTGGATCTGCTTCAAGTTTGTTCAAATCGGCTCCCTAGATTCATATTTGGGCTCACTATAGGAGCTCGAATTCGAATTTAGTGCATTTCAGGCAAATTTCTTCAAAAATCTTCTTCTCCAGATCCAGCAGGCAGAATCTTTTGATATTTGGTATGCAATGTTGCGGGGTAGATCTGATTCAAGTTTGTTCAAATCGGCCCCCTGGATACATATTTGGGCTTACTATAGAAGCCCGAATTCGAACTTAGTGCATTTCAGGCAAATTTCTTAAAAAATCTTCTTCTCCAGATCCAGCAGGCAGAATCTTTTCATATTTGGTAAGCAACATTGTGGGGTGGATCTGATTCAAGATTGTTCAAATCGGCTCCCTGGGTTAATATTTGGGCTCAGTATAGGAGCCCGATTTCGAACTTAGTGCATTTCAGGCAAATTTCTTAAAAAATCTTCTCCAGATCCAGCAGGCAGAATCTTTTGATATTTGGTATGCAACATTGTAGGGTGGATCTGATTCAAGTTTGTTCAAATCGGCCCCCTGGGTTCATATTTGGGCTCAGTATAGGAGCCCGATTTCGAACTTAGTGCATTTAGGCAAATTTCTTAAAAAATCTTCTTCTCCAGATCCAGAAGGCAGAATCTTTTGATATTTGGTATGCAACATTGTGGGGTGGATCTGATTCAAGTTTGTTCAAATCGGCTTCCTAGATTCATATTTGGGCTCACTATAGAAGCTCGAATTTGAACTTAGTGCATTTCATGCAAATTTCTTAAAAAATCTTCTTCTCCAGATCCAGCAGGCAGAATCTTTTCATATTTGGTAAGCAACATTGTGGGGTGGATCTGATTCAAGTTTGTTCAAATCGGCCCCCTGGGTTTATATTTGGGCTCAGTATAGGAGCCCAAATTTGAACTTAGTGCATTTCAAGCAAATTTATTAAAAAATCTTCTTCTCCAGATCCAGCAGGCAGCATCTTTTGATATTTGGTATGCAACATTGTGGGGTGGATCTGATTCAAGTTTGTTCAAATCGGCTTCCTAGATTCATATTTGGGCTCACTATAGAAGCTCGAATTCGAACTTAGTGCATTTCAGGAAAATTTCTTAAAAAATCATCTTCTCCAGATCCAGCAGGCAGAATCTTTTGATATTTGGTATGCAACATTGCGGGGTGGATCTGATTCAAGTTTGTTCAAATCGGCCCCCTGGATTCATATTTGGGCTCACTATAGAAGCTCGAATTCAAACTTAGTGCATTTCGGGCAAATTTCTTCAAAAATCTTCTTCTCCAGATCCAAAAGGCAGAATCTTTTGATATTTGGTATGCAACATTGCGGGGTGGATCTGATTCAAGTTTGTTCAAATCGGCCCCCTGGATTCATATTTGGGCTTAATATAGAAGCCCGAATTCGCACTTAGTGCATTTCAGGCAAATTTCTTCAAAAATCTTCTTCTCCAGATCCAGCAGGCAGAATCTTTTGATATTTGGTATGCAACATTGCGGGGTGGATCTGATTCAAGTTTGTTCAAATCGGCCCCCTGGATTCATATTTGGGCTTAATATAGAAGCCCGAATTCGCACTTAGTGCATTTCGGGCAAATTTATTAAAAAATCTTCTTCTCCAGATCCAGCAGGCAGAATCTTTTGATATTTGGTATGCAACATTGTGGGGTGGATCTGATTGAAGTTTGTTCAAATCGGCTTCCTAGTTTCATATTTGGGCTCACTATAGAAGCTCGAATTCGAACTTAGTGCATTTCAGGCAAATTTCTTAAAAAATCTTCTTCTCCAGATCCAGCTTCAGAATCTTTTCATATTTGGTAAGCAACATTGTGGGGTGGATCTGATTCAAGTTTGTTCAAATCGGCCCCCTGGGTTTATATTTGGGCTCCGTATAGGAGCCCAAATTTTAACTTAGTGCGTTTCAGGCATATTTCTTAAAAAATCTTCTTCTCCAGATCCAGCAGGCAGAATCTTTTGATATTTGGTATGCAACATTGTAGGGTGGATCTGATTGTGATTCATGAACGTATTTATTTGTAAAGTTGATAGAATCTTAGACAAAATTTGCAGAAAAGATCTACTATAGAAGGGGTGGTATCCAGGGTGAACCGTTTACCCAAATCTAGCAGTACAAATGCATTATTCACACAAATCTTCGTTCAAATTTTATGACCCCTCATTGGAACACACGCATTCAGCTCATTCCAACAAAGGTCATATGCCATGTTTTCGAGACAAAGGAATAAAAATTTTAGTTATTCATGAAATTTTTAGGCAACTGTTGTCTGTTATTCACATTGCTTCATGAAATTTCAGTACTTTTAGAAGTTACCTCGGTAATCAAGGGTTAATTCCCCTTAATTAAATGTCGCCTCTAAAAAACAACCACTTTGCATATCTTACCTTTTTACCAGCATAACTGCCAAAACTTGTCAGCATTCTTCGCAAAAATCGCTATTCAAATTTTAATTTTTATCTCTTAAACATACATGTACTTATCGCTTGTAAATACCCCATTGGAATGAGCTTTTTGAGCTCATTCCAATGAGAGGTCGCACACCATGCTTTTTGAGTCAAAAAAGCAATTTTTTTAGTTATTCCAGAATTTCGTACGTAAAACACAGCTTTATGACTTCATATTAAAATGAGCTCTCTAAGCTTGTTCCAATCAACATTCACGCACTATGTCTTTCACACAAAAAATAAATTTTCCATTTATTCAGGAATTTTGTTTTCAAGAACACTCTTACCCCCCCCCCCCCCCCCCCCCCCCCCCCCCCCACACACACACACACAAACACACACACACACACAAACACAGACACACACACATCTAAAAGTTCGTCAGCAAAAAAACAGTTACTTCAATTTTTAAATGCATTATAGGAACAACTTGCCTAATCAAATTTAAATACTTTTGCATCATTCTGTATCTTGAACAAACCATTTACCATATCTTTACGCAAAATTCTCCAGCATCATTCACAAAAAAACACCATTATTTATATATTCACATTTCTGTCTCAAAAATATACCTGATCTTCCCATACCCCTATTGGAATAAGCTGTTTGAGCTTGTTCCAATGATGATAAAAAAAAATAAAATTTGTGAAAATTTTTGTTTTCTTGCATGCAAATATATACATGTAGCACATGGAAGATATCCACAGTTGGGGAGAGATGTCCAAGGCTATCTCTTCACATTCCTTGTTTGTGCTTCATGCTAAACCAGTTTGTCTGCAGAGATAAATTTGCTTTATTAAAAATCATTGGAGATTGGCCACACACCAATGATTTTAAATAAAACTAATTTTAGGTAACAAATGTTGAACTTCAAACAAAATCTATCACTCAACCAGTTAATGTTGATGAGGCATGACATGGTGAAGGTGACCTAAAATACTTCTTAGAGTCACTTTGTCAGGTGAGCGATTAAGGCCACGTGGGGCCTCTTGTTTTTAGGTGTGATTCAATGCCTTTCTTCTGTTTCTACCAACAGTCTTTGAAAATGTTTGTGAATCTCTCAGCATAGTTAATTATATAGTTTATATAGTTTAGATTGGAATTAAATTTATCTTGTGATTTTAAACACTTGTCAAGAGCATGTTATAATCCTGTGCCTTATTTATATTGTAGGACTATCAGAAGAAGTCAGGGCAGATTTTCATGTGATGAAAGATGTTGCAGTACACACGCGTGTTTCCCCTGCAGATCGGAGCAATACTCTTGAGACATTCATGAGGAAAATACAGAGGTAAGTTAGTATATCTTTATTGACAGGTGTTTTTTAAATAATTAATACAACGTATTTGTAATATATTTCAATTAACCCCCTGCCTAGAACAAATGGCTGTTGGAACTGTCTTAACCCTTTACCCAACGCAGACGATTTCAAAATTTATTTTTTTGAATATCATTTTTTAAATTTTTTCAAAAAATTTCAACAAAACCATATCATGTGACCCCTCTTTGGAACGAGCTCGACAAGCTCGTTCCAAAGAGGGGTCACATGATATGGTTTTGTTGAAATTTTTCGAAATACAATATTTTTTTCAGCTGCTGAATTTGCATATTACGCAGACGGATGCGGGCGATTCGTTGGGTAAAACTCTATTACAGTGTGTGAAGTAACTTTCAAAATCTAAATACGCTCCATGCAGTAGGTAAAATGAACTGCCTGAACAATAGAAAATTGTTTGATCGAACCAAATAAAATTCTTCAGGGTGCATTGCTATAATCATACTTCGTGTTGTTTTTAGTTTTCCTGGATGAAGACACAATGTAGCGCAGTCAGATGATCTGATCCTGTCTAATGTGGGAACACAGGGAAGTTTAACCATTCTTATTTACTATGGTACACAAGTTCTGCTTTACCAGTCCTGGAAATGAGATGGGTGCAGGTGCATTTGCTCCCATCAGTACCCGTGTTTTCTATTTTACGGGAGCTAAAAATTGCAATTGTTGAAAATGTTGTGCTAATATAGTGTGAGGGCATATGTGTGTTGTTTTGAGAAAGCAACACTCTGCAGCCAGTGGCAAGTTACTGTCACAATTCAGTAATTCCTTATACATTTAGCCCCCTTTAACCCAATTGGCCGCTTTTCTGGCCAGGAACATGATACGTCATAACATCATTAAATAAGATGGCTGTTCAGTAAATGTGTGAGGTAGAGCAATCAATATTTTCAACGTGCAGCTCCGGGGCTGCACGTTGAAAATATTGATTGGTCTACCTCAAATAATGAATATGGACACTTCTAATTGCTACTATTGAAATGACATGGAAGATACCACTAGAGTTCAAAAAGTTAAGGTTTCTGGTGTTTGGTGACAGTATTCCCTCGAAAATTGATATACTAACATTTTACAGGTGCAATTTACTCCTGTCTCTGAATTCAGGGGAGCTTAAAACTGCACCCATCAATTTTGTTCATTTCCAGCACTGCTTTACTGGTAAAATGGGACCCAGAACCAAAGCCTGATGAGGAAATCCTCTGAAGTGAGCAGCCTGTGTCATAGACCCGTAACGATACGCTTTGGCCACGATACGATTCGTATCTCGATATTTTACCTGTGATACGATACGTATCTAGATACGTATCTTCAAACTATCTTGATTCAGTTTGTATATATACACTGCACCAGTGCACCTGTCACTTCAGTATAACCCCCTTGAACAGCAATGATTGAGAGTGGGTGATCTTGTATGACTTGAACTTCTATAGGGTCACTCTTTCTCAGCCAGTGGGATTCAGGGAGACTGAGGGAGTGAGGTTCTGAACATTTTTCATTGCTTAAAAATTTAAACGTTGATTGCATTCTTATATTCTGACAGGGTTACACAGTGTGTAACCTGTGTAACCCTGTCAGAATATAAGAATACAATCAATGTTTAGATACACACAAGGAATCAGGGATTTGGGGAATTTAATTAATTTTGTTTCCAGGCAAAGCTTGTTCAACTTCAATGAATTTTATTACCCTACTGACTGAGTCTGACTCGTGTCGAAGCCCATACTCGTGCCGAAGCCCCCCCCCCTCCCCTCCCCCCCCCCTCCCGTTTCTTCAGATTTGTGAACCAGGGTGCCCTACTCGAGTCAAAGCCCACCCCCAAGTTTCAAATTGGACGAAAGTTGTTTGAGATAAGACGTCAAATTTACAGGCATCAAATGGAAAAACAGGTGACTTGTTGCAACACTGTACTTACCAAAAAAACTGTAATACTGTATTATGTATATTTTTTGGAGTTGAGGTTTTTGTGTTGTTAAATTCGTCTTTTGTGTAATACATTATGTCTGTTTTCAGTGCAATAAGTCTTTATTAAAAAATTATATATCCCAAGCAAAATTGACTTGTTTATTTTTTTGTTGACCTCGTTTTGGAAGCTGTCACTTGTTTTAAATGAGTGTGCAGGCTGCTGTCAATAGTTGTCTGAAACACGCCCACAACATATAGTTTTCACAGTTTTCACAGTGGTTGAATATCATCAGAAAGATACTGATTGAATACTGCGACTTTCGGGCGGTGCACAACTCATTGTGAAAGAACACTGCGACTTTCGAGCGTGCACAACTCATTGTGAAAAACGGGTGTTCAGAAATTAATGAGTAAGTGGTAATTGAAAATAAAAAATAATTACAACTCTAGTATTTGAGAATTATATAACAATATAACCAGGGATATGATTTATGACTTATTGGTTCAATAAAACATGCTGATTTATCATTTTATCATGCTCTGCAGCATGTGAAGTTATGAGTTTCAGTGTAAAATCAATTTTTCGAATTTTGCCAAGGGAGGCAACTATTTTGTTATTCATATTCCGCTGTGCCAAATTTTATCTGGTCTTCAAGTTCATATTATGATTTTTTTTATTGATTTTGTGTGAAGCTATATTTTTGTTGTATTCGTAATAAATGTAGTACATATTTAAAAAAAAAAAAACAGCTATTTTTAAACAGACTGTGTTTGTCTGTTTTCAAGGGGGTGGTTTGCAGTGTTGATTGACGTACTTACGTCCATTTCTGGCTTCGAGAGTAACCTGTACAAAAAAATATGAAAACAAAACCGCATGGTTTTCTGTTTGTTTTATTCATTAAATTGAGGATTAAAACCCAAAATCTGAAAATGAAACGTATATACAAGATAATTATGAGAATTTTTAAAGCAAATTCTACAGAATTGGTAGGCGGTTTCCAAAGAAACGTAACATACCCAGTGCCAGTGGATACTGACTTGTCTCATATCGCCAATTTCCATCGCATCCAAACGCGACTTGCAAGCACAATTACTCGTCCCGAAACTCCCCCCCCCCCCCTCCCCCCCCCCCCACTTTGCAATTTATCCACTGCAAGCACCCCCTGGGCTTCGACACGAGTCAGTATGGTATAAGAAGAAGTGATAGACTGTCGTGTATGTAAGCATTTAATCAAGCGACCATTACCAATCCAACCGCATCGCGATTCCGCGATACGGCACTTCCCAACCGATACGCGTATCTCGGGGAGAGTGTATCGCGATGCATCGGTGTATCGTTACGGGCCTACTGTGTCAGGGTGTGCACATCCTTGAAAAGTCCTTGAATTTTGAAAATTAAGAAAATGTACTTGAAAAGTACTTGAAAATCCATCAGACTCCTTGAAAGTTCTTGAATTTTGCCCTATATCATTTTTACCTGTGTAGTAGTGGACAATTGAAACATCTCTTTGCACTTGTTTTAGTTGAAAAACAAAAAAAAAACGAACATAAATAATGGATAATCGATAAATGAGGAATTAAAAATTTCAGGCATTATTTAACTGGATGTCATGCTGTAAGTACCATAATTTTGTTGCAGAGCATTTTGGAAGCACCGGTTTCCTGGAATTTAGATGGATGAGGTAGAGGACACTTTCAACCCTTTTCCCAGTGTAACGGCCAAAACCGTCCACCACTGTTCTCAAACATGGCCATTAATTTCAATTATTTTTTTCATTTTTTGTCTCAAAAACATAGGTTATGACCCCTTGTTGGGACGAGCTGATCGAGCACGTTCCAATGAGGGGTCATAACCTATGTTTTTGAGACAAAAAATTAGTTATTTAAGAATTTTTTTGCAAGTATTGTCTGCTTTTCATGTAAGGTGAAGGGTTAAAGTAGGTAAGGCTTCTAAAAATAGTCAATTCCAAATGTACATTTAAAAAAAAACATCCTTGGAAAATGATATGTCCTTGAAAAGTCCTTTAATTTTTTTGGGCTTTGACTGTATGAACTCTGTATGTATAAACAATTGGCTGATGTTGACTTAGACACTCCCCCTCCCCCCCCCTCCCCATTGCCCACGTGAGGGCATGGTTGCATTGTGTACTAAAGTGTACTGCACATCATTGGTGCACCTGTCTTCAACCAATGCTAACCCTGCTTGTGTGGAGTTGGTATGTTGGGGAGCTGACAGTTACTCGCCTTTGCTCGGTGGTTTTCTCCGGGTACTCCAGCTTCCTCCACCCATAAAACTGTCATGGTCATGATTAGCCATTGTGCAGAAATATGTGACCTTAAAAACACCAATAAATAAATAAATGTTGACTTTGTCTGTATTGTGAGGAAGCTAAAGAGGCTGAAAGTAACCTGAAACACCTATAAACAAATAATCCAATCCTGTGTTACATTACTTTCATGTCAAGGGTGTTTTTAAGAATGAATTTGTAGATCTGACTTCATCTATTTAGGATTAAAAAGAAAAGCGCACAAAATAAAACCTTGCTTGATGCATTTTGTTATTCATGAGCTTTGATGAGTCATTCTTGACTCATAGTTTGATGCAAGTGGTTTGAAACAGCTGAATAATTTCATTCACAGAAGAACTTTAGTGATTTTCAGTCAAACAGTTAGTTGGTATTGATAAAAATAATATGTTTTTATAACCCTACTTTCTAAGAAAATGGGGGGTATACTAGATTACATGCGTCCGTGTGTCCGTCTATCTGTGTCTGAGTCCGTCCGAGAATATTCATACCGTTTTAATTCATTTATGATTCATTGGTCCATCACTGCAGTGGGGTATGAATTGCCTTCAGCAATAGCTCTTGTATTGATTCAACTTGACAATGTCAGGTATGAGCTATTGGGTTGGGTTGCAATCATCATCCATCCGTTTGTTCCTCTGTCCGTTCACAATTTCTTTAGCAGACCCTACAGGCTGCAGCTCTCATCCGATCAATTCCAAATTTCAGACTTGGCTTTGGGGCAATGTCTAGATAGGAGCTATCGAATTTGCTGAAAAACATGGCTGCCAGCCGTCTTTTTAGATTTGGCATATAAATTATCAACAATTCCATTGCCACTCCCTACGGGTGGCATCTCTCACTCAATCTTATTCGTATTTCATATATAGCTTGGTTGGATGGGAGCTATCAAATTTTTAGTCAAGTTATGATGAATTCAAACTCGGCTTATAGTTTGCTGAATGGCGGGCAGGTGAGTGTAAACAATTGGTTTCCGGATGATAACTTGATAATGGTTCGACCCACATTCATGAAACTTTATAGGTAGGTTGGCATTGGTGAGCGGAAGAACCGTATTTACTTTGGACTTGCTTGGTGAAAGGTCAAGGTCACAGTGACCTTGGACTTTGTAAATTGTAATCAATTGGTTTCTCGATAATAACTTTACTTTGGTTCAACTCACATTCATGAAACTTCATATGTAGGTTGTCCTTCATGAGAGGAAGAACCCTATTTATTTTGGACTCATTAGGTCAAAGTTCAATGTCACAGTAACCCTGAACATAGTAAATCAAAACAGTTGGTTTCCGGATGATAATTTGATAATGGTTCGACCCACGTTCATGAAACTTCATAGTTAGGTTGGCATCAGTGAGAGGAAGAACCGTATTTATTTTGGACTCGCTAGGTGAAAGGTCAAGGTCACAGTGACCTTAAATCATAAACAATTGTATTTTTATACTGTACCAATGACCCAGGCATAGCTGGTGCTAACTCTTAAAAATATAGGGCCAAACACAAATTTTGCCCCCCAATCCCCAAAATTTGCATCTAAAACCAAAGAAAACATGTCCTGAATGGCCCTCCATACTTCACCTCTACTGCGCATGCGCAGTGTCAAGGACGTCCCGAAATTGGCGCCATTAATCATTCTTTGTTTGGCCCTTCATCAGTTAACATCTGACTGATCTTTGTGCTTGTAAATCTCAGTTTAAATGATGCCAGACACATAAATATTAGTGAAATGGTGATTCTAAGGAGGATATAGAAGGAGGAGAGGAAAAATGAGTGACAGAAAATTATCAGGGCTGTAACTTAAAATTTTTTAATGAAGTTATGTTAAGTTACCTATTTTCGAGGCAACAGCCTGTTGTGGTCATTCTTGTTATCAAGTTACACTGCTTGTTCAGTGCTTTCCTCTCTCCCTTTCCTTTAAGTCCCCTCTTGCTATTCTCCCATGCTTTTGGCATATTTTCTGTAATATTATTACTAAAATTTCTTGGGAGTTTTAGCTGGATAACAGAATGAATTCTGTTCTTTTCCCCATGTTTTACGTCTTCACCTATGGGTGGTTAGGCGTAGTGTTCTGCATCTACCATCTGATGTTCTGCAGTTTCTTCCCTGGAAGTCTCTGTTTTGCATCAGATAGTGTATTATTGGTAACTGATTTCAGGCCAGGGTGCCTGGAGTCTTGATCTGGTGTTTTTACACTTATTGTTTACATTTCCAACAGCCCTCTGTGTGAGAGGGGATTTCTTGAAAATAATATCTTGATGTTAATTTAATCATAACTAGATACATTATTATTGTTCGTAAGTGTTGCATAAATTGTTTAAAATATTTTTAGAATTTTTGTCCACACTTAGGCTTGGGATCCATTGGGGCTCAACGTTACTTTTCAGAAACTTGGGCTGTTCTGAAAAAATATTTTTTCAATATTTTTTGATTTCAATTCATTTTTCTATGTTAATGGATCATGTTATTATGTATTTTGATTGTCAGGGGTTGGTGCGAGTACTAGGACTTTGTTTTCTTTTCACAATGAAAGGATATTGTTCAATTGTAATAAGAGGAAATCTTCCTCTGACTTTCATAATCATTGTATAATGTAGTCAGTGTACTTGCACTAACTCCTGTTCTGTATGTGTTAATTTCGATGACAACATGGGAAGCATGTGTCACGGTATGTTAGTGGGGAATTGGCCATTCCGGTCCTTTCCCCGCAGGGTCACTCTACTTTATCAATCTCTATTTCAGACGATCATGATCAGGGTGATGTATCCGTGATGTCTTCCAAAAGTGTGCCTCCGTCGTCACAATTAATGACGAGTTAGCGGAAAAGTGCTCATGTAAATACGTCAATTGCCTAAGAGGACCCTAGTAGGTTCGATGGCCTTTGACGTCCGCTAGCTCGCCCGGTGTAGCATCCATTCATCGAATGGTTCGGCAGCCGGGTTCGTCCGTTGCGGTCTAGAAGGAGTTTTGGGTGATGCGAGCACTATAAATCAATCAAATGCACACCCAGTGACGGTGGATTAGAGGAGAGAACGGAGGAAGCCTTTTAGTCCGGTTCCTAGCTCGTCCAGGTCCATCCGGACTGCGAGCGAGAGAGGCCCCTCTCTTGTACAACAACATCTGGCCCCAGATGTTGTGGTACAAAGTGTTTCGCATTCGGAGCATACGTCCGCCGCTCGGGATGCTCCGATATATAGTCAGTCCGGAGAGACTGTCAATAAGGCTTCCTCATCCTCATGGTAGCGCACACGACCGCTCTTGGCTACGTGACCTCGGATATCCAGTCAGCTTCGCCAATCAGAGAATCATCGGCGACCAGGTCACACCATCCGGTAGCCAGGGACACGAGGCCTGCAGACTCCAGACGTTCGCATAAGAAAGTGTGCGGGAGTCAACGTACACGGAGCTTCCAGCGGCAAAGCATCGTAAGACCGCTACTGCACAGGCCTCGGTGACGGACGTGCTATCCCAAATAGCACAGCTTATCGCAGCATCCCAGCAACGACAGAATCTCTGTCGCATTATGTATTATCCGATGACGCTGGGTCGGGACGCTCCGCGGAAGCAGGTACGGACGTCCGAGAATTTCATCCAGTCCGACGGGATACCGAAAGGGATTCGGGGGATTTCGAGCTTTCCCTTTCGGAACAACATAAGCTGCTGTGTATGTCATCTGACTTTATCTTCTAGAGGTTCTTTCGTAGGACCAGAATGCTGCGATGCCGAATAAGAAACTGATAGCGTCGGTGGACACAGAAATTTTTTGGTTCGGTTCAGGGACATCGTCCCTCAGTTCCGACACAGTCCAATAATGTCACACAACTTTCAAATTATTGAACGACGCTATATATATTATTATATGCTTGCTATTAACAAGCATGTCTGGTTTCTTGTTCGCAAAGTTACTGAGATGTCTTTCAAAGTGTGATTAGTAGGATCGACGGTCATTTGTCGCCTGCTAGCTCCCCCGGTGAAGCAATCATTCACAGATTGGTTGTGATGCTGGGTTCATCCGTTGCGGTCCAGGAGAAGAGAAGGGTTGTTGCGAGCTCTATAATCTCGGACGACGCACACCCTGCGACGGCGGATCGGAGGATGGAACGGAGGAAGCCAGTCAGTCCGGTAGCTAGCTCGTCCAGGTCTATCCAGACCGCGAGCGAGAGAGGCCTCCTCTCTCTTACAACAACATCTGGGCCCTGATGTTGTACGTACGTTTGTCAGCCGGAGCATACGTCCACTCCTCCTGCTCGGGGCGCTCCGTCACCTAGACAGTCTGGCACGGTTAGTTTAATGGCTTCCTCATCCACACATCAGCACACACGACCGCACCTTGGCTACGTGACTGCAAATATCCAGCCTGCTTCGCCGATCCATGTCGACCAGGTCATGCCATCCGCTAGCCAAGGACACGAGGCCGTTCCAGTTGGGACATTCGCATAACAAGTATGCAGGAATTAGCATCCCAGGAGCTTCCTGCGGCTAAAGTACGTAAGACCACGGCTCCACAGGCCTTGGACGGACTTGCTATCACAGATAGCTCAACTCATCGCAGCATTCCAGAGCCATCAGAATCTTTTTCAGTACAGGAACTGTCTGAGGAAGCTGGGTCGGTTCACTCCCCTGTAGAGTTGGTAAGGGACGACCGAGATTCTCATGTGGTCCAGTCGGATGGTGAAAGGGAATCAGCAGAGCTGGAATTTTCCCTTTCTGAACAACATAAGGTGGCCATAGATTTCATCTGGCAACACCTTCCAGAAGTTGTTCCTCCAGACCAAAATGCTGCGTTACCTGATAAGAGACCGATAGCGTCACTGGACACATACTTTTTCGGCCGGAATAGGAACATTGCGCCTGAGTTTCCGACCCAGTCCAGAAATGTCACACGGACATTTGATCTTCTTATTGACGCTATATTCAAGCTAGCCTCTAAGACTGGCAAATCCAGTTTCTTATCGTCTCATGCTCTAGAGCTGCCTTTCATCTATAATTGAAATAGATTTGAAATGGCAGGACAGGGCATGCCGAGAGTTCCTCTGCGTTTAAACGACCAGGCAGAAGACTTGGAGTTGCCATTGCCAGCATCTATGTCAGTTCATTCCAGTATGCTGGAGACGACAATCTCGTCTAACACAATCAGTTTAGACGCATTATCTTACGCAGATCACCTTACCAGAGCGTTATCACTACGTCTCGAAGGAAAAGAATTCCAGGATGTTCAAACTTCCTTGAGAGTTCTTTCGAGGGCCATAGCATATTCTACCTATAACTCCGCCCTTTCAGTGGCAAATCTGGAGTTACTTAGACGTGATGTTGCCCTGGCTGCATCCACAAGAGTGGATAGAAAGGTGAAAAACTCTCTTTGAGTCGCTCTGGTCTCCTGAGAGCTTCTCTTCGACGATAAGATTTCTATATCTATCAACAGATTACTAAGAAAGCTTCAGACTCTGTCTTTTAAATCCGCTTCGCGAAAGTCGGACTCAGCAGAGAGGAGTAAGGCAGGCACTTCTGGGGCGAGTACGTCCAATGGAAGTTCCTATAGTGGATCTAAGAAAACCTCTACGTCTTACTTTAGAGACCCTCAGAGTAGCGACTCACGTAGGGGTAGTAATGCTGGCCAAGACAACCGGTCAGATGCCTCTAGGTCGATTGGGCGAGGTGTGGGTCGTGGAGGATGTAGTTTCTCCTTCCGCAAGCCTTGCAAGTCCAGGAGGTGATGGTCTAAACCTCTATTGCGTTCCAGTGGGCGGAAGGCTGTCGAGATTCTTATCCAATTGGTTGTCAATTACAGATGAACCATGGGTGCAGGGGGTTATTTCCGAAGGTCCAAAACGGTCCTTCAAGGAAAAAACTCACATTGGCTCGGCTTCCGTCAAACCTTCAGAAGAGAAATTCACTTCTATCAGAAGTCCAATCTTTTCTGGAGAAGAATGCGATAGTGGTCGTAGAAAACCAGGAATTTCCAGGTTTCTACAGTCACCTGTTCCTGGTTCCAAAACCAGATGGCTTGTTTAGTCCAGTTACAGATCTGAGCTGGATAAACAAGCTGATCGTGGCTCCGAAATTTATATGGAGGCCATCTGATCGGTCAGAGCGGCGTTCAGAAAGTATCTTCGCTTCGCTGTCCTAGGAGTCGTTTGTTAGTTCCGAGCTATGTGCTTCGGTCTGAATCTAGCGATCTGGGCTTTCACTCGAATAATGAACTCGGTAATGAATCATTTCCGAGCTCATTCGTCTGCGCTATCGTCGGCCTCCTTGGACGACCTTCTTCAGAGGTTCGGCAACAAGTTAACGCTTCAGAGCGATGTTCACAGTCTGCTTCAACTGCTCTGACTTCTCGGTTTTATAGTCAACGAAAAGAGGTCGGATCTAGTGCCGTCCAAGTCATTCACCCATGTGGGAATGAGTTTCGAGACGCACAACAGTCTCGTTCGTCTGCCGTTAACCAGAGCGAAATTAATCAGTTGTTACGCTCATTTTTGTCTTCACTCAATGTAGTAACAGCGAGTGTGTTCATGCAACTGATAGGTTTATGCGGAGCCGCCGCGGATGTTATTCCTATACGGTGACTACGCACTCGTACACTCCTGATATTTTTTACTCAGAATTGGAGTGTGAAGATTCATTCGCTCGACACGAACATCGTCTTGTCGAATCAAGTGAAACAGGAGATTCAGACTTGGGCAGATATTCAGTGGTTAACTCGGGGAGTACCACTGCAACTGCCGGATCCAATTTTTACGATAATGACGGATGCGAGTCAAACAGGTTGGAGCGCAACTTTGAGCCCATCAGATTCGAGGTGCCATGGTCTTTGGGATGCGTAGTTCCTAAACAAGCACATGAACATCAAGGAGATGATGTCAGTTTGGCTTGCGCTACGTCATTGGATGAACATTATTCAGAATGACAGCAGTAGCGTATATTCGGAACCAGGGAGGCACTCATTCCATTCCGTTGTTCAACTTAACAGAAAGAATCCTTCTGTTTGTCCTAGAGCGTCAAGTTCTTTTGTCGGTCCGTCATATTCCGGGTCGTCTGAACTTTATAGCGAACTCCCTTTCTCAGAAAGGTCGTATGTTGCCGTCAGAATGTACTCGCAACAAACGAGTATTCAATCAGATTTGCTACCAATGGGATGACCCTATGATAGACTTATTTGCGACGCATCTCAACAATCAGTTGCAGACGTATGTATCGCCATGCCCCGATCCTTGAGCATTGGCAGTAGATGCCCTCTCGATCTCTTGGGATGGAATGATAGGATATGCTTATCCTCCAGCTCCGTTGTTTCAACAGATATTGCTAATCAAACAATCTCACAGGGCTTGATTTAATCTTGAATAGCAATTTACTATTCACCCTGGAAAATTGATTAGCAGTTGATCCAAAAGCACTTGAAACTAATAAATCTTGAATAGCAAAATTCAGAAATTGGAGAGCAAAGTGCTATGCTAATCCAGTTAAATCGAGCCCTGCAATCTCACTGCAGGATTCTGTTGGTAGCATCACTGTCACCCTAGAGACCATGGATAAATCTACTCAGGTGTCTGTTGTGGGATGTTCCGTGGAAGCTTCCTCCATTGGAGGACCTTCTTTCGCAGGGGAAATCGTGCACACTGCATCACAACCCGCAAGGTTTCAACCTTCAAGTATTTCCGTTGTGCGTTCCTTCTTGCAAGGCAAGCAATTTACAGGACGAGCAGTGGACGCAATTTCTAATTGTAGGAGGACCTCCTCTTCGCTAAATTATGCTGCTAAGTGGAAGGTTTTCTCTCGATGGTGTAGGGATCATTTTGTTGATATTTATAATCCCTCCATTCCAGACATTGCTAATTTACTGGTCTACTTGTTTGACGAGATCAAACTGCAGCCAGTTACTATTGAGGGTTGTAAGTCTATGCTATCGGATACCTATGATCACCATGATAGCTTACAAATTGGACCTAATGTCTTTTTATCTAAGTTAGTGAAAAACTTTTCGATAAATAGACTTACAACCCTTAGGTTAATTCCTAAGTGGAATTCAGCTTGGGTTCTTCTGAAGCTAAAAGAAGTTCCATTTGAGCCTCTTGATACAGTGGACTTCAAATACTTATCTTAAAGCCTCACAAAGTAGATACTCTGTTTCTCAGGCCATTTTTTGTAAAATTGCATGCATGCAGGCTTTTTTTTTCTTTTTTTTTTTTTCTATTTTTGTGATTATTTCTTTGCCACTAAAATGTTCTTGGTTTGTTTTATGTTTTAAGCCCCATAATCTACTTAATAGCATGGATGGTGGTGTATTACGTCTCTTGAGTGCAAGAAGGCTTTGCAATGCTAAAGCATTGCAAAGCCTTCTTGCACTCAAGGGACAATTTTATTAACTTGGGTCAAATATCAGACATAATCAATTTGATTTGGGTTTTTTTTAAGTTTGGATAGGTTATAAAAAGAGAGCATGCGTCAGCCAAAAGGACCATACATGGGGGGTGGGGGGGCTGAGAAACAGATTTTTATTTTTTTTTTAGGCTTAAGACAGCTTTTCTCTTAGCCTTCTCTTCTGCTAGAAGAGTTAGTGAGCTTCATGCACTATCTGTTGATGATTCTCACTATCGTAGTGTTGGTAATACTATTACATTGACTACGATGTTGAATTTTTTACCAAGAATCAGGCTCCTAATAAGTACCCGAAACCTATGGTTATTAAGGCTCTTCCGTCTTCAGATGGTCATAGGCCTTTGCTTTGTCCAGTTAGAGCTATGCGTATTTACAAACGCAGATCTGAGTTTGAGTTTATCAGAAAGGGACGTAAGCATTTCTTTCTGTCTCTGATGCCTAATAGAAAGGACATTACGGTCCATTCTATTGCAAGGTGGATTCTATTAACTATCTGTACTGCTTATGAAAAATTATCTTCAACTCAGCAGTCTCTGCTGAAGATTTCGGCGGATAAAGTAAGAGCGCTGTCTACATCTTGGGCTTATGCTAATAGCATTGCTATTACCGATTTGATGAAGGCTGCATATTGGTCTCAGCCTTCCACGTTCACGAAATTTTATCTTAGAAATATTGAGTCCATTTCTGGCGATCTGCGTTGTTTAGGTCCGTTATCTGTTGCCCAGAATGTCGTCCACTAAACAGTTGCAACTATAGTTATGCAGGCTTTCTGTTCTGGCAGTGACTTTGTCCTGTTGCCCTCTTTGTTCTGGGGTATTTGACCCAGAGCAAGGGGAAGGTAAAGTGTAGCTCGGTGTGAAGCATTTGTATATGTCACGTGTCATACGAGCGTTAATATACATTCCTCGGACCCTTTTAAATGAAGTATAAAGAGTCTCATTCTCTGGACTATCTTTATTTATTGGCTTTCCTTTTAAAAAAATTAGTATAATGGGTTATACTGGATGTTAATAGAGATCATTGATGTTATTGTGCTCAATTATGGAATGGTGTTGTGTCTTTCTTCTTTGTTATAAACAAGAAAGATACATGTAAAGGCTGTTATCCTTTTCTCCTTGAGGGGATAATTCTGTTGACATGTAATTGAGTCTATTAGATTATCCTTTATGTCCTAGGCCCTCCAGCCTTTTTTCTATTCAGCTAAGTCTGGGTCATTGGTACAGTATAAAAATGTTAAAAAATTTATAGTAATTTATAT
Source organism: Pictodentalium vernedei (assembly GCA_031216915.1). Classification (NCBI taxonomy): domain Eukaryota; kingdom Metazoa; phylum Mollusca; class Scaphopoda; order Dentaliida; family Dentaliidae; genus Pictodentalium; species Pictodentalium vernedei. Next base: position 198,743,041 of record CM062294.1, read on the forward strand.
ATTTTTTATTATCAATGACCTAGTCGGGGATGGCCCTCCCATAAAGTGTGGAGGACCACATAGGACATTGAATTTTTGGATTTTGATGCAAATTTTGGGGGTGGGGGGCAAAATTTGTGTTTGGTCCTACAATGAGTTAGCACCAGCTAAGTCTGGGTCATTGTTAAGTATAAAAAATATATAAATTATAAATTTTTTAACTTTTATGCCTCCCCCCCCCCCCCCCCCCCCCGACTCACTTCAGGTGGCATATAATGATTGAAGTGTGCATGTGTCTGTCCATCTGTCCATTTGTGTGTGTGCCCTAGCCAATAACTCAAAAACGGTTAGGGCCACAGGCATCAAACTTCACACAATTATAAAGGATCATGGGAGGATGTGTCACACACCATAGCCGCATTCGTACCTTCAAGGTCAAGGTCACACTAAAAATTGTTCAATATTTGTGTCTCAGCCATAATTCCGAAACGAATCATAGTGCAGTTGTTAAAACTTTTTACAAATGTTAAGGACAGTCAGAAGGTGTGTCACGTATAATAGATTCCGCCGCATCTGCAAGGTGGAGGTCACGATTGACCTTCATATGTTCAGGGTCACAGATCGTGTCTCAAGCATAACTCCAAAACTATTAAGGCTACAATCATCTAACATCTCTCAATTATAAAGGACAATGGGTGGATGTGTTACACACCACAGCCAGGTCTGTAAGGTCAAGGTCACATTTCAAGGTCACACTGAACACGGTTAGGGCCACAGTCATCAAACTTCACACAATTATAAAGGACCATGGGAGGATGTGTCACACACCATAGCTGGATTTGTACCTTCAAGGTCAAGGTCACACTAGAAATCTGTCAATATTCGTGGCTCAGCCATAACTCAGAAACGAATCATAGTACAATTGTTAAACCTTTTACAAATGTTAAGGACAGTCAGAAGGTGTGTCGTGTATAATAGTTTCTGCCGCATCTGCAAGGTGAAGGTCACAAGGGGGCTGGGGCATGTTACCTTAGTAACATTTTTCTTGTTCTAAATTACATTGAAAAATGGTGCTCTGCTCACTCAATCTTTTTATGCCCAAAACCTTGAAAAGTCGAAGGGATATCTAGTGGAGATTTCTGTCCGTCCATCCATCATCATGCGAACATTTTCCCTTGCATCTCCGCCACTGCTTCTCCGATTTGAATGATATTTGGTGTTGTGGGGGGCGTGGTGGCGTTGCAGTAACTGGTTCTCGTCAGATCACTGAAGTTAAGCAACGTTGAGCCCGGTTAGTCCTTGGATGGGTGACCGTCTGAGCGATCGATTCGGACCCCCGTGTTGTGTCCTTGGGCAAGGCACTTCACCCCAATTGTCCACATGGGAGCACGATGACGTCAGGTACTAAGGTGTACTGCACGTCGATGGTGCACATGTCTTCAACCAATCTAATCCTGCCTGTGCTGCAGTGTGGAGCTTCGATGTTGGGGAGCTGGCAGCTGCTCGTTGCTCGGTGGTTCTCTCCAGATACTCTTGCTTCCTCCACCTGTAAAACTGTCACCGACAGGATATGACCCTGACTGTTAAATTGTCGTTAAATCCTAATAAATAAATTTGGTGTTGTGATAGAGCATCATGGGGTAACGATACCCATGTAGTGCGAGTTTCTTCAACACATTTTTTTCCAGAGTTCTGGCCCATTTTCACTCATTCGATTTAAAATATTTTTTTGCGGTCTGGGGCATTAGCAGCACTTTGTGATGCAGGCCTCTTGTTAAATTTCATATGCAGTTTTTGTATGATGTCCAGATGGGAGCTATCGATTTTTTCGGAATTTTTTTGAAAAACATGGCCGCCATTAGCCATCTTTGATTTGGTTTTTAAATTGTCCACAATTCCTTTAGCACACCTTACAGGCAGCACCTCTCACCCGATTTTTTTTTTGTGTAGCTTTGGTGTGATGTCTAGAGCTTTGGTGTGATGTCTAGATGGGAGCTATCATATTTTTATGAATTTCCTTAAACAAACTTTTGTCAACAGCACCCATCTTGGTTTAGCATTTTAATTGACGACAATTCTATTAGCACACTCCACAGGCTGCATCCCTCACCCAATCTTTTTTTCTGATTTTATATGTATCTTTGGTGTGATGTCTTTCCTGTGGTAACTTGAGTGAATGATTTGGCATTACTAGAAGTTGCTGTTTAATTCAGTTCAAATGAGATCGCCCTTTAGTTGTTGCTACCCTGTCCGGGACTACCCATGTTGTGTCCTTGGGAAAGCAGGCTTGGCAATTTCAGGAGAGCGATTGTTTAGCTCTCCTTACTGCCCTCCTGAAAGAATTAAGGAGAGGGAAAAATTGCCCTTCTAAATATTTTGGTCTGGGATGATTGAGATTACATGTATTATGGTCACATTAAATTTTTGTTCTAAAGCAAAAATGTAATTTAACTTCGAAGTCACAGAACATCACGTAATTTCATTTTGAAAGTGGTTTAGTGGTAAAAGGTAATGGCTGCAACCATACCCAAACACAGTTGCAATCATTTGAAGCAAAATGGGTCACAGCAATATTTTTTTTTCTGTCAGTTTCAAGTTCAACAACTGACATCACAGTTTGAGGGGTAATTATTCAAGGAATATTGACACTATAATATACTACCATTACTACTATCCTGTCACTTGAAGCACTTGCACCAGGATGTGGCTGTAGATTCAAGCAGACCTGTTGTCCAAGAAAGTCATACGCCTACTACTACCACCTTCAACCCCCCTTGGGGGGTTGAAGGTGGTAGTGGTAGGCGTATGACTTTCTAGGACAACAGGTCTGGGTACACACACATGTCTTGTCAAGTGTGTGTTCGGTTGTTGAGTGAGACATCTAGATGTCTAAGAGATTTCGCTTTACCTTAGTAAAGTTAATAAAATCACTGATGTAGTCTGTTGGTTTCAGTTTCAATGAGTTTGTTCAACTGGATACTTAAAATGTTGTGTAAAGCTAATTGCTCTCCTAAGCTGATTGAGGAGAGCGATTTTTTGCCCTCCTGCATTTTTCAGAATGCCAGGCCTGGGAAAGGCATTATATACTGGTTGCCTACTTGGTGGCACGTTGCTGCCATTTACTAAGGCGTATTGCACGTCAATGGTGCACATGTCCTCAACCGCTGTAACCCTGCTTGAGCGGTGCGTGAACAGAGTTAGAATGTTGAGGAGCTGACAGTTGCTTGTCAATGCTCGGTGGTTCTCTCCGGGTACTCTGACTTCCTCCACCTGTAAAACTGTCACGGTCACGATTAGCCATTGTGCATAAGTATGTGACCCTGAACACCAATAAATAAATAATAAATTATTTTTTGCTATTTATTTTGGCAGAATTTCTTTTAGGCCATAAAAAAAGAACCTCTGTTTCTCAGGCCCGCGCGCATGGTCATTTTTGGTGCGCATGCAACCTTTTTATGACACAAAAAAATCTTCAAAAAAATTTTCAGATATTGTGCTCATTTCGGTAAATCGATATCGATGCATTCGCAAATTTTAAATTAACACACTTCAAGCTTTTTCTACATCATACTTTAATAAAGTGGGTGGGTTTTAGCAATATTCACGACAGAAAGTGTTTTATTCTGTAAAAGGTAAATCATAATGACAGCAAGAAGGAAGGTGTCTTTCAGTCTGACAACAAACAGTCACAAAGGGGAATGGTTGATTCGCACCATGTTTGATTCGCACCAACCCTCAGAAAGTCTGCAAAGTCAGGTGCAATGTTGAATGGAACACAGTCTCCTGGCATTTATTTTTAGTAACATTTGTATTGTAAATGGCCGTCATTGGGAATTTGTGTACTGTTATTTGAAACCGTTACGAGTTTCCCAGTTAATTTAAATAAATGCATTTGAGATGCAGGATAATTGGATAACTAATAGTAACCGTTGCTTGATATAAAAGTAACAGTCATCAGTCCTTCGTGTGAGTAAATTTTACGGGTGCAAAAAAGTGCACTCACAAATTGTGTTGCGAGTGCGATCGCACTCGCAAAATTCCCCAAAGTTTTACAACTCTGCATGTTTGAGACAGATGTGTTTAAACACAGCTACCGTACTCACCCGTGTCGAAGCCCATATTCGTGATTAGGCCCACCCTCGCTTTTTCAGATTTATGAACCAGAGTGCCCAACTCGAGTCCCCCCCCCCCCCCCCCCCCCCCTCCTTCAAGTTTCAAATTGGACGAAAGTTGTTTGAGACGTCAAATTTAATACAGGCATCAAATGGAAAAACAGGTGACTTGTTGCAACACTGAACTTACCCCAGTATCAACTAGAACTGTAATACTGTATTATGTATATTTTTGGGAGTTGGGGTTTTGTGTTGTTAAATTCGTCCTTTGTGTAATACATTATGTCTGTGTTCAGTGTAATAAGTAAAGTCTTTATTAAAAAATTATATATCCCAAGCAAAATTGACTTGTTCATTTTTTGTCGACCTCATTTTGGAAGCTGTGACTTGTTTCAAATAAGTGTGCAGACTGCTGTTAATAGTTGTCTGAAACACGCCCATAACATATAGTTTTCACAGTGGTCGAACATCATCACAAAGATACTGATTGAACACTGCCACTTTCGAGCGGTGCACCACTCATTGTGAAAGAACACTGCCACTTTCGAGCGTGCACAACTCACTGTGAAAACGGGTGTTCAGAAATTGATGAGAAAGTGGTAATTAAAAATAAAAAATAATTACAACTCTGGTATTTGAGAATTATATAACAATTTAACCAGCCATATGATGCATGACTTATTGGTTTAATAAAACATGCTCATTTATCATTTCGTCATGCTCTGCAACATGTGAAGTTATGACTTTCAGTGTAAAATCAATTTTTTGAATTTTGCCAAGGGAGGCAACTATTTTGTTATTCATATTCCGCTTTGTAAATTTTATCTGGTCTTCATATTATGATTTTTTTTTTATTGATTTTGTGTGAAGCTATATTTTGTTTATTCGTAATAAATGTACATTTTAAAAAAAAAAACAGCTATTTTTAAACAGACTATGTTTGTCTGTTTTCAAGGGGGTGGTTTGCAGTGTTGATTGACATACTTAACTTACGTCCATTTCTTGCTTCGAGAGTAACCTGTACAAAAAATGAAAACAACTCCGCATGGTTTTCTGTTTGTTTTATTCATTAAATTGAGAATTAAAACCCGAAATCTGAAAATGAAACGTATGTACAAGATAATTCTGAGAATTTTTAAAGCAAATTCTTATTAAATTAGCATTGTACTTTCGGTTTCGTTTACTGGATGAATGGGGATGTATAATGACATGCGCAGTGAACAAAGAAAACTGGAAATCTTTCAGTTTTCACTGACAATATCGATTCCGACCTCTTGCGGAGCGGATGGTGATATGAAGGTGGGGGAGGGGGGGGGGGGGGGGGGCATATAACAGCAGTTTTAATTTTGTTTTTGTTTTACCATTAACCAATGGACAATAACAAAATAGATGTCCATTCTGACTTGAAGCGTAGCAACGCTTGTGAGTTGAGTGCAATTTAAGTGAAGTTGAACTGTTCGATGATGGGTGCGATTTTTTGCACTCGTCTTTTTTAAATTACGGGCGCTTGCGAGCGCAATAGCGCCCGTCTCACGCGAAGGACTGAGTCATAGTTGAAAATAAATCGCATATAGGCAGTTATGTGCAGTCGAATTGGTTAATAAAAACACGCAAACATTCGTTTTGTATTTCATTTTCAGATTTCCCAAAAATATGATTTATGGATGAACTGCCCGTTCAAATGGGTTGTGATAATTTTGAATTTAATGGGAAAAAATTGCGATTCACTATTTTATTAGGCAGATTGTGAAAGGATTTTTTTTTTTGGTAAAATAAATCTCTGAAAGTTGGCACTTCGACATTTGATTTGTCCCAGAGATGTTTCAACCCGAGACGTTTCACCCACGAGGTGTTTCATGACTTTCGTCCTGTGTTATAATTTTCACATTTCACTGAAAAAACAAACATTCAAACCCCACTTCATTTACGACCCAACACCCCGATGGTGAATAACCAATATATTTGCAAAATTTTGCGTGGTCCACTAGGCGTTTGGGTGGGCGTCAAATTACCACAAACAACCTCTCGGGGAGGAAATAAAAAGAAAAGAAAAAACCCCGCCCACCCGCATGCTTTTTTGGAAAAAATGGCCTGAGAAACAGACAATCAACTTTGTATGGCCTTAAGATGGTAATTTAATAAACTTATGTTGTATTACTTTGTCGTAACTTGTCACAATCTGCCGTAACCTGAAGTTTGCGTATTTTACAATTGACGTAAACAAAATGGCTGTTTGCGAGTTTTTTCAGACCTGTTGTTACAGGGGTCAGGTTCAAGTTTCTTCAGAAGATCAAGTTCATAGAAACTCCATAAAAGGAGTTTACCAGTGTTTTACTGGTAAAATAGGACCCAGTCACCAATGCTTGGCAATTGCAAACTCTCTCTAAAGTGGGCAACATGGCTTATTAACACTCATACCTGGTCTTGCGTTGATACTCATGTTGTGGTCATGATCAGCCATTGTTCAAAAATATGTGACCTTAAACACCAATAAATAAATAAATAGAATCCAAGTGTGTCTTACTGATATCTGGCCCATTATGCAAAGCAAATGTTATTCAAGAGTATTTTTAGCTCACCTGACCAGGTAGACAGCCAATCTGACTATGGCATCTCTTAACGGAAAAGCATGTTATGATTAATCATTATGTCGCAATGTATTTATTGTTTACACTTTCAGTGTTGAATAAATTATTTATCTATCTGTCTATAAAGTCACCATGAACATGGTGTTTGCATCTTCTCCAAAACTGCTGAACAGATTTAAGTGAAATTTGAGGTGCTTGTTTGGTATGACAGCACATTTTGATTTTGTTCAAATCAAGTTGCCCTTCCCCTCAGTAGAGCCATGCCCAAAAAGTGTGCCTAAATCTTAAAAAATCTTCTCATGAACCAGCAGTAGCAGAGATTTGATATTTGGTGTTTAGTTTTCTTTTGAGGTGTAGACTCAGATTTGATCGAAATAAATTTGATGGGCAAAATTTGGGAGGGGCAAGAACTTTTGCACCGCCCAAAATTTCTATTTTTCAAACCGAGAGGCTGATTTAAACCAAATTTGACATGAGGGCTTATTAGGTCATAAGTACTTGATTTATGCCAAAAAAAACTTCCTGTCGCCTTATGGGAACTGCAGGAGCTAAAAATAGAAAAAAATTAAAACGCCCATATCTCCAAAACTACAAGGCAATGAGAATTCTTATTAGGTGTGAGCTTCCTTAGGCCCAACAGAATGGAATTGTCCACAAAAATTGCTATCAGGACTTTTAAAAATTGCTGAGTCAGCATTTCTTAAGACTGTGGGTAATGGGGGAAGACTCTTCTCCCAAACCACTTCTCCAAAAGCTTTCAAATTTCACATATGACATCTTTGGAAGATTGTTTCACATGTTTATTGAAATAAAATCCCTGGATCCATATTTGGGCTCTCTATGGGAGCCCAAATGTTTAAATTAGTGCTATATGAAGAATATTATTTAAAAATTTTCTTCAGATCCACCTGTCAAAATCTTTTGATATTTGGTATGCAGCATCCCTAGGGGGTGAGATTCAAATTTGCAGGCCTTGCAATCTAGAAAATCAAGGAGTGCAAAACAATTGCCCTCCTCAGATTGCTTGGAAGGCAGTTGCACCTGAAATTTTCAATGCAAAAACCTGTATGCCATTTTGGTTATATTCACTTAAAGGTATTAATATTGTGACTGAAAAATTGTACTACATTCAGCTACATAGTAGAAAAATTGGCACACACATCTCATTCAAAATGTTGCATTCCATTCTTATGTGACTGTCTTCTACACTAAAATTGTATCGAAATGCAACACAGAATGGGTCATGAATTATTGCGAATCATTGCAACAATAACAATCATCCCCTCATTTCTTATGTGTTCTGTGTGCCAGTAGGCACAGAGAACACATTGGAACTCTGGATGGAATAATTATAAATTTTAAAGTCAGTCCCAAACAGGTTTGGCATTCCAGAAAATCGAGGGGTGCAAAAAAATGTTTCTAGGTGTGCAGTAGGCCCGCAACACTCCTGCTCTCCTAAAGAATGAGTTTTAAAACATCATAACTCCTAAAATACTTAATGGAATGACACCATACTTTGTATGCAAGTGTATCTTCATGGTGTCTACACCCTCTCAATACTGCATGTCATTCAGATAATTTCTGTCACATTTATGGACTTGTCACTAAGAAGTTTTTTTCGCCACCAACAAGTTTTAAAACATCATTGGCATTGCACGAATTGTCGCAGCTTCGGCACTGTGACATTGCGCTCTAGTTAGCTCACCTGACTGAAAGTCAGGGTGAGCTTTTCTTATCACTCTTCGTCTGCCGTCTGTCGTCCTGCGTGAAGGTGATGTTTGAGCCTCTTTCTCCTAAACCACTGGCCACATTTTAATTAAATTTCATGTAAGCAGTGGTTATATAGGGGCATTTTGATTTTTAGCCAAAATAGGTTTCGGCTCATATTGAGCAGAGGTGTGGGGAAAAAATGGCCAAATTTTTTGAAAATCTTCTGATGAACCACCAGTAGCAGAGACTTGATATGTGGTATACAGAGTCCTTTTGAGGTTTAGAATCAAGTTTGTTTTGTTCAAGAGAAGTTTGTCGGGCATTATTTGCCTTCGTTATGGGAGGGGCAAAAATTTTGGCCACGCCTAAAATTTCTATTTTCAGAACCGTGAGGTCGATTTGAACCAAATTTGATATGAGATGATAATGGGTCATAAGTAGTTGATTGATGCAAAAAAAAATTTTCTCATTGCCCCGTGGGAACCTCGGGAGCTAAAAATAGGAAATTCTTATTTTGTATAAAGCTTACTTTTATCCAGTAGAATAGAATGGTTAAAAAAAATCCCTATCGGTTTGAACACAAGGAACCTTTTTCAGGACTTTGAAAAAGTGCTGAGTCAGCACTTTTTAACACTGTAGGCAATAGGAAAAAGATTAAAAAATCTTCTTCTCCAGATCCAGCAGGCAGAATCTTTTGATATTTGGTATGCAACATTGTGGGGTGGTTCTGATTGAAGTTTGTTCAAATCGGCTCCCTGGATTCATATTTGGGCTCACTATAGAAGCCCGAATTCGAACTTAGTGCATTTCAGGTAAATTTCTTCAAAAATGTTCTTCTCCAGATCGAGCAGGCAGAATCATTTGATATTTGGCATGCAACATTGTGGGGTGGATCTGATTCAAGTTTGTTCAAATCGGCCCCCTGGGTTATATTTGGGCTCAGTATAGAAGCTCGAATTCGAACTTAGTGCATTTCAGGCAAATTTCTTCAAAAATGTATTTGGTATGCAACATTGTGGGGTGGATCTGATTCAAGTTTGTTCAAATTGGCCCCCTGGATTCATATTTGGGCTCACTATAGAAGCCCGAATTTGAACTTAATGCATTTCAGGCAAATTTCTTAAAAAATCTTCTCCAGATCCAGCAGGCAGAATCTTTTGATATTTGGTATGCAACATTGTGGGGTGGATCTGATTCAAGTTTGTTCAAATCGGCCCCCTGGATTCATATTTGGGCTCACTATAGAAGCACGAATTCGAACTTAGTGCATTTCAGGCAAATTTCTTTAAAAATCTTCTTCTCCAGATCCAGCATGCAGAATCTTTTGATATTTGGTATGCAACATTGTGGGGTGGATCTGATTCAAGTTTGTTCAAATCGGCCCTCTGGGTTTATATTTGGGCTCACTTTAGAAGCTCGAATTCGAACTTAGTGCATTTCAGGCAAATTTCATAAAAAATCTTCTTCTCCAGATCCAGCAGGCAGAATCTTTTGATATTTGGGATGCAACATTGTGGGGTGGATCTGATTCAAGTTTGTTCAAATCGGCCCCGTGGATTCATATTTGGGCTCAATATAGAAGCCCGAATTCGAACTTAGTGCATGTCAGGCAAATTTCTTAAAAAATCTTCTTCTCCAGATCCAGCAGGCAGAATCTTTTGATATTTGGTATGCAACATTGTGGGGTAGATTTGATTCAAGTTTGTTCAAATCGCCCCCCCTGGGTTTATATTTGGGCTCAGTATAGCAGCTCGAATTCGAACTTAGTGCATTTCAGGCAAATTTCTTCAAAAATCTTCTCCAGATCCAGCAGGCAGAATCTTTTGATATTTGGTATGCAACATTGAGGGGTGGATCTGATTCAAGTTTGTTCAAATCGGCCCCCTGGATTCATATTTGGGCTCACTATAGAAGCTCGAATTCGAACTTAGTGTATTTCAGGCAAATTTCTTAAAAAATCTTCTTCTCCAGATTCAGCAGGCAGAATCTTTTGATATTTGGTATGCAACATTGTGGGGTGGATCTGATTCAAGTTTGTTCAAAACGGCTCCCTAGATTCATATTTGGGCTCACTATAGAAACCCGAATTCGAACTTAGTGCATTTCATGCAAATTTCTTTGAAAATCTTCTTCTCAAGATCCAGCAGGCAGAATCTTTTGATATTGGGTATGCACCATGCTTATGAGGGTGAGATTCAAGTTTGTTCATGCCAAGTCCCTGGGTTCATATTTGGGCTCACTGTGGTAGCCCGAAGTATAACTTAGTTAAAAATGAGGAATTTTCTTTAAAAATCTTCTTCAGATCCAGCAGTTGGAATGTTTTGATATTTGATATGCAGCATCCTTAGGGTGGTGAGATTCAAGTTTGTTAAAGCCAAGTCCCTGGGTTCATATATGGGCTCCCTGTGGGAGCCCGAATTATAACTTAGTTCAATATTAGGAATATTCTTTTAAAATCTTTTTTTTTAGATCCACTGGTCAGAATCTTTGGATATTTGGTATAAGCTTTTCTTAGGAGGAGCAGATGCAACTTGTTGAAATCAATTCTCTGGGTTGATATTTAGGCTACCATGTCAGGTGAGTGCCCTCAGGCCCCTTGTGGCCTCTTGTTTTCAGATCCTCCGGTCAGAATCCGATATTTAGGCTACCATGTCAGGTGAGCACCCTCAGGGGCCTCTTATTGTTGAAGTTATTGCCTTTATTGACATGGAATTTGTTTAAATTTTACCAATTGTCACTACTGAGGTACAAACATACGTGTGCAGACTGCAGAGGTTTTAGTTTTATGTGAAGAAATATATTTTTTTTACTTTTCTTATTTAATTTTAATTTTATTATTCTTTTCATGTCAGTAATCAAAAGGCACGCGAAGAACTCCAGGGATGGAATTTAAGCTTTGCCAACAATTTGCTTACGTTAAATGGAAGAGCATTACCAGTGGAAAAAGTTATCCAGAGTAATGGAGAGGTAAGCATTAAATTAGTTCTTTTATTTGTACTCCCTTCAGTTCCTTTGATGTCAACTTGTTTTTTAGCTTAACTTGACAAAGTCAAGATAAGCTATTGCCAACACGCGTGCGGAAGTCTGTTAGTCTGTTCACATTTTCCTCTAGCACGCGCTACACCCCACAGTTCTTGTCTGATCATCTCGAAATTTCATTTGCAGATTTGGGGTCATGTCTAGATGAGAACATCCCCTTTTGGTCGCGATCGGTCAACCGGTATGGCTGCCCGAGCCCAAAACCTGAAACCATTAGCACAGTCTACAGGTCGTATTTATGAAGGGATTTCATTGCAACTTGGTAGGATGCCTCTGTATAAGGCCTAGATGAGAACACCCCCTTTTGGGCATGATCTGTTGACCGTAATGGCTGCCCAAACCTGAAACCCCAAAACTTTTAGCACAGTTTGCAGGTCATGTTTAATATGGAGGGATTTCATTGTAACTTGGTAGGATGACTCCTTATGATGTCTAGATGAGAATTTCTCCATTTGAGCGTGATCTGCCCAAGCCCAAAACCCGAAAACCTTTAGCACTGTCTACAGGCCATATTTATTGAGGAATTTCATTGTAACTTGGTGGGTTGACTTCATATAATGTCTAGATGAGAAAGTCCCCTTTTGGACGTGATTGGGCTACTGTGATGGCTACAGGAGCGAGCACAAAACCATTAGCACAGTCTACAGGTCATACTTATGAAGGGATTTCATTGTAACTTGGTAGGATGAACCCAAATAATGTCTAGATGAGAACGTCCCATTTTGATCGCGATCATTCAGCCTTGGTGGTTGCCCAAGCACAAAAACCTTTAGCATAGGCAAAAGGTCATATTTATGGAAGGATTTCATTGTAACCTGTTAGGTTGACTCCATATAATATCTAGATGATGACATCCCTTTTTGGTCGTGATTGGTCAACTGTGATGGCTACAGGTGCCCGATGCTCGAAAACCTTGAGCACTGTCTACAGGTCATATTTATGAAGGGATGTCATTGTAACTTTGTAGATGATGCCCAGATGAGATTGTCCCCTGTGGTTGCGATCATTCAGCCATGACTGCCCGAGCCCGAAGGCGAAAACCTTTAGCACAGTCTACAGGTCATATTTATGAAGGGATTTGAAGGGATTTCATTGTAACTTGGTACATTTGACTTCAAATAATGTCTAGATGAGAATGTCCCCTTTTGGACACGATTGGGCAATTTTGACAGCTACATGGGCCCGAAGCCTGAAAACCTTTAGAACAGTCTACAGGTCATAATTATGAAGGGATTTCATTGTAGCTTGGTATGATGACTCCAAATAATGTCAAGATGAGAATGTCCCCTTTTTGGTCACAATCATTCAGCCTTTATGGCTGCTCAAGCCCAAAAACCTTTAGCATAGTCTATAGGTTGTATTTATAGAAGGATTTCATTGTAACTTGTTAAGTTGACTCCGTATAATGCCTAGATGATGGCATCCCCTTTTGGTCGTGATTTGTCACCTGTGATGGCTACAGGTGCCTGAAGCCCGAAAATCTTGAGTACAGTCTACAGGTCATATTTATGAAGGGATTTCATTGTAACTTCGTAGGATCCATCCAGATGATGCCCAGATGAGAATGTTCCCTTTTGGTTACGATCATTCAACCATGATGACTGTCCGAGCCCAAAGCCCGAAAACCTTTAGCACAGTCTTCAGTTCATATTTATGAAGGGATTTCATTGTAACGTGGTAGGTTGACTTCATATAATTTCTAGATGAGAACAGCCCCTTTTGGACACCATTAGGCAACTGCGACGGCTACAGGGACCTGAAGCCCGAAAACCTTTAGCACAGTCTACGGCTGATATTTATGAAGGGATTCCATTGTACCTTGGAAGAATGACTCCAAATAATGTCTAGATGAGAATGTCTCCTTTTGGTCGCGATCATTCAGCCTTGATGGCTGCCCGAGCCCAAAACCTTTAGCATAGTCTATAGGTCATATTTATGGAAGAATTTCATTGTAACCTGTTAGTCTGACTCCATATAATGCCTAGATGATGACATCCGCCCCTTTTGGTCATGATTGGTCAACTGTGACGAATTCAGGGGCCCAAAAAACTTGAGCACAGTTTACAGGTCATATTTATGAAGGGATTTCATTGTAACTTCGTAGGATCACTCCAGATGATGCCCAGATGAAAATGTTCCCTTTTCATTGCGATCATTCAACCATGATGGTTTCCCGAGCCCAAAAGTCTACAGGTCATATTTATGAAGGGATTTCATTGTAACTTGGTAGGTTGACTTCATATAATGTCTAGATGAGAACGTCCCCTTAGGACGCAATTGGGAAACTGACATCTACAGGGGCCCGAAGCCCAAAATCCTTTAGCACAGTCTACAGGCCATATTTATGAAGGGATTTCAATGTAACTTGATAGGATGACTCGTTTTGGAATAATTTCACTGTAACTTGATAACTTTCGTTGATATACGTTAACTGTAAGGGCCACATACATTAACTGTGAGGTCATATTAACCCACCCTTCAGCTCTTCAGTACAGTGTACACCTCATATTATTTTTATCAAAGCATAGCATACAGAGAACAGAAATGAACATATTCCCAATTATCACAATTCTTGTCTTATTTCATAATCCTTTCATAAACATTGAACATTATCCTTTTCATCAAACACAACACAAAAGTTAAGCTACAGTGTCCTTGTCACTTTCATTATCCTCCTGAAAAAGTTGGGGGGGGGGGGGGGGGGGGCAGGGATATAGCTGTGGTGTTGTGTATGTTCTTCTGTTTATCCACACTGAAGATGGAATTGCCTCTCTAATAGAAGTTCTGCTTGGTCTGTCAAAACCAAACATGACATGTGGGCTGGGTGTGATGAGAGATTAACCCTATCCACTGTTGGAGTCCTTGTACCAAAAATAAGGTCATATTGACCTTGAACTTGAAAATTTCCCAGCAGATGCTTTTTGCTCTCTTATTACAATTCTGCCAGGACATTCAAAACCAAACTTTGGATCGAGTATGATTAGAGAAAGAAGCATATTTATTTGGCATTATTGTGCCAAAGGTAAAAGTGACCTTTAATTTACAAATTTTCCTTGTTTTTTCTCCCGAATTTAAGTTCCGTTGGAAACCAAACTTGACATATGTGTTCAGTATGATGAAAGAAACCTATTTTGTGGTCATTGGGTCAAAGGTAAAAAAAAATTTCCAAGTTTCTGCATTAAAAGTTTGCTGGGCTGTAGTGATGAACCGATTATCAAAACTTGCTTTGAACCAATTACCGATTCGTTCTTTGCTGTTTATGCCAATTCTGATGCTGATTCGGATGATTGAAATGGGACACAGAAGAAAATCTGTTGGTGCTTGTTATACTACAGAATTTTGTTGATAAATCACCAATTCTGAAAGCTTAATACTATTTAAGTTCTCAGAGAATGCATATTTAATGTTGGGCAATATTAGCCGAAATAATATATACATGTTATTAATAATGCAATCACACGATATTGTTGTGAAGATTGTGTATTATTCTGGTAAATAGTTTTAATACGGTTTTGTGTAAGGATACAATATACTTGGTTGTATTAACCAGGAATATACTGAGCACACATACTTTGTATCTTAATTGAATATTAATTTTAATGTTAATGTATGTTGTGAAGTCGGATGATGCATGATTTATAGGTATGTCAGAATGTATTATTCGATGTTCTTTTTTCAACTTATTGCCTCCTTTGAAGTGTTTTTCCAATGTTTATGTCAACATTGGAGAGAAACAACAAGAGACGTAACTGAATTAAAAAATGAACTTGACAAACTGAAAACGTGTTTGTGACAGTCATGCAACTTACATTTTGGGTAACAATCACCTATGCTTAAGAATCATCAATCATTGAAAAAAGAGTGGTTTTTTTTAGTTTTTTCTCCAATTTAAATCTCTTATTGTTAGTGTTGAAACGATTAGTCAACTAGTCGAAGTGGATTCGATTTTCTGAACAGTTGACTCCAAAATCCGCCAGTCGACTAGTCGGGAAACTCAAAGATGAAGTTGTAAAATGCCAATAGTGGGGGGTTAATGATTACAATCATCAGACATTTCTGCTTTGTGGTGGACCTATTTTAAATAGTATTGGGAAGTGGATATCAATGCAATCATTGTCTTTTGTTGATACCGATAATGTCACAACTTAGATTTCAGCAGCATTACAAGCACTGATTTCACCTAACCTAATCACTTCCACGCGTTGAAAAAAATACTTTGATGTCGACTCCAAAGATGCTGTTAATTCATGCACGTGTTTTGTCCCTCACCCAAGTTGCCCACACTTTTTAATTGATATAAAAATAAAATACATGCCTGAAACACGAAGAAAGCGTCTCCATATTCTATGATATTACTGTACTGTTTGGGTGCAAGCTGGCAAAGACCGGATATGAAGGTGAGGAAACTGTCCATCACACAGTTTAACCCTGGAGTTTTTAATTAATTGCACCGAGCGAATGGTGGCACACTTCAAACATTTTACAAATTCACGAAACTTCTGTTTTAACATCATTGGGTACTTTTTCATTGTACGGACAGAGGACTAGGAGGCACGCACTTCCCAGGTATCCTAATTTTTTTACTGAATGGTTAAAGCTATAATATGCACGACATTTTAAAAAACTCAAAATACGGAAAAGAGAACAGATACGTTCATGACTTTGACAAGGAAACTTCATTAAACACCTGTCAAACAAGTCATTAAACGAAAGGGTTATCAGATTACATGTAACAGTCTCTTATCACCTAATTTACTGAGACAATTATGTTTTCAACAGAAAAGCCGACTAGTCGATTTTGAATCGATTACTCCCGTCGACTTTGAAAAATAGGTAATCATTTCAACACTACTTATTGTATTGTGATGCTTGCATCACAAAGTTCTACGGACTACCAGTTCAACACATTTTATTTATACATGTACCTAATGCAACATTTTACAGCACCATGATTGAAGGCCAGTGACTTCGATCAGCTGGGAAATAGTGGCGATCTCGTACTGATTGCAGTTGGTAAATTCTGTAATATCTCTGCTCTGCAAGTACCCAAATTTTCTGCTACATGTATGCACTACACACATTTTCAATGGGGAAACTTTATGGAAATGGCCAGACATCAAAGGAAATTTTAATAGTCAGTGCTAAATATAGAATAAACGTTAACTGCTGGTTTTTAACTGCCCGTTGTAATAATCGGCCGATGCCCCATAAACGGCCTGCATCACTACTGGGCTGATTGAAACAAACTTGACATGGGATAACTATGATGAGAGGAAGAGTCCTATTTATATTAGGGTCATTGTGCTGCAGGTCACAAACACTGTGACCTTTAACTTGCAGTATTTTTATACAACAATCAATGGCCCAGACTCAGCTGGTGCTAACTCAAAAATATCCAGGGCCATACACAAATTTTGCCCGCAATCCCCAAAATTTGCATGCAAAACCGAAAAAATTATGTCCTATGTGGTCCTCCATACTTTTGTGAATTGTGCATGTGCAGTATCCAGGAAGACACCAAAATTGGTGGCAACCATCATTCTTTGTTTGGCCCTTCTGCCAGTATCAACAAACTGGCATCTGTACTTTTAAATCTGTTTTAATGATGCCAGACACAAATCACTGGTGAATTTGGTGGAACCAAGGACAGAGTAGGATGATGGAAGGAAGAAACGGTTTGAAATTCCATAGTCGATTAATCAGAGCCCAAAATCGACGATTAGTCTACTTTTTTCTCCTTGTTTTTTTAACAAAGGGTCGACTAAAACGAGATGGCTGAATGGTCCTAAAAGTAGGTATAACCGGGCGTGTGGCCATGTACATTTCAAATAACATGGTGACATAGTCAACAAACCATCATTCCCACATTATAAGGCTTGGTGAACGACGGAATGAACGTTTCGTTGACCATGTTCTGTTAAGTTGGTCGATCGTCTGCCATAACGTTAAACAGTAATACACCCCAACGCCCGAAATTCAGATGAAAAATAACAGTGAGCAGCCAGAAGGAACTAGGCCTGATCCGAGGGAGAGGGTCGCTCCGGTATGCGGTCATAAAATTTTTGATGATAAGCTTTCATTGGTCTATGACCAAGCTACAAAGAAAGCGTCTAATACTCTGCTTCTTAAGTCGGCGTCTAATCAACCTGCAGCAGCAGAAAAGAGTAAGGGAGAACATTCTAGACAGAAATCGTCTGAAAGGGACTCCTCGCGAGGGTATAAGAAACCCTCCTACAGTTACTCTAGGGATCATCAATACAGCCGGGAAGGGGGCGTAGGTCTGACCGAGACAACCTGTCAGATGCCTCTTAGCCGTTGGGTCGAGGCTCTTCGCGAGAGGTATGTGGTTTCTCGTTGTAGGTCCTAAGGTAATGTTCAGGACCTCTATTGCTTGCCAGTTGGCGGAAGATTATCAAGATTCGCAACAAACTGGATAACAATTGCAGAAGACCAGTGGGTGAGAAGTGTGGTCTTGGATGGCCTATGGCTATCTTTCCGAGCAAAACCACCGCTAACGCAATGGACAAAACTTCCATCAAATCCTTGCAAAGAGTCTTTCCTACCAGAGGTAAAGTCTCTCTTAGCAAAGGAAGCAATAGAGGTCGTCAAGAACCAAGATTGTCTAGTTTCTTACAGTCACCTGTTCCTCGTACCGGAGCCAAACGGCTTGTTCCGACCAGTAATAGACTTGAGCTGGATAAACTAACTTATCGTAGCTCCAAAGTTCTATATGGAGACCATTCGGTTGGTAAGGGCGAGCATTCGAGTAAACGACTATGCGGCAAGCATAGATCTAAAAGATGCATACTTTCATGTCCTGGTACATCCGGCATTCAGAAAGTAGCTATGGTTCGCCGTTCAAGGGATAGTATATCAGTTCCGAGCAATGTGCTTCGGTCTGAATCTAGTGCCCTGGGCATTCACTCCAATAATGTACTCGGTAATGTTTCGCTTCCGAGCTCATTCATCTGCGGTAATGTTGGCTTACTTGGACGACATTCTTCAGAGATACGGCAACAAAACTACTCTTCAGGACGATGTTCAGAGTCTGCTTCTTTTACTGCAACGTCTTGGCTTCATTTTAAACGAGACGAAGTCGGATCTAGCTCCGTCCAAGTCATTCATTCACTTGGGAATGAGCTTCGAGACTCACAACAATCTGGTTTGTCGGCCGTTACCCAGAGTAAAATTAGTCAGTTGTTATGCTCGCTTTTGTCAACAGCTAGGGAATTTATGGGTCTGATGGGGTTATGCGGAGCAGCCGCGGTCTTATTCCGATGGGACTCTTATGCACACATCCCCTCCAGATTTTCTTTACTCAGAACTGGAGTGTGAAGATGCATTCGCCCGAGACCAGTATTGGTTTAACAGACCTGGTAACACAAAAGGTCCAGATTTGGGCAGCTATTCAGTGGTTAACTCGGGGACTTCCGCTGCAGCTGCCAGAGCCAGCTTTCACGATTATGACGGATGCGAGTCAAACAGGCTGGGGCGTGACCCTGAGCCCGACAGACTGAAATGCCAGGGTCATTGGGACCCTCGGTTCCTGGAGAAGCACATAAATATCAAAGAAATGATGTCAATATGGTTAGCGCTACATCAGTGGATTCACATTATAGCGGACACGCATGTTCAGGTATTGTCGGACAACTCGACAGTAGTAGTGTACATCAGGAACCATGGCGGCACGCATTCGATTCCGTTATGCGAACTAACCAAAAAAATTCTCCTGTATGTCATGAAGCATCATGTTCATCTATCGGTCTGTCATATACCGGGTCATCTGATCGTACTAACAGACTCGCTTCCTCGGAAAGGTCGCCTGTTGCCATCGGATTGGACTCTCAACAAGCGAGTATTCAGACAGATTTGCTACCAGTGGGGTCGACCTATGATAGATTTGTTTGCGACATTCCTCAAGAATCAGTTGCAGACTTACGTGTCGCCATGCTCAAATCATCGAGTCGAAGCTCTCTCGATCTCATGGGTCGGAATGATACGATACGCGTATCCTCCAACTCCGTTGATTCAGCAGATCCTGTTAAAAATCAAACAGTCTCGCTGCAAGATTCTGTTAGAAGCATCTCTGTCGTCGCAGAAACCTTGAATCAATCTTCTCAGGTGTCTGTTATGGGACGTTCCCCAGAAGCTTCCTCTGCGAGAGGACCATCCTTATCAGGGGAAGTCACGCACACTGCATCACAAACCGGAAGGTCTCAACCTTCACGTAATTCCGTTGTACAGTCCTTGCACGGCAAGCAGTTTACAGGACGAGCAGTGGACGAAAGTGGACGATTTTCTTCTATTGGTCTAAGGATCAGTCGATAGACATTTATGATCTGTCCATACCGGATATTGCCAATTTTCTGGTCTACCTGTTTGACATTCTCAAACTGCAGCCCACCACTATTAGGGGCTATAGGTCTGTTATCGGACAATTACGCTTATTATGATAGCTTGGCAATTGGATCTAATGCTTCATTATCCAAACTAGTTTGAATTTTCTCTATAAATAGACCTCGAACCCTCAGGTTAATTTCTAAGTGGAATTTAGCTTGGGTTCTGTTGAAGCTCAAAGAAGCTCCGGTTGAGCCGTTAAGATGTTGTAGAGTTCAAATTCTTGACCTATAAAATAGCCTTTCTCTTAGCTTTTGCTTCCGCTAGAAGAGTTAGTGAACTCCATGCTTTATCTGTTGGTGAATCTCACTATCGTAGTGTTGGAAGTACCATCACTTTAATTACAAGTGGAATTTTTGGCTAAGAATCAGGCTCCAGATAAATGGCCTGAGCCTATTATCATAAAGGCTCTGCCATCTATGGACAACCATAGACCTTTGCTGTGTCCAGTCAGGGCTATGCACATATATAAACGCCGATCAGAGTTTATTAGAAAAGGAAGGAAATGCTTATTTTTATCATTGATTCCTTGCAGAAGAGATATTTCTGTTCATTCAGTTGCTAGATGGATTCAGTTGGCAATGTGCATTGCTTATGAAAGACTATCTTTGGATCAGCGTTCTGTAAATAAGATATCAGCGCATGAAGTTAGAGCGCTGTCCACTTCTTGGGCTTATTCTTACAGTATAGCCATCACTGATCACATGAAAGCTGCGTACTGGACACAGCCTTCTACATTTACCAAGTTTTACCTTAGAAATGTAGAGTCCATCTCCGGTGACCTTAGATGTTTAGGTCCTCTATAAGTTGCTCAGAATATCGTCCACTAAACAATTACAACTATAGTTATGTAGTTTTTTCTGTTCCAGCAGTGACTCTGTCCTGCTGCCCTCTTCGTTCTGTGGTGATTTGACCCAGAGGAAGGGAGGGCGGTTCCCTTATATCACCGGCTTTATAGTGAAAAGCAAGGGAGTACCTTCTCCGGTGTTAGTAATTCTGAGTCGGCGCTGGGATGGTTTTAAAGTGTAAGTAAATATATATCTCATTTATGTAATATTTTTAAAGTGTAGCTCACTGTGAAGCATTTGTATATGCCATGTGTCATATGAGCATTAATATACAATCCTCGGACACTTTTAAATGAGTATAAAAGAGTCATTCTCCAGACTATCTTTATTTATTGGCTTCCTTTTTTTAAATTACTATAATGGGTTTTACTGGCTGTAAATAGAGATTTATATATGGTATAATGCTCAATTATATTGTTGGTGTTGAGTCTTTCCTATTTTAAGTAAATAAGAAAGACATATATAAATCCTTTCTCTTCTTTTCTCATTGAGGAGATATTCTTTTAAATGTAATTGAGTTACTGGTTTTTCTTTTATGTCCTAGGCCTTCCAGCCTTTTTACTATTCAGCTAAGTATGGGCTATTGGTTGACAGTATAAAAATATGAAAAAATTTAAAGTAATTTATATATTTTTTATAAAGGACGGAGACTCCCGAGTTGAGACGGAGGCGAAGCCGATGTCTTAACTCGTGAGTCCTTTATTCTAATTTCACACTTTTTTTTAACGTAGGAAGTAGTTAACGAGAAGAGACTTCACGAGAATGACTCTGGCTGATGAAACTTTTAGGGATTTTTTCCAAAGGAACCGGGGACAAATGGGATTACATTTTTAGCTCAACTTTGGCGAAGCCAAATTTGAGCTTTTGTCATGGCCCGTCATCCGTCTGTCCGTACGTCAGCAATTGGATACGGCTCGGGCTAGAGGCCGTATTTATGAACCAATCTTTACGAAACTTCTTGGGTACCTTTGTTATGACCGTGGGACGAGAACGAGTGTTTTGGGGTGCGGTCCGAAATTCAAGATGGCCGCCAGCTGCCATTTTGTTCCGACGATGCAGAAATCTGTTTTTTGTACAGAACTTCCATATGAAAGCTCTGATTGGAATAATTTTTTGTATGAATGTTTAGTACCATGGGATACATCACATATAATACGGGTTTTTTTCTCGTGCGTAAATTGTGCAAATTAGACTAATTTTGATGTTTTTTGGTGTTACTTTCAGCACTGTAAGTGCAAATGCCAATACGGCTTGGGCTAGAGGCCATATTTATGAACCGATCTTTACAAAACTTCTTGGGTACCTTTGGTATCACCGTGGGACGAGAACGAGTGTTTTTGGGTCCGGTCCGAAATTCAAGATGGCCGATGGCAGCCATTTTGTACAAAATTAGGTGCAATCAGATTTTTGCACAGAACTTCCATATGAAAGCGCTGATTTGAATAATTTTTTGTGTGAATGTTTAGTACCATGGGATACATCACATATAATACAGGTTTTTTTCTCGTGCAGAAATTATGCAAATTAGATGAACTTTGATTTTTTCATTGCGACTTACACACAGTAAGTACACATGTCAATACGGCTCGGGCTAGAGTCTGTATTTATGAACTGATCTTCACGAAATGTCTTGGGTACCTTTGTTATCACCTTGGGACGAGAACGAGTGTTTCTGGGTGCAGTCTAAAATTCAAGATGGCTGCCAGTGGCCATTTTGTACCGAAATTAGGTCTAATCAATTTTTTGTACACAACTTCTATACGGCTCAGACTAGAGGCCATATTTATGAACCAATCTTTACAAAACTTCTTGGGTACCTTTGTTATCACCGAGGGATGAGAGCGAGTGTTTTTGGGTGTGGTCCGAAATTCAAGATGGCCACCAGCAGCCATTTTGTACCAAAATTAGTGCAATCAGTCTTTTGTACAGAACTTCTGTATGAAAGTTTCGATTTGAATAAATTTTTGTATGAATGTTTAGTAACATGGAATACATCACATATAGTAAGGTTTTTTTTTTCGTGCAGAAATTATGCAAATTAGATGAACTTTTTTTTATTCAGTGCTACTTACGCAATGTAAGCACACATGTCAATACGGCTCAGGGTAGAGGCTGTATTTATGAACCGATCTTCAGAAAACTTCTTGGGTACCTTTGTTATCACCTTGGGACGAGAATGAGTGTTTCTGGGTGCGGTCCAAAATTCAAGATGGCTGCCAGTAGCCATTTTGTACTAAAATTTGGTCCAATCAGTTTTTTGTCACAAGTTCGATACAGCTCGTATTTATGAACTGATCTTCACAAAACTTCTTGGGTATCTTTGTTTTCACCTTGGGACAGGAACGAGTGTGTTTTGGGGTGCCTTTGTTATCACTGTGCTATGAGAACAAATTTGGGGTTGAGTCAGACCCACTCTGGGACTCAAAGATTTCTTTTCAGTTTAGCATCTGACTGTAGCCCACCTTTACAATACTTCACCTATACATTTGTTACAGGCAACGGTCAGTATTCATGTACAGACCGTTACAATACTTTATATGTATCTTTGTTATCAGGTCATTACCTAGATGTTTGTCATTGCTGTGTCACATACTATACATGTACATGTCTTTGTCTTGACAAGTTGAGCTACAGTGTCATTGACACTTTCATTTCAAGGATACTCAGACGCTAGAACAAGTGATGGCTCTCCATCATTGCTTTCACTCTCATTGGGTCAATGGACCCTTAATATATAGGGTGTGGGTGGGGGGTGGTGGTGAGGTTAATGGGTCACTGATTATGTCACGTGACGTCCATAGCAAGTAAAGCACAACCCTAGCAACAGGCAAACTACTGGGTCAATTTTTACCAATTTTGATACATGGACCTAACAAGCATTGCAAGCGAAAACAGACAGGTCAATGGTGTCGCCACGTGACTTCCCTAGCAACCAGAGCGTCCTCTTAGCAATGGGCTAACTACTGGGCCGATTTTAACGAAAGTCGATATACGGACCCAAAATGCATTGAAAATAAAAACAGACAGATCAACGTTGACGTCTCGTGACTTCCCTAGCAACCAGAGTGCGCCCTTAGCAACGGGCTAACTACTGTGCCGATTTGGACCAAATTCGGTATACGGACCCAAAATGCATTGCAAATGAAAACAGACAGATCAATCATGATGTCACGTGACTTACATAGCAACCCGAGTGCCCCCTTAGCAACGGGCTAACTACTGGGCTGATTTTGACCAAATTCGGTATACGGACCCAAAATGCATTGCAAATGAAAACAGACAGATCAATGTTGACGTCACGTGACTTCCCTAGCAACCAGAACGACCCTTAGCAACGGGCTAACTACTGGGCTGATTTTGACCAAATTCGGTATAAGGACCCAAAATGCATTGCAAATGAAAACAGATCAATGTTTACGTCTCGTGACTTCCCTAGCAACCAGAGCACCCCCTTTGCAACGGGCTAACTACTGGGCTGATTTGGACAAAATTCGGTATACGGACCCAAAATGCCTTGCAAATGAAAACAGACAGGTCAATGTTGACGTCACGTGACTTCCCTAGCAACCAGAGCGCCACCTTAGCAACTGGCTAACTACTAGGCCGATTTTGACCAAATTCGGTATACGGACCCAAAATGCATTGCAAATAAAAACATACAGGTCAATGTTGGCGTCACGTGACTTCCCTAGCAACCAGAGCTCCCCCTTAGCAACAGGCTAACTACTGGGCCGATTTTGACCAAATGCGGTATACGAACCCAAAATGCATTGCAAATGAAAACAGACAGTTAATGTAGATGTCACGTGACTTCCCCAACAACGATTGCGCCCCTTAGCAACAGGCTAACTACTGGGCCGATTTTGACCAAATTCAATATACGGATCCAAACTGCATTGCAAATAACAGGGATGTAAGTTTTCCGTTTTTTGCCGGAATTCTGGTTTTTTGTTCCGTTCTCTGGTCCGTTTTTTTCTCCAGCTTCCTCCTTTTTTGTTCAGCAAGTCAATGTCCCGGCAAGCGGGTCTATAAATGTTCCGTTTTCCGTTTCGTTTTTTGACGCTTATCCACTCTATTTGCTATTGTAATAGCCTGCCCGCAAACGGAACTATGTTCGGTCCGCTTTCAATTCCAGAAAGTGTATAGCCACATACTTCTTCCGTTTTCATAACATGTGCGAATTTAGCAAAAGCCAGTTTAGTGATTATTATGTTAACGTCAACAATGAGTGTTTTAAATAGAGATTCATCTATTGATGCATTGGAGGCAGGACTAAAGAATAAATTTAAGTGGTTGTGGCTTGAGGATAAAGATGTTAATGGAGATTTCCTGTCAGATTATATCAGGAAAATAAATGAAAAAGGGAAAGTTTTGTGTACATTTTGTGGCGACCATGTGAAGTACGGTTCAGGCGGAAAGAAAGCGTTGCACAACCATTCCAAATCGGAAAAATATCGTACAAGCAGGAAAACATGCATTTCTAACCAGGCACTGCCATCTGTGTTTGCTAATGCAAAACAATTGGAAGAAGGGGCTTCGAGTCGTGATAATAAGGGCCAGAAAATGCCATACGGCACGGCTTTAAATTGCATTGCCTCCAATGCCGATACCAGCGTTCCAAAGCAGCTTCCAGTTGTGAGTTTCACTGACAGACTGTCACATGCTGAGGCATTAACATGCAGCTTTATATCAGAACATTCTTTGCCATTATCGGCTG
The DNA here is from genome assembly GCA_031216915.1 of Pictodentalium vernedei. NCBI lineage: Eukaryota > Metazoa > Mollusca > Scaphopoda > Dentaliida > Dentaliidae > Pictodentalium > Pictodentalium vernedei. The sequence goes on from CM062294.1 coordinate 198,768,431, forward strand.
TACCACATATAATAAATTTAGCTCAAGAATTAAGCCGAGACAAAAAGGTTTTGGATCACTTGAAAATGGAGAGGCAAACGGCGACTTATAAACTTAAAGAGGGACTAGCAGGTGTTACTAGGAAGCGGCTAGTGAACAACCTACGAATGCAGCCATTTTCAATGAACCTAGATGAGTGCACAAGTAAAGCCAACAAAAAAAGAGTTTTAAATATTCTAGTATGTTATTTCAGTGACACCCACCAAAAGAGTGTTGTTGAACATTATGCTTCTGTAACTATGTCCGTGGTTAATTCTACAACAGTTTACACTGCTGTCATAGACCAATTGAAAGACGATGATATCCCATTGTGCAATCTCATCTCAATATTGTCTGATTCGACAAATTATATGAGGGGAAAAATTAATGGATTTGAGACAAGAATGCGACGTGATATACCCTCTCTCCTCGATATCGATGGTGATGTATGTCATCATATTCACAATGCAGTTAAAATGTTCTGCAAACATTTTGAGAAGCATGTAGAGAAGTTTGATGATGATCTTTTCACTGACTTCACGTACAGTCCAGAGTCTCGGGAGTACTTAGAGGAAGTGTGCTACATGCTGGGGATTAAATTCCAAGTACCGACTGAGCGTATACAGCACAGATGGCTCTCTGCATTTGATGTGACATACAGAAATGAGGGACTATTTGATGCATTCATACTGTACTATTACATCTTTTTGAATAAGGAGGACAGGGATCTTTATAAAGAGGATTTTCTAAAGGTCTTCAAAAAGCTCTCAAGTGATCACAAAAAGAGGTATTATGAAATAGCAAAGTATCTTGAAAATAGAAAACTAACAGATGATGGAAAGAAACGAAAATGCAGAATAATACAGAAAGTCTTCTATGAAAAACAACTGACTGTTTTATGCATTTCATTATACACTGCCTCATTACCAATATTCAAATCTTTTGTATTGATCTTTGAGATGAAAGAGCCTATGGTTCATCGACTCCACGATGAAATAACTGAACTTTTTAGAAATTTTCTGGCATGCTTTATGAAAATAGAATGTATTAAAGAACTCAGCGCCAAGACACTATCAAAAATTGATGTAACCCAAAGTGATTTACAGCTCAAACCCAGACATGTTTTTGTTGGAGAAAAAGCCAAGAACATTTTGCAAGAGATGGACAGTGGTGAAAGGGTCAATTTTTATAATAAAGTCCTGGAAGCCTATGTTGACACCGCATCTTATATGCAGAAGAAATTGCCTTTGGCTAATCGAGTACTCGGAGCCTTATCTTCTATAGATCCGAAAGCGATTGGCCATACTGTGACCAAGACATTGCTAGAGTAGCTCAAAGAGTTTTTCCCAAGCATCATCACACGGGATGAGTTTGATCAATATGATACAGAATGCAGGAAACTACACCTGGATCCCTGTCTTCCTGAATTTGTAGAAGGAAAACGGCTTGATGAATGGTGGTCAGATGTCATGAAGCGGGATTATCCTGTCTTGGGAAAAGTTATCAGAAGTTGCCTTTCTATATTTACTGGGCCACGGGTAGAACAGTCTTTTAGTACAATGAATGACGTGATATCAAAAAAGTCCAACAGAATGGCAGTAGAGACATATGCAGCAATACAGGGAGTAAAATATGACCTACTTGCTAGAGGGGAAACTTCGATTCAGAAATTCCATAGAGAAGATCCCCTCCGTACTCCAGTGGACAAGTCTCTTGACTACCCCATGGAAACTGTATACGGAAGGCTGAAAAAGAAACAAGCTCTGAAAGTGGAGATGACTGCACACACAAAAACAAAGGTTACAAGATGTAAAAAGTCGCAGGGATGTTCAGATAAAAAGACTAAGAGAAAGGCAGTCCATATTCTGGCAAAGAAAGCAAAGGATTCCATTGTTAAAAACTCACGAAAACGAAGTTGTGAAAGCAATCACAACTCTAATAGCAGTTTAAAGAAAACAAAGCTTCAGTGATATAGAGGATAGTTGAGTGAACCAACATTTTCTGAGGACTAAAAACCTGTGCCTTCTAGATACAGAAGTTAAACTAGAACTTGGAATTAGTTTACAAAAAGTCTGTTGCTTCATCAGATATATATTGAGAGATGGAGATGTACATAATTGTGTGAGTAAAAAAAAAATTTTTACCCACTAAAAACCTCATTTTTTCTCTCAGTAAGCTTGATCATTCTGAGCATCAGAATGCTCCCAGAGACCACCTAGGAGCTTCTAAATTTCAAAATTTTCGTGGGGGAGAGGACCCCCAAACCCCTCACTACAGGGAGGGGGACACCCCCTCCCTGCCCCACCCCCAACTCGGCCTTCGGCCGAGGCATCAGCCTTCGGCTAATGGCTCATTACCATCAACTAGGAGTTCAGTTTTTTTGACACAAGGCCACTTACATCCCTGAAATAAAAACAGGCAGGTCAATGTTGACATCACGTCTTTTTTCCTCTTCCTGACATGACCCAGAATCACAGGATTAGTTGTTTCATAATTACTCGCAGAATTATCTGTTGTGATAACTAGAAAAAATACCTGTACGTCGGTATTTTTCAGTGAAATTAATGAAAATGGCTCACTGAAATTGAAACATAAAGCTCCAGGCCTATTTAATTCAAAAGACAAGTCTGTGCTGTCTTGTGAAGTGTGTATGTCTGTGCTGGCTTGTGTAGTTTGCGTGTCTGTTGGGAAAATCGCCCAGAAACCTGGACCGAATCGTCCACAAACATGGTCCGAATCGTCCAACAATCTGGTCCGAATCGGCCAGAAATATGGTCCGAATCGTCAATACATCTGGACCGAAACGTTCGTTATAAAAATCTGGTCCGAATCGTCCAGACGCCGTGTAACGAGTTAATTTTCTTACGTTCGATGTGTACTCTGGGGTTATTGATAGAAAACCCCGATAGAACTGATCGTATTTACGGAAAATGCCACTCGTATTCAGAACATTCAGTGCTGTTGGAAAAGCGAATGAAAAAAAAAATATGGTGTGTGCTTAAAGAAATCATCAAGACTACGTGATTTGCATACAAAATAATCTTTATATTTGCTCTTCATGTCATGGTTTTTTTTTGTAATTTCAGATGCATTCTTTGTAAAAAAGTTTTATTCCCTTTCATTTTTGGCTCATTACGTGTACACTCCATATAAAACCGCACTTTGCGTACCCCACTTTTTGTGTAGAAAAGTGGGGTACCCAAGTGCGGTTAGGAGAGAAGCATTACATAATCAATTAGTGCTCGACGAGAAATTTCTTCCAGAGTCTGAACCTGATTAGCAATATTAGTCTTCAGTCAGCGAATTTTTAAAACCTGCATTTCATAAAATAATGACATAAAAATATTATATCTGTCTTTTCCAGATCATTGTACCCCGAAATAATGTCCGCTTTTAAAGAATTCGCCCAATATTTTTCGAGATATTTAACTTGTTTCCGTATTAAAATAAAATGTTTTGCCGATATGTCATTTGGATTCCCCCCCTGTATAATTAAAGGTAAGTTATCGCCATCGAACATGATCTTGTCCACCTTCATTCTCGAAACATTTCATCGAGACATTTTTAAATAAAATTACCAAATAGAGGAAGTATTTTAAAATAAAACGTATTCTGTGCGTTGCTATGTTTTTTGAACAATAATGTGACAGTCTCGGCGATACATCCTGTCTTTACAAAGTGCGGTTCCTATTTTTCAAACTCGGGATCATTACGAACTCGGCATATGATTTAAATATCATTGCAGATAAGCTGCTTCACGTTTACCTCAGTAATTATTTTTGACGAACTAAATTGAGAATGAAACAGAATTAATAAATAAATCCATCTACTCCTTCCGGTCATTTTCGTAACAACTCGGGTGGATTTTTCAAATTAAGTTCAGTCTTCGGAATCATGAAACGTTAGAAGCAAGAGACGTACGAATCATGGCCTACGGTAAACAAATTTATAGTGCAGTTTAGGAAGTGGAAGGCACCCACAATGGGATTTTCTTGTCAACTTCCAATATCTGAAAAAGGCATGAAAAATTGGTGGCGTCACTGGGGGCCGGTAGGTATTTGCCCCTTAAACGTAGATTTTGCCCACATTTGCTTCCCACGTCCATAACACACACACATACACAAACTCTCTCTCTCTGCCCCTCAACCCCCCCCCCCCCCCCCCCCCCCCCCCCATGAGTCAACGATCAACAGTATAGTCTCTCCACTTTTAAATCTGATCCGCCGCGTCTGGAAATATTCTCCCTTAAAATTTTATATATTTTCCTTTTTTTACAGCTTGTGGCCCTCATTAATGGGGGAGGGGAGCATTCCAATGAGGGGCCATAAACTATGTGACTGAAACAAAATATGGAAATTCACAACGCCAATGGCCGAATTTGGCCAGCACTCAGGCTATACAAAAATCTGCATTCAAATTTTATTATGTTCAAGTTTTTGTTTCAAAAACATAGCTTATGACCCTTCATTGGAAAGAGATAGTGGATTTTGAGTCTTTCCATTGAGGGGTCCCAAGCTCTGTTTTGAGACAAAAAAATTCAAATTTTTAGTTGTTATTAAAGAATTTATCTTGCAAGTGCCACCTAGTCCTGTAGACGGGTGGAGACTATTGGATCACCGGATTTATCTTCCTAGCATTTGGTACGTTTTTTCTTGGGAATAGTATGTTTATTTTCGTGGCTGGGAACTGGGTAGACTGATAACATTTTGGCCAGACGCTGTCGTCTGTATGTTGGTGTTTTGATAATAATAATTCTCCCCAGCCAGCATGGGTTTCTTTTCAATTGATGCTTCAAATGCTTCGGCCCTTTGACAGATTAATAAGTAAATTAGCCTTAGAAAAGGTGTTGAACATATGACATACCAGTATACAATTATGCTCAATTAGTTACTTCTGTTCAGTGGCGTGTTAAATTAAATCCTTTGTTTGTTGTTAATCCCCAAGAAAATGTTAAAAGAAATGAAACACTTGCTACGTTTCATCATATCACATCCCCCAAATATAAAAATATTCACAGGAAACATTTTTAAAATCTCCTGAAATTTAGTGCTTGCGCAGTCTCGAGTCCAATGATATTAGCTACAAATAAGAGACTTCATTAGTTGAAACTTTGGATATTTAGTGCTTAACACGATGTCTTGATCAAGTAGTCCAATAATATTAGCTATGAACACGCGTCTCATCAAGCTTTATTTATTTTTTATTATTTGTTGCTAATATTATTGGTGGACTGTTTCATTATCATAGTATGATGCCGCAACACTACCACCGAGTTAGGGTGAGAACGGTTTGAGTTTCGCCGAATTGAATAGAGCATGCGTTTTGGCCCTAATCTTTTCAAAATCGGCGCCCCCCCCCCCCCCCCCCCCAAAAAAAAAAAAAAGAAAAAAAAGAATGGGAGCCAAAACTCGTTTTATCACCAATATCAGTCACCGCTGATATGACCGATTCCCCGGGTTGAATAAGATGTCACAACGTTGTTCTCATGACCATAAACTCAAGTAATGTATTCCTGGGTGGCGTCATTTCGTTCCCATGGGGACACACTTCATCGATTGGAATGGTCCCGAGTTGAATTATGATACCGTGTTTTGAAGTAGCTCCAGGAAAAAGATGAGAGAAGCACGGATCGGGTTTACCCAGATTGGATCTGATCCGTGTTTTGAAGATAATCTCCCCCGTGTCTGGGGTTTCATAGCGGCTGTCAGATAGAATAAAAAATGCGTTTTAATTTAACATTTGGGCGGATTATGATGTTATATCCCGGGCGAAAAGCAGATAAATTGCCAGTATGTTCAAAAAGAAAAATGTGTAGTTATCTGTACCCGTCCATTTCGGATGAGAATCAGAATGTTTTTTTCAACAACAATGACCTCGATTAAGCGAGTTCAGACTATTTTATATCATGTAAATCCAATAGATGGAAGAGCCACACTGCTTCACGGGGTCGTCAAAATTCACATTTTTTTAAAGATTTATTAGGACACAAAACGTGAATTATTGGACCGATTTTCACATTTAAAGGATTCTTTTGATCCAGAAAATTCTCTCCAAAAATATTTCAGGCACAGAAAAAGGATTTAGTGAAGAGAACTTATTATGTAAATTGCGAGGTATTTTCCCAATCAACACTGATTAATGAGTAAATACCTGCTGTTATATAATCATACATAACGCACTCAGTCGATATTGGAATAATTTTCTTATATGGAGTGTACACGTAATGTAACAATAATTGTCAGCAAAACTTTTGTTTCCAGAGCACTAGAATGTTCTATGTTCCTCATGCACAAGTTTCTGAAAACTGAATATTTAGTGAAGAAAGATACTAAAAAAATTTTTAAAAAAATAAATAAATAACCCCTCCCCCCCCCCCCCCCCCCCCCCCCCATCTTCATTGTTTTCCACAATACATGTATATTGATAGAAAATCAAATATATTTTGATTTGTTTTCAAATTGATCTGTTTATGTTTAAATTAATTATTCCTAAGATCTTTCCTCAACATAATGTTTTACATGAAACTAGTCAAACTACATTTGTGATACTCGGTCTTATTATTTTATTTTAAAGATGGTCTTTTCAGTAAAACTGCATTGGCAGATTATCATCGTCCTTTTTTTGCACAACACTGCTGTATTTTCTTGTTATACTTACTAATGGCCCAGACGGGGATGGCCCTCCCATGAGTTGGGAACTCATACCTCCCCGTAACATTTAGCAGGCACTGGTTGTAAGAATGAGGCTTGGCGCCAATTTCGGTACTTCCTTGACACTGCACATGCGTAGTGGACAAAAGTGTGTAGGACCATATAGGACCTTTATTTTTTTGGTTTTGGATGCAAATTTTGGGGGATTTGAGGGGGGGGGGGGCAAAATTTGTGTTTGGCTCTGGATATTTGAGAGTTAGCACCAGCTAAGTCTGGTCATTGGTTTCCTGTCTCTGAATCCTCTCTCTGAAGTTCTGCTGTTGTATATCAGTGCATTTTTCTGGGGATTAGCCACCCATGATTGACAGCTCTAGTTTTCATGTACTGTGGACAGGGTGTGCACAGGGATCCAGGAATCTTGAAAGTCCTGGAATTTGGTATTTTTAACCAGGCCTGGAAAGTTTTGGGAAAACGGACGTTTTATTAGGCCGGTTTTGAAAGTTCTTGAATATCTGTTCAAATTTTATGGAGAACTGTTAGGCAACAATCAAAACTCAATGTGTGCATTATTATTTCTGGTCGTATGTTTCATCTGGTAGTGTTGGGGTTTCTCAGTGAAAGTGTACTTTTTGTGTCCTATTTTTGTCTTGTGCAGATAGAATATGCAAAATTTGTGTCTTAGGCCATGAAAAAAAGAACCTCTGTTTTTCAGGCCCACATGCATGGTCATTTTTGGTGCACATGCAACCTTTTTATGACACCAAAAAATCTTTTAAAAAAATTTGAGATATTGTGCTCATTTCGGTAAATCGATATCCATGCATTCGCAAATTTTAAATTAACACACTTCAAGCTTTTTCTACATCATACTTTAAAAAAGTTGGTGGGTTTTAGCAATATTCACGACAGAAAGTGTTTTATTCTGTAAAAGGTAAGTCATAATAACAGCAAGAAGGAAGGTGTCTTTCAGTCTGACAACAAACAGTCACAAAGGGGAATGGTCGATTCGCACCACATTTGATTCGCACCAACCCTCAGAAAGTCTGCAAAGTCAGGTGCTATGTTGAATGGAACACAGTATCCTGGCATTTATGTTTAGTAACATTTGTATTGTAAATGGCCGTCAATGGGAATTTGTGTACTGTTGTTTGAAACCATTACAAGTTTCCCAGTTAATTTAAATAAATGCATTTGAGATGCAGGATAATTGGATAACTAATAGTAACCGTTGCTTGATATAAAAGTAACAGTCATAGTTGAAAATAAATCGCATATAGGCAGGTATGTGCGGTCGAATTGGTTAATAAAGACACACAAACATTCGTTCTGTATTTCATTTTCAGATTTCCGAAAAATATGATTTATGCCTGTTCAAATGGGTTGTGATAATTTTGAATATGTGGGGGAAAATTGCGATTCCCGATTTTATTAGGCAGGTTGTGAAAGGATTTGGGGGTGGGGCGGGGGGGTAAAATAAATCTGTGAAAGTTGGCAATTCGACATTTGATTTGTCCCAGAGACGTTTCACCCACGAGGTGTTTCGTCCTGTGCCATAATTTTCACGTTTCACTGAAAAAACAAACATTCAAACCCCACTTCTTTTATGACCCAACACCCCTACGGTGAATAACCAATATATTTACGAAATTTTGCATGGTCCACCAGGTGTTTGGGTGGGGTCGAATTACCACAAACAACCTCTCGGGGAGAAAATAAAAAGAAAAAAAAAAGACCGCCCGCCCACATGCTTTTTGTGAAAAAATGGCCTGAGAAACAGACAATCAACTTTGTATGGCCTTATGCAAAGGAATTGGTTGTAGAAAATCAAGTTTTGAGTTGCTTGATACGTAACTTGAAACATGGCCATCTAGCAAATTGTGTTAAAGCAGGGTGATATTGGAAATACTTTATAATAGTATGGGGGGATTCTGTACTCATTAGTTTTGAGTATGGTAAGAAACTTTTATTATAAAAATTAGTCAACAGGCATTGAGCATCAGCTTAATAAAGTTTTTTTCACTGAATCAGCATGTTCAGTGCATCTTGACCACTGACAGTGCAGCAACAACTCCATCTGAGTCTGATACCAGTGACTGTGTTTCTACGTCATTCTATTTTCAGGTCTGAATCAGAACACCAGACCCGATTTTAATTGAATAAAGTATAGATACTGGAAATTGGTGATTTAGATCCTTGAAAGTCCTGAAAAAGAATTAAACTAAAAATGGGTGGAGCCCTGTTAATTGAGTGGCCATTAGCCAGCAAAAATTATTCAGTTAACAAGGTATTCAATCAATGGATTTGATCACTTTCCTGTATTTAGAGATAAATTTGGCATTTATTTGACGGCTCATGAACTCTGTCAAACAAGATATAATAGTTAACCCTGTACTCTTCTGTTCGTAATAAGCATGCATAGATGTTTATTTAATTTTGGGGCATATTTCCATCCAGTATGCACCTTTTTTGGGCCTGTATGTTTATTAAAATTGCCCTTCCAACAGGGAGGTTTTCAAATCAGTAAATCTTCACTAGATTGTGTGGTACTCTTTCGTTTAGCACAGAGTATTAGTTGTTGTAATATTGATGCATAAATGCTTGATTCTTGTAATAAAAAACTAACTACAGTACTGAAAAATAGCCTTTAGAGAAAATTAACTAACATTACTCCCACCTAATTGATTCACACCCTGTACTATTATTTGGGCCTATACTTCAATTTAATTTTGATAAATTTTCAACTCTGTATTTTATTCCCACCTGTACATTTATTTGGAACTCATGAGAACACTCTGATGTCAAAATACCAAAGTTTTCAGCTACAATTTTTCCCCATAATGCCTCAGAATTTAAAAAAATTATATGTTGTTTGACGGACCCAGCAATTCCTATTGATGTTCTGAACATTTGAACCATCAGTGTAATAATCAAGATCGGTCGTTGCGAAGTTTGCAACTGATGACCGGTCTTGATTATTACACTGACAGTCCAAAAGTTTAGAACATCAAAGCTTTCAATGTGTCTAAAAGAGGATTGTCTTTGTTGTTTACTTGAGGTAGGTCAGCTGACTTGAACTTATTTTTAACGACTTCAAAGAGGGGGGGCGGGGGGGGGGCATCAAGCTATGATTAATCTATTATTTGTAACGATTAATCAATTCCTAAATTCAAAAATCGTGACAGCCCTAATAATTTCCTAGTATGGCAACATATTTTATGAATATTTTATTTTTTTACCTTTAGCAACTGCAATACAGACGTGAAGATGCGGACTGGTCTCGTGACATGAGAGGGAAAACTCTCATTAGTGCAGTTGGCCTATTCAAGTGGATCATCATAGCTCCAAGAAAGTCTATGAATCAAGCTAATGATCTGTCTCAAACTTTAATGAAGGTTGGTCCACCAATGGGTATGAGGATAAATCCTCCCCAGATGTAAGTATTGTCAGAACTGAGCTGCTGTAAAAATAATTTGTTGATTGACAGTAGATTTGAATTTTTGGGGGAGCGGTTAAAAGAATTGATTTGTTTCTCCAGCCCTTAACTAGGGTTCACCCAAAATGAAAAGTAATTGCCTCCAGAAGCTCTTGAATTCTGCTTGAACCTTGAAAATGTGGAAAAACTGTACACAGACTTGAATACATGTGCACTTTAATTTTGCAACACTACCCATTACGATAATTCCTCCATCTTAACAATCGGTGCAGAAAATTACAGATTTTAACATGGAAATCAAGCATTATTAACCTCCCGCCAGCTCTATTCACAAAATTCACCATTCAGTTTGCATTACTTGTTCATTTTTTATTATAAAAACTTAGCTTATGACCGCCCATTTAAACGAGCTCCTTTAGTTTTGACAACAACAAAAAAATCAATAATTTTGTTTGCAAATGTTGTCAGTCTTTTTGAGTTGGATGAAGGGTTAAACTTGCTGCAGTTATTCAAAAATATGAGTGTCGTTGCCACTTCAGGTCTTGAAAATCAGGTGGCATTCAACTCAGAAGGATGCTTCTGATAATGCTTGCCCTTTGATGAGGCAAACACTGATCTGGACTTTAGATCTAATCAAAGAATGGCAGTCAACTTGAATTCCAAATTTGAAAGCTTTAGTATGCCAATAGCTCTGCCTTAGGTTATTCCTTGAGTAGTTGTACCAGAATATTAAACATATAAAACATTTCTAGAATCTTTTAAAATGCTGTATAAATATGTTGTTAGGCCTAAAAAAAAATTTAAAATCTGTTTCTCTGGCACTCCCACATGGTTCTTTTGGCTGTTGTATGCTCTCTTTTTCTCTTTTTATAACCAATGCAAACTTAAAAAAAATAAATAAATATTAAGTGGCTTGTGTGTAATATTTTACCCAAGTTAATAAAATTTAGAAATTTGGCCCTTGATTGCAACAAGGCTTTGCAGTGCTTTAGCTGGGCATTTATTTTATTATACCTTGTTTTGCAGACCTCAAGTAGATCTCTCAAACAAGATATAATGATCACAAGATTAAATGCCCATATTGGTTTTTCTGAGGGCAAAGTTATAAACATTGGGAATTCAATGGTTGTCCGAGTAAGTGTTCGATACATGACAAGATTTTTATTTAATTGTCAGGAGTTTTCTTTTTAGCTGCGACTAGCAGCTCTATAAGTGGCAATGTCGGTCTGTGACCAACGAGTTTCAAAACTCAATAACTTTTGAAATACTTGATGGAATAACATTATATTTGGCATGTAAGTGTATCTTATTGGTGTCTAGCCACAGTTCAATGCATGTGTTGTTCCAAATATTTTTCTTGGAGTTATGGCCCTTGATGAACTTAGAATTTTGTGAGATTGCACCACCCGTCGCAGCTACGGCATAGATGTCGCGATTTTTAGCACATATGCTGTAAACCCTTTGAACCCTGGTGGTATCTTCAATGTTGGTTCAATGTTAGCAGTTGGAAGATTCCATATTCATTATTTGGAAGAAGCCCAATTAATAAGCTGCATGTTGAAATTATTGATTGATCTACCCCACACATTCACTTGACAACCATTCTACTTAATGAAATTATGACATATCATGTTCCTGGACCTCTAAAGCGCCTCCTCGGGTTCAAAGGGTCAACAGGTCATATTTGTCCTGAAAGTACAGTAAATGGTTTTGTGTATGGAAATTACAAAGAGCAGTGTTATTTTTTCTGTGAGGATCCTGGGAAGTGAAGCAGTATTTGTTTTCTGTAGTAAATAAGCTCGGTTTTACTGATAAAGTAAGGCCCAGTATCAGTGCTTGGCATGGAAGTCCTCTAAACTGGGCAACATGGGTATAATCGATTGACTGAACTTGAGTTTATCATATCTCCTCGTTGTGGTCACAACCATTGCACAGAAATTTGTAACCTGAAACACCAGTAAATAAATCAATAACAGGGTTGAAGTTTGTCGATTTGTGCATCAGTATTTTCCTTTCATGCATTCATGAATAGATCACTTTGAAACTAAGTTTGTTTATTTGGGCTGACTTCTAGGTGGGAGCTTTTGATTTTATTTCATTTTGTCGCCATTAACAACGACATTCAGATTATCTGTTTGGACATCGACAGTTTCATTTGGCACATTGCACCGGTCGCATTTATAATCGAATCGCTCTGAAATTTAGTATGCTCATTTGGGGTAACCTCTAGATGGGAGCTATCAATTTTCTGCCATTTCGTCAAAAAAGTTGCTGTTAGTAACAGCAATGACCATCCAACTTAATGCATATGTGGATCAGCATTTTCCAAGGGGCACTCTCCAGTAATTTGTAACAAAGTTATATATACAAAATATTATTGGTGTTTGACTGAATATGAAACATGAACATGGAAAATGTTGGCTTTTGCTCTGGTGCTCTTATTTTGAGCTTAGTTTGACAAGATCAAGATAAGCTATTGCCATCATGCGTGTGGAAGTCTGCTATTTTTAGCTCAACTTTGACGAAGTCAAATTTGAGCTATTGTCATGGCCCGTCCGTCTGTCCGTCCGTCCGTCTGTCCGTACGTCAACAATTGGCTATGGCTCGGGCTAGAGGTCGTATTTATGAACCGATCTTTACGAAACTTCTTGTGTACCTTTGTTATGACCCTGGGACGGGAACAAGTGTTTTTAGGTGTGGTCCGAAATTCAAGATGGTTGCCTGCCAGCGGCCATTTTGTACCGATGATGCAAAAATCAGTTTTTTGTACAGAACTTCTGTATGAAAGTTCTGATTTGAATAAAGTTTTGTATAAATGTTTAGTACCATGGGATACATCACATATAATACAGGTTTTTTTCTCGTGCGTAAATTATGCAAATTAGCCTGACTTTGATTTATTTAGTGTTACTTTCAGAGCTGTAAGTGCCAAGCTGCTATGGCTCGGGCTAGAGGCCGTATTTATGAACCGATCTTTACGGAACTTCTTGGGTACCTTTGTTATGACTGTGGGACGAAAACAAGTGTTTTTGGGTGCGGTCCAAAATTCAAGATGGCTGCCAGCTGCCATTTTGTACCGACGATGCAGAAATCTGTTTTTTATACAGAACTTCCATATGAAAGCTCTGATTTGAATAATTTTTTGTATGATTGTTTAGTACCATGAGATACATCACATATAGTACGGGTTTTTTCTCATGCGTAAATTATGCAAATTAGACTAACTTTGATGTTTTTTGGTGTTACTTTCAGCACTGTAAGTGCAAATGCCAATACGGCTCGGGCTAGAGGCCGTATTTATGAACCGATCTTTACAAAACTTTTTGGGTACCTTTGTTATCACCGTGGCACGAGAACGAGTGTTTTGGGGTCCGGTCCGAAATTCAAGATGGCCGATGGCAGCCATTTTGTACGAAATTTGGTGCAATCAGATTTTTGCACAGAACTTCCATATGAAAGCGCTGATTTGAATAATTTTTTGTGTGAATGTTTAGTACCATGGGATACATCACATATAATACGGGTTTTTTTCTTGTGCAGAAATTATGCAAATTAGATGAACTTTGATTTTTTCATTGCTGCTTACACACAGTAAGTACACATGTCAATACGGCTCGGGCTAGAGTCTGTATTTATGAACTGATCTTCACGAAACGTCTTGGGTACCTTTGTTATCACCTTGGGACAGGAACGAGTGTTTCTGGGTGCAGTCCAAAATTCAAGATGGCTGCCAGTGGCCATTTTGTATCGAAATTAGGTCTAATCAGTTTTTTGTACACAACTTCTATACGGCTCAGGCTAGATGCCGTATTTATGAACCAATCTTTACGAAACTTCTTGGATACCTTTGTTATTACCGTGGGATGAGAACGAGTGTTTTTGGGTGTGGTCCGAAATTCAAGATGGCCACCAGCAGCCATTTTGTACCAAAATTAGTGCAATCAGTCTTTTGTACAGAACTTCTGTATGAAAGTTCTGATTTTAATAAATTTTTGTATGAATGTTTAGTAACATGGAATACATCACATATAGTACGGGTTTTTTTCTCATGCAGAAATTATGCAAATTAGATGAACTTTGATTTATTCAGTGCTACTTATACTCTGTAAGTGCACATGTCAATACGGCTCGGGCTAGAGGCTGTATTTATGAACCGATCTTCACAAAACTTCTTGGGTACCTTTGTTATCACCTTGGGACGAGAACGAGTGTTTCTGGGCGCGGTCCAAAATTCAAGATGGCTGCCAGTGGCCATTTTGTACCGAAATTATGTCCAATCAGTTTTTTGTCACAACTTCTACACAGCTCATATTTGTGAACTGATCTTCACGAAACTTCTTGGGTACCTTTGTTTTCACCTTGGGACAGGAATGAGTGTGTTTTGGGGTGCCTTTGTTATCACTGTGCTATGAGAACAAATATTTTGGGGTTCAGTCAGACCCACTCTGGGACTCAAAGATTTCTTTTCTAGTTTAGCATCTGACTGTCACCCACCTTTACAATACTTTACCTATACATTTGTTACAGGCAACGCTCAGTATTTATGTACAGACCATTACAATACTTTATATGTACCTTTGTTATCAGGTCATTACCTAGATGTTTGTCATTGCTGTGTCACATACTATACATGTACATGTCTTTGTCTTGACAAGTTGAGCTACAGTGTCATTGACACTTTCATTTTTCACATTTTCCTTTAGCACAGGCTACACCCGTAGTTCTTATCCGATCGTCATGAAATTTCATATGTAGGTTGAGATCCTGTCTAGATGAGATTGTCCCCTTTTGGTTGCGATTAGTCAACCGTGACGGCTGCGCGAGCCCAAAACCCCAAAACCATTAGCATAGTCTACAGGTCGTATTTATGAAGGAATTTCTTTGCAACTTGGTAGGATGCCTCCGTATATCTAGATGAGAACGTCCCCTTTTGATCATGATCTGTCAACCGTAATGGCTGCCCAAGCTCAAAACCCAAAAACTTTTAAGCACAGTCTACAGGTCCTATTTAATATGGAGGGATTTTATTGTAACTTGGTAGGATGACTTCGTATGATGTCTAGATGAGACCATCCCCATTTGGTCTCAATCTGTCAACTGTGAAGACTGCCCCAGCCCAAAACCTTTAGCAGATTCTACAGGTCGTATTTATCAAGGGATTTCATTGTAACTTGGTAGGTTGACTCCATATAATGTCTAGATGAGAACGTCCTCTTTTGGTCGCGATTGTTCAACTGTGATGGCTACAGAGAGAGGCCTGAAGTCCGAAAACCTTTGGCACAGTCTATAGGTCACATTTATGAAGGGATTTCATTGTAACTTGGAAGGATGACTCAGTATAATGTCTAGATGAGGCCGTCCCCTTTTGGTTGTGATCGGTTGATTGCTCCACAGGCCCAAAGCCCCAAATCCTTTATCACAGTCTGCAGGTTGTATTATTGAAGGGATTTCATTGTAACTTGATAGGATGACTCGTTTTGGAATAATTTTACTGTAAATTGGTAACTTTCATTGATATACATTAACTGTGAGGGCCACATACAAAAATTAGCATTTTCCCAATTATCACAATTCTTTTCTTATTTCACAATCCTTTCATAAATATTGAACATTATCCTTTTCATCAAACATAACACACAGACAAGTTAAGCTACACTGTCATTGACACTTTCATTTTGAAAGCTCTGATAGTGTGTTTTAGCACTGAGCCAGGTAAAGAATTGTCAGGGGAGCACCTCTGGCCCCGAGTCCACATGTTTCATATTTGGGGTACCAAACATCTTGATAATCTTTTTGGTAGGTGGAGTCTTGGAGCGCGGTGGTGTTGCGGTAACCGTTTCTCGTCGGATCACCGAAGTTAAGCAACGTCGAGCCCGGTTAGTCCTCAGATGGGTGACCGTCTGAGCGATCGATTCGGACTCCCTCATGGTGTCCTTGGGCAAGGCACTTAACCCCCTTTGTCCACATGGGGGCACGATGACGCCATGTACTAAGGCGTACTGCATGTCAATGGTGTGCATGTCTTCAACCAGTCTAACCCTGCCTGTGCTGTAGAGGGGAGTTACGATGTTGCGGAGCTGGCAGCTGCTTGCCGTTCCTCGGTGGTTCTCTCCAGGAACTCCGACTTTCTCCACCTGTAAAACTGTCACAGTCATGATTAGCCATTGTGCATAAATATGTGACCTTTAACACCAATAAATAACAATAAATAATAAGGTGGAGTCTTGCTATTGCATCTTTTGGGGAAGACTGATAACTAATTTTTGAATCTGATGTTTCCATGTTTGTATTTTAGGGTTGAGCTGAATGATGATAGGAATGAGACATATCTTAGGGCAATGAAAGAGAATTTGCAGAGAGACACACAGTTGGTGTTGACAGTTGTACCAACGAATAAAAAAGATAGATATGATGGAATTAAGAAGTTCTGCTGTGTAGACCATCCAGGTAAGTTGCAATTAAGGTATCTATCACGCCAGTGTTTTTGTCATCTGGCAGCATATCTTACTTTGTGCTCAATCTATAGATTATACATACCCATAAATTGGTCTGATCTTGTCTTTTCACACATCCAAGTTGAGTGTGAAAATATGCCATTTGTTCATTTTTTAGCTCAACTTGACAAAGTCAAGCTGAGCTATTGCCGTCACTTCTCGTCCGTCGGCGTACGTACGTACGTACGTACGTTAGTACGTACGTCCACAATTTCCTTTGGCACACCTCACAGGTCGCATTTATGATCAGATTACTTTGAAACTTGGTATGCTTGTTTGGGGTGACCTCTAGATGGGAGCTATCGATTTTCTTCAATTTCCGTCAAAAAATGTTGCCGTGGCCAACGTTCGTAGAACTTAGTTTAGTCAGACCTCAATATTTCCCTTTGGCACACCCTACAGGGCACATTTATGATCAGATTGCTTTGAAACCTGGTATGCTTGTTTGGGGTGACCTCTAGATGGGAGCTATCGATTTTCTTCAATTTCCGTCAAAAAATGTTGCCGCGGCCAACGTTCTTAGAACTTAGTTTGGTCAAACCACAATATTTCCCTTTGGCACACCCTACAGGGCACATTTATGATTTGATTGCTTTGAAACCTGGTATGCTTATTTAGGGTGACCTCTAGATGGGAGCTATCGATTTTTTTTAATTTTCAGCAAAAAATGTTGCCACGGCCAACGTTCGTAGAACTTAGTTTAGTCAGACCTCAATATTTCCCTTCGGCACACCCTACAGGGCCCATTTATGATCAGATTGCTTTGAAGCCTGGTATGCTTGTTTGGGGAGACCTCTAGATGGGAGCTATCGATTTTCTTCAATTTCTGTCAAAAAATGTTGCCGCGGCCAACGTTCTTAGAACTTAGTTTAGTCAGAAGACTCAATATTTCCCTTTGGCACACCCTACAGGGTACATTTATGATTGGATTGCTTTGAAACCTGGCATGCTTGTTTGGGGTGACCTCTAGATGGGAGTTATCGATTTTCTTCAATTTCCGTCAAAAAATGTTGCCGCGGCCAATGTTTTTAGAACTCAGTTTAGTCAGACCACAATATTTCCCTTTGGCACACCCCACAGGGCACATTTATGATTTGATTGCTTTGAAACCTGATATACTTGTTTGGGGAGACCTCTAGATGGGAGCTATCGATTTTCTTCAATTTCCGTCAAAAAATGTTGCCGCGGCCAACGTTCTTAGAACTCAGTTTAGTCAGAAGACTCAATATTTCCCTTTCGCACACCCTACAGGGCACATTTATGATCGGATTGCTTTGAAACCTGGCATGCTTGTTTGGGGTGACCTCTAGATGGGAGCTATCGGTTTTCTTCAATTTCCATCAAAAAATGTTGCCACAGCCAACATTCTTAGAACTTAGTTTAGTCAGACCACAATATTTCCCTTTGGCTCACTCTACAGGGCACATTTATGACTAGATTGCTTTGAAACCTGGTATGCTTATTTACGGTGACCTCTAGATGGGAGCTATCGATTTTCTTCCATTTCCGTCAAAAAATGTTGCCACGGCCAACGTTCTTAGAATTTAGTCTAGTCAGACCACAATATTTCCCTTTTGTACACCCTACAGGGCACATTTATGATCGGATTGCTTTGAAACCTGGCATGCTTAATTGGGGAGGCCTCTAGATGGGAGCTATCGATTTTCTTCGGTTTCTGTAAAAAAAAGTGTTGCCACTGGCAAAAAAAATAATGACATTGGTACCAATGATCTTCAATTTTGCCATTTCATTTATAACTTACCAAGTTCAAGTTTGTCAAGTTGAGCTACAGTGTCATTGACACTTTCATTTCTTGTTGGCTCGCCTTCATGTTTTGACAAATACAAACCTAGTCCGATTTCATTTGAGGGCCGTACTCTTTCCTAGGTCCCAGAATGCAGCTTTACTTTAACAATGGACTGAACTTTTTATACCCCCACTTTTTCAGCTCCCCTAACTGAAAGCCACTGTGAGCAGTTGACATCACCCAGTGCCCATCATCAATAGCTTTAGACAGTAGTCTTCTTCAGGACAACTGACCCAAATCTATTTAAACTTGTCTCAAATTATAACCATAATTTTGAATACATAATTTACATAATTATAACCATAATTAGGGATACTGTGCATGTTTGTTCAACAGAGGTTGCAAAAAGGGTGGAGCAGGGGCAGGGATGGAAGTATTTTTCCAACTATACCGTATGGCCCAGACATAGCTGGTGCTAACTCCAAAATATCGAGGGCCAAACACAAATTTTGCCCCCCCAAATGTGCATGCAAAACCGAAAATTAGAAGTCTTATCTGGCCCTCCATACATTTACTCTCAGCGCATGCACAGACGCCAAGAAGTAACCGGAATTGGTGCCAACCTCATTGTTTGTTTGCCCCTCTGTCAGATAACAACAAACTGACTTCTGTGGTTTTAAATCTCAGTTTATAATGATGCCAGACACAAATCAATGGTTAATTTGGTGGATCCAAGGACACAACTGGATGAAGGAAGGAAGAAACAGTGGTTTGAAGCGTTCAGGGCTGTAAATTTTTATACTGTATCAATGACCCAGACTTTGCTGGTGCTAACTCTAAATTATTCAGGGCCAAACACAAAATCCCCCCCCCCCCCCCCCCAATCCCCAAAATTTGCATAAAAAACCGAAAATTAGATGTCCTATATGGTCCTCCATACTTTTACTCCACTGCACATGCGCAGTGTCAAGGAGGTCTCGAAATTGGCGCCAAATGTCATTTCTTTGTTTGGCCCTCAATTCAGTAACACCTCACTGATATTTGTGCTTGTCAATCTCAGTTTAAATAATGCCAAACACATAATTATGAGAGAAATGGTGGATATAAGGAGGAAATAGAAGGAGGAGAGGAAAAAACAGTGGAAGGAAATGTTCAGGGCTGTAACTTATGATTATTTTACGAAATTATTTCATGTTGCCTATTTTCGAGGCATGGCCCTGTTGTTGTCATTCTTGCTATGAATGTTCCATTGTTTGGTCAGTGTTTCCTCTCTCCCTTTCCTTTATTCCCCCCTAACTATTCTCCCATGCTTTTGGCTTATTTTTTTTTTTTTTTTGTAATGTTTATTACTAAAATTTCTTGGGAGTTTGGCTTGGAAACAGAATTATTTTCTGTTTTTTCCCCATGTTTACGTCCTCACCCTTGGGTGTTTAGGCGATTTGGTCTGCATCTACCATCTGATGTTCTACAGTTTCTTCTTTGGAAGTCTGTTTTGCATCAGATAGTGTTTAAATTGGTTACTGATTTCGGGCCATGTTTACCAGTGCCTGGAGTCCTGTTTCTGGTTTGTTTACACTTTTTGTTTAGGTTGACAACGGTTACTTCTGATAGTGATTACTTGTCTTCTGCTTAGTTTAGTTCATAGCAAGATACATTAATATTGTCCGTGTTACATTAATTTTTCGAAATGATTTAAAATTTTTGTCCACACTTAGGCTTTTTTGGGATCCATTTTGGCTCATTGTTCCCATTGGGAACTTGGGCTCTTGTGAAATTTTTTTTTTCTTTTTGTATTATTTTTTTGTAATGTTATAATGGATTATTTTATTATGTATCTTTGTTTTCAAGGTTTAGTGCGAGTACTATGACTGTTGACTTTTTTCACAATGAAAGTTTTTGTTCAAATTGTAATGGGAGGAAATCTTCCTCTGATTCTCATGCTTTCTGTATTAATTGTAGTCAGTGTACTCGCACTAACCCTTGTTCAGTGTGTATCAATTGGGATGACAAACGTTGGAAACGTGTGTCACGGTATGTTAGCGGGGAGAGGACCATGCTTGTCCTCTCCCTGCACGGTCACTCTAGTTTTTCACTCTCTTTTCCAGAGGAACAAGAATAGGGTGATGTTTCTGTGATGTCGTCCAAGAGTGTGCTTCCGTCGTCACAATCAAATGAAGAGTTAGCGGCAAAAGTGCTCATGCAGATACGTCAATTGCCTAAGAGGTCCCAAGTAGGATCAACGGCATTGGTGTCCGCTAGCTCGCCGGTGTCGCAACCATTCACCGAATGGCTCAGCACCCGGGTTCTTCCGTTGCGGTCTAGGAAGGAGATTTGGGTGTTGTGAGCACTATAAACATACCACGTGCACACCCAGTTACGACGGAACAGAGGATGGTACGGAGGAAGCCTTTTAGTCCGGTTCCTAGCTCTTCCAGCACCGCACAGGCTGCGAGCGAGAGAGGTCCCTCTCTCGTACAACAACATCGCGGTCCGGATGTTGTGGTGCACAACGTTTCTCAGTCGGAGCATACGGCCACCGCTCGGGACGCTCCGGTATATAGACAGCCCGGCGAGACTGCTCATACGGCTTCCTCATCTTCACGACAGCACACACGACTGCACCTTGGCAACGTGACCAGCAATATCCAGCCAGCATCGCCGACCAGGGATTCCATGGCGTGCAGGTCACGCCATCCGGTAGCCAGGGATACGAGGCCTTCATCCTCCGGACGTTCGCATAAAAGAGGTATGCAGGAGTCAACATCCAGGAGGCTAAATCCCATAAGATCGCAACTCCACAGGCCTCCATAACGGACGTGCTATCACAGATAGCGCAGATCATCCCAGCAGCCGGCAGAAACTCTGTTGGAACAGGAATTATCAGATGATGCTGGGTCGGTACATTCCGCCGCTGGATCAGGTACGGACGACCGAGATTTACAAGTGGTCCAACAGGATGCGAAAGGGATTCGGAGGAATTGGATTTTTCCCTTTCGGAACAACATAAAATTGCTGTAGAGTTCATCCGGCGTTACCTTCAGGCGCAGCCGGATAGGAGGTTTATAGCGCCACTGGACACTGAATTCTGCAATCGATTTAGGGACACAGTCCCTGAGTTTCCGTCACAGTCCAGAAATGTCTCGCGGACATTGAACTATTGAATGATGCTATTAATAAACTTGCTACCAAAACGGACAAGTCAGCCTTCCTACCGGCAAGTGCTATTCATCTGCCTTTCATCAATCCAAGGAATAAATTTGAAACAGCAGGACAGGGCATTCAGAGAGTTCCTCTGTGTCTAGACGACCAGGCCGAAGACCTTGAATTATCCATGCCGTTGTCTATGTCAATTCCTAACACGACGTTGGAAATGACAATATCGTCTAATAGAGCTAATTTAGACGCACTTTCGTATGCAGATCACCTTACCAGAGCGTTGTCATTACGCCTTGAGGGACAAGAATTCCAGGATGTACAAACCTCCTTAAGAGTTCTGTCGAGGGCCATAGCATTCTCCACGTCTAACTCCGCCCTTTCAGTGGCAAATCTGGAGTTATTTAGACGTGACGGGGCCCTAGCTACATCCACGCGCGTGGATAGTAAGGTGAAAAACTCTCTCAGAGTCGCTCCGGTCTCCGGAGAGCTTCTCTTCGACGGCAAGCTTTCAGCAATTTATGATCAATTAACTAAGAAAGCTTCAGGCTCTCTGCTATTTAAGTCCGCTTCCAAAAAGTCGGAGCCAGCGGAGAAGAGTAGGCCAGGCACTTCTGGGACGAGTACGTCCATGGGAAGGTTCGTACGCGTCCTCTAGGTCTTACTCTAGAGACCATTAAGGTAGCAACTCAAATAGGGACCGTAACGCTGGCCGAAACAACCGGTCAGATGCCCCTAGGTCAATGGGGCGAGGTGCTGGCCGTGGAGGACGTGGTTTCTCTTTCCGTAAGCCTCGTAGATCCATGAGGTGATGGTTTAAACCTCTGTCGCGTTCCAGTGGACGGAAGACTGTTGAGTTTCTCAAACAGTTGGGAATTAATTACGGAGGACCCTTGGGTTCTGGGTTCAAGGGTTTATATCGGAAGGACTGAAACTGTCCTTCAAAGGAAAGCCTCCCGTTAACTCGAAGTCCAAGATGGACTCAGCTTCTGTCAAATCAACAGAAAAGAGCCTCGCTTCTATCAGAAGTCCAGTCTCTTTTAGTGAAGAACACGATAGAGGTCGTAGAAAACCAGGAATCTCCAGGTTTCTACAGCCATCTTTTTCTGGTTTCGAAACCAGATGGCTCGTTCCACCCAGTCATAGATCTGAGCTGGATAAACAAGCTGATTGTGGCTCCAAAATTCTATATGGAGACCATTGGATCGGTCAGAGCGAGCATTCGAGTGAACGACTATGCTGCGAGCATAGATCTCAAGGATGCGTACTTTCACATCATGGTACATCCGGTGTTCAGAAAGTATCTTCGCTTTGCCGTCCTAGGAGTCATATATCAGGTCCGGGCGATGTGCTTCGGTCTGAATCTAGCGTCCTGGGCTTTCACTCGAATAATGAACTCGGTAATGACTCATTTCCGACCTCATTCGTCTGCGGTAACGTCGGCCTACCTGGACAATATTCTTCAGAGGTACTGCAACGAGTTAATGCTTCAGAACGATGTGCAGAATATGCTTCTATTGCTCCAACATCTCAGTTTCATAGTAAACGAAGGGAAGTCGGATCTTGTGCCGTCCAAGTCGTTCACCCACCTGGGGATGAGCTTCAGGGCGTACAACAATCATGTTCGCCTGCCGTTAACCAGAGCGAAGTTAGTCAGTTGTTACGCTCGCTATTGTCTTCACTCAGACAAGGTTACAGCGAGAGAATTCATGAGACTGATAGGTCTGTGCGGAGCTGCCGCAGATCTCATTCCAATGGGGTGGCTACGCACTCGTCTTCTCCAAATCTCGGAATTGGAGGGCGAAGACTCATTCGCTCGATATGGACATCCTCTTGTCAAATCAAGTGAAACAAGAAATTCAGACTTGGGCAGACATTCAGTGGTTAACTCAGGGAGTTCTACTGCAATTGTCGGATCCAAGTTTTACAATTATGTCGGATGCCAGTCAAACAGGTTGGGGCGCGACAGTGAGCCCATCGGATTCGAAGTGCCAGGGTCTTTGGGATCCGCAGTTTTTAAGCAAGCACATAAACATCAAAGAAATGATGTCAATTTGGCTTGCGCTACATCATTGGATGGACGTTATTCAGAATGCACACATGCAAATTCTATCCGACAATACGATGGTGGTAGTGTATATTCGGAATCAGGGAGGCACTCATTGCATTCCGTTGTTCAAGCTAACGGAAAGAATCCTGTTTGTACTGGAACATCAGTTTCTATCAGTCCGGCATATTTCGGGTCGTCTGAATGTGTTAGCAGACTCCCTTTCACGGAGTGGACTCTCAACAAAAAAGTATTCAATCAGATTTGCTACCAATGGGAGCGGCCAATGATAGACTTGTTTGCGACGCATCTCAGCAATCAGTTGCAGATGTATGTGTCGCCATGTCCGGATCCTTGAGCGTCTGCAGTAGACGCTGTATCGATCTCATGGGACGGAATAATAGGATATGCGTATCCTCCAGTGCCGTTGATTCAGCAGATATTGCTCAAGATAAAACAATCACAATGCAAGATTCTGTTGGTAGCATCTCTGTCTCCACAGAGTCCCTGGATAAATCTACTCAGGTGTCTGTTGTAGGACATGCCGCAGAAGCTTCCTCCACGGGAGGATCTTCTTTTGCAGGCGAAATCGCACACTCTCCATCACAACCCGCAAGGTTTCAACCTTCAAGTATTTCCGTTGTGCGGTCCTTCTTGCACGGCAAGCATTTTACAGGACGAGCAGTGGACACGATTTCTAACTGTAGGAGTACCTCCTCTTCGCTAAATAATGCTGCTAAGTGGAAGATCTTTCGTCTGTGATGTAGGGATCATTCTGTAGATATTTATGATCCCTCCATTCCAGACATTGCAAATTTTCTAGTCTACTTGTTTGATGAGATCAAACTGCAGCCTGTTACCGTTAAGGGTTATAGGTCTATGCAATCAGATACCTATGCACACCATGATAGCTTAACGATTGGATCTAATGTCTCTTTATCTAAATTAGTAAGAAACTTTTCGATAAATAGACCTAGAACCCTTAGATTAATTCCTAAGTGGAATTTAGCTTGGGTTCTTCTTAAGCTAAAAGAAGTGCCATTTGAGCCTCTTGACACAGTGGACTTCAAATTCGTATCTTATAAGACAGCTTTTCTCTTAGCCTTCTCTTCTGCTAGAAGAGTTAGCGAGCTTCATGCACTTTGTGTGGATGGTTCTTACTATCGTAGCGTCAGTAATACTATTACCTTTACTACCAATGTTGGATTTTTGGCTAAGAATCAGGCTCCTAATAAGTATCCGGAACCTGTTGTTATTAAGGCCCTTCCGTCTTCAGATGGGCATAGGCCTTTACTCTGTTCTGTTAGAACAATACATATTTACAAACATAGGTCTGAGTTCATCAGAAAGGGACGTAAGCGTTTCTGTCTCTGATGCCTAATAGAAAGGACATTATGGTCCATTCTATTGCTAGATGGATTCAGTTAACTATCTGTACTGCTTATGAAAAATTATCCTCAACTCAGCAGTCTGTGCTTAAGATTTCAGCTCATGAAGTAAGAGTTCTATCAACATCTTGGGCTTATGCTAATAGTGTTGCTATTACAGATTTAATGAAGGCTGCATATTGGTCTCAGCCTTCCACTTTCACGAATTTTTATCTTATTAATATTGAAATATTCTGGAGATCTGCATTGTTTAGGTCCGTTATCAGTTACTCAGAATATCGTCCACTAAACAGTTGCAACTATAGTTATGTAGGCTTTCTATTCAGGTAATGACTCTGTCCTGCTGCCCTCTTCGCTCTGGGGTATTTGACCCAGGGCAGAGAGGGGGGGGGGGGGGCGGGTGTTCCCTTAGGTCACCTGCTTTATAGTGAAAAGCAAGGGAATACCTCCCCTGGAGTCAGTAATTCCGAGTCGGTACCGGGATGGTTTTAAAGTGTAAAGCTAACGTTTACTCATACATGTAATATTTTTGAAGTGTAGCTCGGTGTGAAGCATTTGTATATGTCACGTGTCAAATGGGCGTTAAAATGCAATCCTCGGACACTTTTGATGAATATATAGAGTCTCATTTCTCTGGATTTCCTTTATTTATTGGCTTACCTTTAAAAATAATTAGTATAAAGGGTTATACTGGATGTAAATAGAGATCATTGATGTTATTGTGCTCAATTACAGAATGGTGTTGTGTCGTTCTTCTTTGATAGGAATAAGAAAGATACATGTAAAGCCTAATACTCCTTTTTTCCTTGAGGGGTTGCCTCTATATTATATAGTTGAGCTTATTGGATTTTCCTCTATGTCCTAGGCCCTCCAGCCTTTTTACTATTCAGCTATGTCTGGGTCATTGGTACAGTATAAAAATGTTAAAAAATTTATAGTAATTTATATATTTTTTATACTTAACAATGACCCAGACGGGGATGGCCCTCCCATGAGTTGGGAACTCATACCTCCCCGGCACTGGTTGTAAGAATGACATTTGGCGCCAATTTCGAGACCTCCTTGACACTGTGCATGTGCAGTGGAGTAAAAGTATGGAGGACCATATAGGACATCTAATTTTCAGTTTTTGATACAAATTTTGGGGATTGTTGGGGGCAAAATTTTGTGATTGGCCCTGAATAATTTAGAATTAGCACCAGCTAAGTCTGGGTCATTGGTAAGTATTAAAAATATATAAATTACTAGAAATTTTTTAACTTTTATAATATTTATAAAAATTAGTTCACGTTCCCCATTTTCGGGACATGGGCCTGACGTCAACATTGTTGATCATGATTTTTCCACTGTTTAAGTATTCCTTCCCTACCCTCCCTTGATCACCCCCCAGTTGAACTCCCAAGCTTTTTGGTTTATTTTATTGAAATTTTAAAAGTTCTTGGTAGTTTAACGTGTTACACAGAATGTTTATTCTGTATAACCCTATGGTTACGTCCTCACCCTTGGGGTGTTTAGGCATTTTGGTCATGCATCATACATCCAATGTATCGTTTTTTCTTCTGATGAAGATCTTGCCTTATATTGGATAGTTCAAAAATCTGTTACTGACTTCGGGCTGTGTTGCCTGGGGTCTCTTTTCCGGTTTTCATTCTGACGTTTACATTAACAACGCTCTTTTTATATATGTAGTTTCCTATTTATTATATGGTAGGTCTGTTGGAAGATACATTAAATAGTCCGGTAGTATAGCAGTTAATATTTGGATAGAAAAATCAATTTTTGTCCACACTTGGGCTCTTTTGGGATACATTGGGCTCTTTTCTTGTCAAAATTTTTTGAAAAAGTATTTTTTTTGTGTACACTATTGTACGATTTATATTTTGAATGTTTTTTGTTATGTATCTTTTTATAATATTTAATGTGGAGTTGGTGGGAGTACGATCGACTTAGTTTGCTACATTATGAAAGCATATTGCTCAATAAGCAAGACGAAGTCTTTCCTCTGATTTACATGTTGGTTGTCGATGTACTCCCACTAATTCTTGCTCATCATGTTTCGCATGGGATGACAAACTTTGGAAACAGGTGTCACGGTACCTTGTTGGTGAGGGGCCACTGCCGGTCCTCGCGTGGTGAGAGGCCACGGCCGGTCCTCTTGCCAAAAAGTCGCTTTAGTTTTTTTTGCTTCTATTTACAGAATAACTTGAACATGGTGATGTTTACGTGACGCCGCCAGAAAGTGCTCATGAATATTAGACAGGGCAATAAACCCCAGCATGGTTTCATCTCCCTGTCATCAGCTAGCTCGACCAGTGAAGCGGTTACACCGTCCGAGGGTACCGTGGTGCCAGGTGTGTCCGTTGCGGTCGAGGAGAGTAGAAAGGGTGGAGCGAGCACTATAAAATAACAGGCTCACCCTGCGGCGACGGAGAGGAAGAAGCCGTCAAGTTCAGCAGGAAGCTTGGCAAGGTCTGAAGGACCGTGAGCGAGAGAGTCCCCTCTCTCTTTCCTAACAAAATCTGGGGCCAGATGTTGTGGTTTGGAACTTGCGTCACTCGGAGCATACGTCCACGTCTCCTGTCCGGGATACTCTGTTCAGTTCTCAGCCATGGTCAGCTTTTGTTATGGCTTCTTCTTCAGCATCTACCAAGCACACACAACCGCACCTTAGCTACGTGACTTCTGATATCCAGCCTGCATCGCCAAGAAGGTCCTTTTTTCGTTGGAGAAGTCACACCATACAGAGTAGTCAGGGAGATGAGGCCTCATTCATCGGGACGTCTGCAGAAAAGAGCCATCTCGGACACACTGTCCCAGGAGCAGCCGGCCGCCAAGCAACAGAAGACCGCTGCTCCTCAGGCCTCCTTAACGGACTTGCTGTCGCAGATTGCACAGCTCATCGCAGCAAGTGCAGAAGCAGCCGACGGCAGTCTCCCGAACCTGATCTGTCGGATGGTGCTGGGTCGGTCCAGTCATCTGCGCGTTCAGATGCCGATGACCATGAGTATAATCAGATTCAGTCGGATGGTGAAAGGGATTTGGAGAATTACCCTTCCCTTTCGGAACAACACAGGGGTGGCGATGGATCTAATGCATCAATACTTCCCTGAGTTCGTTCCTGAGAATCAGAATGCTGCGACCGCTCGAAAGTAGCACTATTCGGTAGCTAAGAGACGAGGCCTCATATATCGAGACGTCCAGAGAAAAGAGCTGTTACAGACACACTGTCCCGGGAGCAGCCGGCAGCCAGAATAGAAGACCGCTGCTCCTCAGGCCTCTGTAATGGATTTGCCGCTGACCGTGATTTTCAACTGATTCGGACGAATAATAAAAGGGATATGGAGGGGATATTTCCCTTCCCTTTCGGAACAACACATGGTTGCGATGGATTTAATCCCCCAACACTACCCTGAATTTGTTCCAGTGAATCAGAATGCTGCGACTACTTGCAATAAGCTGCTAGCATTGTTGGATGCTGACTTTATCCGGAAAAAGAGGAGGAAATGTCTTTTCCGGTTAAGTATAAACAGGTGTCTCAGGCCTTTGGCCTTTTAGACAACGCCATATTCAACTTTCCAGTGGAAAGAAGTAAGCCGGTTTCTTGTCATCATCTTCCGGAATTTTACCGATTAACGGAAAATGGTGAAGATGTATTGAGATTTCCTCTGCGTTTGAATGGGCAGGCTTAGGACCTAGTTATGGCCTTACCTTCGTCATTCACTATTCGCTCGGACACAGTTGAGATGGCATTATTTCATTCAGAGCGAATTTAGACTCTCTGTCTTATGTCTTATGCAGATCACCTTTAATAACTGTTACGCAACGTCTCTATGGAAAGGAATTTGAGGAAGTTTGTACGTCATTAAGAGTCCTTTCCAGGGCTATTATATTTATCACGTATAACTCTGTCTTAACAGTTGCAAATTAACAGTTGCAAATTTGGAGGTAATCAGACGTGATGTAGCCCTTGCATCGTCATCCTTAACTGGTTGAGTGCTAAATTGTTTTCGACCACCAAAAATTGTTAGCATGTCTTTGCCTTGTTACAATTTATAGGAGCGTGCCTGCAGGCACTCTCCTATAAATTGAAACAAGTCAAATCTTAATAGATTAAATAATATCTCTTCAAAGATAATATGAGGCACAGCCGCTGAATTTGAAGCCTTTAAGTTGCAATACCTGCTCTTCAGAATAAAGCCCAAATATGGACTTCCAGCACTCTAACAGTTAATAGATGACAAGGTGAAAAACTCTCTTCCGGTTTTTGACGATAAGCTTTCATTGGTTTATGGCCAAGCTACAAAGAAGGCATCAATACTCTGCTCCTTAAGTCGGCGTCTAATCAACCCTCAAAAGCAGAAAGGAGGACGTCCTAGACAGAAAAGTTGTCTAAAAAGGACTCCTCGCGAGGGTATAGTTAACCCTCCTACTCTAGGGATCGTCATACAGCAACTCGGATAGGGAGCTTGGGTCTGATCGAGACTACCGGTCAGACGCCCCTAAGCTTTTGGCTCGAGGCTCTTCGCAAATGGGACGTTTCTCCTTCCGTAGGCCTCGCAGGTACTACAGGTGAGGATTAGGACCTCTTTTGCTTAGCAGTTGATGGATGGTTATCAAGATTCGCATCAAACTGGATAACTATTACGGAAGACCAGTAGCCGAGAAGTGTGGTCTCGGACGGCTTACAGCTATCTTCCCAAGAGAACCACAACCAACTTAATGTCTGATGGACAATGCTTCCGTCTAATCCTTGCATAAGAGTCTCTCCAATCAGAAGTAAAGGTTCTCTTGACATTGAAAGTAATAGAGGTCGTCGAGAAACAAGATTATCTAGGATTTAATAGTCACCTGTTACTCGTACCAAAGCCAGATAGCTCGCTCCAACTGATAATAGACTGTAACAAGTTTATCAAAGCTCTAAAAGTTAATTTATGGTAATCATTTAGTCGGTAAAAGCGAGCATTCGAGTGATCCACTTATGCTTCAAGCATAGATCTAAGGATCCGTTTTTTCATGTCCTGGTGTATCTGGCATTCAGATTCGTCGTCCAATGAATAGTATTTCAGTTCCGAGTGATATGCTTCGGCCTGAAGATAGCGCTCTGGACTGTCACTCAAATAATGAACTTGGTAATGTCTCACAACAATCTGGTTCGTCTGCCATTATCCAGAACGAAATTAGTCAGTTGTTGTGCTCGCCTTTGTCTACTATCAGATGCATTAACAGCAAGAAGTTTTATGCGACAGATGGGGTTGTGCTGAGGGGCTACGCATCTTGTTTAGATGGGTCACTTACGCGCATGTCCCCTCCAGTTATTCTTTACCCAGAACTGGAGCGTGAAAATGCATTCGCTCTGGACCAGTATTGTTTTAACCGATCTAGTAAACAAAAGGTCCATATTGGGGCAGATATTCAGTGGTTAACTTGAAGAGTTCTGCTGCAACTGCCAGATCTGGCTTTAACAATTATGACGGGTATGAGTCAATAGTTTGGGGCACAACCCTGAGTCCGAAATGCAGGGTTCTTGGGACTCTCGGTTCCTGGAGAAACATATAAACATCAAAGAATGATGTCAGTATTGTTAGCGCTACATCAGTGCGAACACACTTGTTCAGATATTGTTGGACAACTTGATAGTGCTAGCATACATCAAGAACCAGGGCGGCACCCATTCATTTCCATTATAACTAACGGAGAAGAATTTTCATGTTCATCTTTCTATCCATCATATACCGGGTTGTCTGAACGTACTAGCAGACTCGCTCCTCGGAAAGGTTGCCTGTTTTATTTGTATTGGACGCTCAACATGCGATTATTTGGACAGTTTTGCTACCAGTGGAATCACCCCATGATAGTTCAGTTTGCGGCGCACCGGAAAAATTAGTTACTGTCATTTGTGTCGCCATGCCCAGATCATTGAGCCCATGCAGTAGACGCTCTGCAGAATTCATGGGGATGAATAATAGGATACGCGTATCCTCCAATTCATTTGATCCAATAGATTACGTTTAAGTTTAAACAGTCTCGTTATGAATCCTACTAGTAGCACCTCTGTTGTCACAGAACATTGGATCATTACTCCCAGTGTCTGTTATAGGACGCTCCCCAGAAGCTTCCTCCATGAGAGGGTCGTCTTTCAGGGGAAGTTTTATTCAAGTTCCTCTCCGCCCATAATGGCATAATGGAGTCATGTCTCGGTTAGACATGAGGGAACCATCGCGGTTCCTATATTTTTAGCTCACCAAAGGGAGCTTAACTTATCACTTGCCGTCCGTCGTGAACTTTACATTAATGACTATTCCTCACAAACTACTGGATCAAATTGAACCAAATTTGGTGTGCATGTTGCCATCATATGTCAATTCAAACTTGTACAAAGAAACTTGCTGTACCCACAGGGGGCACCACAAGGGGCATAACTCTGATAGCACCCATGAATTTCTATCCAAAATTCAAAAAAATCTTCTTCTTCAGATCCACCAGTCAGAATTCTTTCCCATTTGGTATACATCATCTCTAGGGGAGTCAGATTCAAGTTTGTTCAAATCGGCCCCCTAGATTCATATTTTGGCTCACTATAGAAGCTCGAATTCAAACTTCGTGCATTTCAGGCAAATTTCTTTAAAAATCTTCTTCTCAAGATCCAGCAGGCAGAATCTTTTGATATTTGGGATGCAACATTGCAGGGAGGATCTGATTCAAGTTTGTTCAAATCGGCCCCCTAGATTCATATTTGGGCTCACGATAGTAGCTCGAATTCGAACTTGGTGCATTTCAGGCAAATTTCTTAAAAAATTTTCTTCTCCAGATCCAGCAGGCAGAATCTTTTGATATTTGGTATGCAACATTGTGGGGTGGATCTGATTCAAGTTTGTTCAAATCGGCCCCCTTGATTCATATTTGGGCTCACTATAGAAGACCGATTTGGAACTTAGTGCATTTCAGGCAAATTTCTTAAAAAATCTTTTTCTCCAGATGCAGCAGGCAGAAACTTTTGATATTTGGTATGCGATCTTGTGGGGTGGATCTGATTCAAGTTTGTTCAAATCGGCTCCTTGGGTTTATATTTGGACTCAGTATAGGAGCCCAAATTTGATCTTAGGGCATTTCAGGCAAAATTCTTTGAAAATCTTCTTAAGATCTAGCAGGCAGAATCTTTTGATATTGGGTGTGCAGTATGCTTGTGGGGGGGGGGGGGGGGGGGATTCAAGTTTGTTCAAGAAAAGTCCCTGGGTTCATATTTGGGCTCACTGTGGGAGCCTGAATTGTAACTTAGTTCAAACTGAGGAATTTTTGTTAAAAATCTTCTCACTATGGTAGCCCAAATTTTTACTTAGTTTGATATGAGGAAATTTCTTTAAAAATCTTCTTCAGATCCACCAGTCAGAATGCTTTCATATTTGGTATACAACATCTCTAGGGGAGGGGGCAGATTCCAGTTTGTTCAATTTGTGTGCCTGGGTTAATACTTGGGCTCATTATGGGAACCTGAAATTTAACTTAGTACAGTGCGAGGGAATTTCTTCAAGAATCTTCTTCAGATCCACTAGTCAGAATCCTTTTATATTTGGTATGCAACATCTCTAGGGGGTCAGATTCAAGTTTGTTCAAATTGGATCCATAGGTTAATATTTGGGCTCGCTATGTTAGCCCAAATGCTAAATTAGTTCAATATGAAGAAATTTCTTTACAATTTCTCTTGTTCAGATCCAACAGTCAGAATGCTTTCACATTTGGTATACAACAACATCTCTTGGGAAGTCAGATTCAACTGGGTTCAAATCGAGAGCCTGGGTTAATATTTGGGTTCCCTATGGGAGCCGGAATTGGCTATTGTATTCAGTACCCTTTAGAGGTGTATAACTAAGATTAATCCACATTGGTTGTATCAAGGGGCTTCATAGGGGAGCTCTACATTTTACATTATGATCAACTGAAGAAAAGGCATGATGCCCGGATTATTTTTGTCACTCCTGAGGGACTCGAGGATTGACAGTGTAGCCTATGGGGATGGATTGCTTAATGTTGACTCATTCTTGGACTCTGTTTATATTGTGTTCTGTTCAAGATGAGCGCTTCAGGCCCTGTGGGGCCTCTTGTTTTTAACCATTTACCTAACGAATCGCCCACATCCACCCACATAATATGCAAATTCAGCAGTTGAAAAAATATTTTTCAAAACATTTCAACAAAACCATATCATGTGGCCCCTCGTTGGAACGAGCTCGTTGCAACAAGGTGTCACATGATATGGTTTTGTTGAAAATTTTTGCAAAAAATGATATTTAAAATAATAAAATTTGATATCGTCTGCGTTGGGTTAAATACAATTTGTTAGGCTATTTTAATCAGTCAAATTTAGTTACAGAAATATTAATGCTTAACATACTATTTTTAGCTCAACTTTGGCAAAGCTAAATTTGAGGTATTGTCATGGCCCGTCTGGCTGTACACACGGCTCGGGCTAGAGGCCGTATTTATGAACTGATCTTTACGAAACTTCTTGGGTACCTTTGTTATCACCGTGAGACGAGAACGAGTGTTTTGGGGTCCGGTCCAAAATTCAAGATGGCCGCTGGCAGCCATTTTGTACAAAATTAGGTGCAATCAGATTTTTGTGCAGAACTTCCATATGAAAGCTCTGATTTGAATAATTTTTTTGTATGAATGTTTAGTACTATGGGATACATCACATATAATACAGGTTTTTTTCTCGTGCGTAAATTATGCAAATTAGACTAACCTTGAATTATTTAGTGTTACTTCCAGAACTGTAAGTGCAAATAAAGTGCAAATGCCAATATGGCTCGGGCAAGAGGTTGTATTTATGAACCGATCTTTACGAAACTTCATGGATACCTTTGTTATCACCATGGGACGAGAACGAGTGTTTTGGGGTCTGGTCTGAAATTCAAAATTAGATGCAATCAGAGTTTTGTGCAGAACTTCCATTTGAAAGCGCTGATTTGAATAATTTTTTGTGCGAATGTTTAGTACCATGGGATACATCACATATAATACAGGTTTTTTCTCGTGCATAAATATGCCAATTAGACTAACTTTGATCTATTTAATGTTACTTTCTTCACTGTAACTGGAAATGCCGATACGGCTCGGGCTAGAGGCTGTATTTATGAACCGATCTTTACAAAACTTCTTGGGTACCTTTGTTATCACCGTGGGATGAGAACGAGTGGTTTTGGGTGCGGTCCGAAATTCAAGATGGCCACCAGCAGCCATTTTGTACTTTAGTTAGTGCAATCAGTTTTTTGTACAGAATTTCTGTATTAAAGTTCTGATTTGAATCAATTTATGTATGAATGTTTAGTAACATGGAATACATCACATATAATAGGGTTTTTTTCTCATGCAAAAATTATGCAAATTAGATGAACTTTGATTTATTCAGTGCTACTTATACACAGAAAGTGCACATGTCAATACGGCTTGGACTAGAATCTGTATTTATGAACCAATCTTCATGAAACTTCTTGGGTACCTTTGTTATCACCTTGGGACGAGAATGAGTGTTTCTGTGTGCGGTCCAAAATTCGATATGGCTTCCAGTGGCCATTTTGTAATGAAATTAGGTCCAATCAGTTTTTATGTGTACCCATACTATGTATGGTACACATAATGCCGGCATCCGGGGTGACCATCCGTCATTCATCCATCTTTGTTTGTCCGACCGGCGTCCGTGTCCATTTCTTTGGCATTCGATAACTTGAAAAATATTGCTTGGATTGTGAAGTTACTTTATAATTATACCCCCGCTTCGAAGAAGTGGGGGCTATATAGGAATCGCCCTGTACGTCCGTCCATCCGTCCGTCCGTCCATCCGTACGTCTTTCCGGACATGAAATTCTTGTGTGCGCAACTCCTCCTACATTTATCAATCAATTTGGACAAAACTTTTCAGACATCATCACTACTAAGTGAACATGCGCATATTCCAAGATTTTTGATCTGCGACAATTTTAACCAGGTTTTCTCCCTTTGACTTAGATTTATTGTGTCTTTCCATCCAAACAAATTCTTGTGTGCGCAACTCCTCCTACATTAATGAACCGATTTTGATAAAACCTTTCAAACATCATCTCTACTAAGTGAACATGTGCATATTCCAAACTTTTTAATCTGCGACAATTTTAACCAGGTTATCTCTTGAACTTTGATTTAATATGGGTTTCTACATGAAATTCTTGTGTGCGCAACTCCTCCTACATTTATCAATCAATTTGGACAAAACTTTTCAGACATCATCACTACTAAGTGAACATGCGCATATTCCAAGATTTTTGATCTGCGACAATTTTAACCAGGTTATCTCCCTTTGACTTAGATTTATTATGGGTTTTCTACATGAAATTCTTGTGTGCGCAACTCCTCCTACATTAATGAACCGATTTTGATGAAACCTTTCAAACATCATCTCTACTAAGTGAACATGTGCATATTCCAAACTTTTGGATCTGCTACAATTTTAACTAGGTTATCTCTCTTGAACTTTGATTTAATATGGGTTTCTGCATGAAATTCTTGTGTGCGCAACTCCTCCTACATTTATCAATCAATTTGGACGAAAGTTTACAGACATTATCACTACTAAGTGAACATGCGCATATTCCAAATTTTTTGAGCTGTGGCAATTTTAACTAGGTTATCTCCCTTTAACTTAGATTTATTATGGGTTTCTACATGAAATTCTTGTGCGTGCAACTCCTCCTACATTTATCAATCAATTTGGACAAAACTTTTCAGACATCATCACTACTAAGTGAACATGCGCATATTCCAAGATTTTTGATCTGCGACAATTTTAACCAGGTTATCTCCCTTTGACTTAGATTTATTATGTCTTTCCGTCCGAACAAATTCTTGTGTGCGCAACTCCTCCTACATTAATGAACCGATTTTGATGAAACCTTTCAAACATCATCTCTACTAAGTGAACATGTGCATATTCCAAACTTTTTGATCTGCGACAATTTTAACCAGGTTATCTCTCTTGAACTTTGATTTACTATGGATTTCTGCATGAAATTCTTGTGTGCGCAACTCCTCCTACATTTATCAATCAATTTGGACGAATATTTACAGACATCATCACTACTAAGTAAACATGTGCATATTCCAAAATTTTTGAGCTGTGGCAATTTTAACTTGGTTATCTCCCTTTAACTTAGATTTATTATGGGTTTCTACATGAAATTCTTGTGCGTGCAACTCCTCCTACATTTATCAATCAATTTTGACGAAACCTTTCAAACATTATCACAACTAAGTGAACATACGCATATTCCCAAATTTTTGATCTGCGACAATTTTAACCAGGTTATCTCCCTTTAACTTGGATTTATTATGGGTTTTCAAATGGGATTCTTGTGTGTGCAACTCCTCCTACATTAATGAACCGATTTTGAATACATGTTGCACATTGTAAATGTGTTTTTCCAAATGTAAACCATATATGTGTGGGCTCTTTAAGTATTCAGTGCTGTTCTGTGGAAGGCCACATGCAAATACAAATTTCAACAACAAAAAATGATCTTTATGTATACATTTCCTTATGGCCTTTGCCTTCATGATCAGAAGTGCATTCCTCTAAAAAACCCAAAGCGGGGGTATTAATCACCTTCAGTGATAGTTCTAGTTGTGTTCAGGTTACTGATGTGCTGAGCTGTATAGTTTTTAGCTCACCAACTTTAGTTGTGTGAGCTTATGGAATGGCTCGATCGGTCGGCGTCAGCGTACGTGTCCAATAATGTTAAAGTTTCTGTTTAGGTCACTTATTCGCCCTATTTCCATATCATGGCTTTTATAATGCTGCTATATGATGATAGATATCATTTTACCATGATTTAACCCCTCATACCCTACATTTTAGACATTTTTCTTGACATTTTTAGTTGCGTTTAGTTTTCTGTTTAGCTCAGAATTTCATGTTTAACTTAGTGTTTAGGTCAGCTGCTGTGCTTCTTCTCTTCCAATGGCACTTATATTCATCATACATTTTCCTCAGTATCATTGTTCCATGATTAACCCCTCATACCCTGCATTTTAAACATTTTTCTTGACATTTTTAGTTGCGTTTAGTTTTCTGTTTAGCTCGGAATTTCATATTTAACTTAGTGTTTAGGTCAGCTGCTGTGCTCCTTCTCTTCCCATGGCACTTATATTCATCATACATGTTCCTCAGTATCATTGTTCCATGATTAACCCCTCATACCCTGCATTTAAAACATTTTTCTTGACATTTTTAGTTGCGTTTAGTTTTCTGTTTAGCTCGGAATTTCATGTTTAACTTGATGTTAAGGTCAGCTGCTGTGCTCCTTCTCTTCCCATGGCACTTATATTCATCATACATGTTCCTCAGTATCATTGTTCCATGATTAACCTCTCATACCCCTGCATTTTAAACATTTTTTTTGACATTTTTAGTTGCGTTTAGTTTTCTGTTTAGCTCGGAATTTCATGTTTAACTTAGTGTTTAGGTCAGCTGCTGTGCTCCTTCTCTTCCCATGGCAATTATTTTCATCATACATGTTCCTCAGTATCATTGTTCCATGATTAACCCCTCATACCCTGCATTTTAAACATTTTTCTTGACATTTTTAGTTGCGTTTAGTTTTCTGTTTTGCTCAGAATTTCATGCTTAACTAAGTGTTTAGGTCAGCTGCTATGCTCCTTTTCTTCCCATGGCACTTATATTCCTCATACATGTTCCTCCGTATCATTATTCCATGATTAACCCCTCATACTCTGCATTTTAAACATTTTTCTTGACATTTTTAGTTGCGTTTAGTTTTCTGTTTAGCTCAGAATTTCATGTTTAACTTAGTGTTTAGGTCAGCTGCTGTGCTCCTTCTTTTCCCATGGCACTTATATTCATTATACATGTTCCTTAGTGTCATTGTTCCATGATTAACCCCTCATACCCTGCATTTTAAATGTTTTTAATCACATTTTTAGTTGCGTTTAGTTTTCTGTTTAGCTCAGAATTTCATGTTTAACTAAGTGTTTAGGTCAGCTGCTGTGCTCCTTCTCTTCCAATGGCACTTATATTCATCATACATGTTCCTCAGTATCATTGTTCCATGATTAACCCCTCATACCCTGCATTTTAAACATTTTTCTTGACATTTTTAGTTGCGTTTAGTTTTCTGTTTAGCTTAGAATTTCATGCTTAACTTAGTGTTTATGTCAGTTTCTGTGTTTTACATTTAAGAGGTTGTGTTTAGGTAAGCTTTGTTGCATGTTATGAGCCTGTTTGATACAGTTCTTGTGTTTGCCAAAGTTACTATCAAAGAGGAATGTTGGTGAGCTATAGGGCATTGGCGTCCTTTTTGTTGGTGTTAATCTGATAATTTGATCCGGAGATATTAACCCTTTATCCATCAAATTAGACACTCCTCCAATCCATTTTTTTTTGTACCCATACCTTGTATGGTGTACATAATGTCGGCATCTGTGGTGGCCCTCTGTCATACAGTTTTCTACTAGTTGCGCGTATGGGTACACATCTGACAATTTCATGGGCCAATTTTTAGCTCATCTTGACAAAGTCAAGCTGAGCTAATCTCATCGCTCTCCGTCCGTCGTCCGTCAACACCATGTTTTGTTGTTCTCCTCCAAAGCCACTGGGCCAATTCAAATGAAAGTTTGTGTCAGTGATGGTCCCAAAGGGGCATTTCATTTTTGTTCAACTCAACATGCCCAGCCCCATAGGGAGGGAGTGGGGGAAAATGCTCCAAAATATTTTTAAAATCTTCTCAAGAACCAGTGTGTACAATGACTTGATATTTGCTATGGCGCTTCCATATGAGGTGCAGAATCAAGTTTGTTCAAACGAAGTTCGTGAAATAATATTTGGCTTTGTAATAGGAGGGGTAAGGTTTTTGGCCCCGCCCAAAATTTTTATTTTCTGAACCGATCGTCTGGTTTGAACCAAATTTGGTTTGTGGTAGTATTGGGTCATAGGTACTTGACCCATGCAAAAAAAAATATTCCTGCATCCCCGTGGGAACCTTGGGAGCTAAAAATAGAAATATTTTCAAATGCCCATATTTCCCAAATCCCACGGAACAGAGAGCTGTTATTTGGTATGAAGTATCCTTAGGACCAGTAGAATTGAATAGTAAAAAAAAATTGCCATCAGTTATGTTAGGGTGTTCTGTAATGGGCATCGAAAAAATGCTGAGTCAGCATATTTGCAAAAATTTTAAAAAATCTTTTCTCCAGAACCAATCATCAGAATCTTTTGATATTTGATATACAGCATTCATAGGGGGGGGGGGGGGGGGGGGGGGGGGGTCAGATAAAAGTTTGTTGAAATAAAGCTCATTGGTTCATATTTGGGCTCTCTACAGGAGCCCGAAGTTTTAACATAGGGTAATATGGGGAATATTCTTTAAAAATCTTTTTCAGAACCACCAGTCAGAATCTTTTAATGTTTGGTATACATCATTGTTATGAGGGTCAGATTCTAGATTGTTCAAACCAAGTCCCTAGGTTAATATTTGGGCTTCTGTAGGAAGCCCAAATTTTATCTTTGTTCAATATGGAGGGTAATTTAAAAAAATCTTCTTCAGATCCACCAGTCAGAATGCTTTGATATTTGGTATGCAACATCTCTATGGGGGTCAAATTCAAGTTTGTTCAAATCAAATCCCTAGGTATATATTTGGGCTCACTGTGGTAGCCCAAATTTTTACTTAGTGCAATATGAGGAAATGTCTTTAAAAATCTTCTTCAGATCCACCAGTCGGAATGCTTTTATATTTGGTATACAACATCTCGGGGGGGGGGGGGGGGGGGGGGGGGGGGGGGTGAGGGGGGGGGCAGATTCCAGGTTGTTCAATTCGAGTGCCTAGGTTAATATTTGGGCTTCATATGGGAACATGAAATTTAACTTAGTACAATATGAGGGAATTTCTTCAAAAATCTTCTTCAGATTCACTTGTCAGAATGCTTTCACATTTGGTTTACAACATCTCTAGGGGGGGCAGATTCAAGTTTGTTCAAATCGGATCCACAGGTCAATATTTGGGCTCGCTATGGTAGCCCAAATTTGAACTTAGTGCAATTCGAAGAAATTTCTTTACAATTTCTCTTCTTCAGATCCAACAGTCAGAATGCTTTCATATTCGGTACACAACATCTCTAGGGAAGTCAGATTTAACTGTGTTCAAATCAAGAGCCTGGGTTAATATTTGGGCTCTCTTTGGGAGCCGGAATTGGCCATTTTTGTGAAGAATTAAAAATTTTGTATTCAGTACCCTCTAGAGGTACTAAGATTAATCCACATAGGATGTATCAAGGGGCTTCATATGGGAGCTCTAAATTTTACTTTATGATCAACTGAAGAAAAGGCATGATGCCCAGATTATTTTTGTCACTCCTGAGGGACTCAAAGATTGACAGAGTAGCCTATGGAGATGGCTTGCTTAATGTAGCCTCATTCTTGGACTCTGTTTAAATTGTGTTCTGTTCAAGATGAGCGCTTTGAACAGGCCCCGTGGGGCCTCTTGTTTTGTACACACCCTCTAAATGGCTCAGGCTAGAGGCTGTATTTATGAACCGATCTTTACAAAACTTTTTGGGTACCTTTGTTATCCCCGTGGGACGAGAACGAGTATTTTTAGGTGCAGTCCAAAATTCGAGATGGCCACCAGCAGCCATTTTGTAACAAAATTAGTGCAATCAGTTTTTTTGTACAGAACTTCTGTATGAAAGCTCTGATTTGAATAAATTTTTGTCTGAACGTTTAGTTACATGGAATACATCACGTATAATACAGGTTTTTTCTCATGCAGAAATTATGCAAATTAGATGAACTTTAATTTATTCAGTACTACTTATATACTGTAAGTGCACATGTCAATATGCCTAGGGCTGGAGGCTGTATTTATGAACCGATCTTCATGAAACTTGGGTACCTTTGTTATCACCTTGAGACGGGAACGAGTGTTTTTGTGCGGTCTGAAATTCAAGATGGCTGCCAGCAGCCATTTGTGCCAATATTACTGCAATCAGTTTTTTGTACAGAATTTCTGTATGAAAGTTCTGATTTGAATAAATTTCTGTATGAATGTTTAGTAACATGGAATACATCACATATAATATGGGTTTTTTTCTCGTGCAGAAATTATACAAATTAGATGAATTATGATTTGTTCGGTGCTACTTGTACACAGTAAGTGCACATGTCAGTATGGCTCGGGCTGGAGTCTGTATTTATGAACTGATCTTCATGAATCTTTGGGTACCTTTGTTATCACCTTGGGACAGGAACGAGTGTTTTGGGGTGCCTTTGTTATAACTGCTATAAGAACAAATATTTTTGCGTTCAGTCAGACCCACTCTGGGACTCAAAAGATTTCTTTTCTTGTTTAGCATCTAACCGTCACCCCACTTTTACAATACTTTACCTATATATTTGTTAAAGGCTTGGTCAGCATTTATGTACAGACTGTTACAATACTTTACGTGTACTTTTGTTATCAGGTCATTATCTAGATGTTTATCGTTTCTATGTCACATACTATACATGTACATGTCTTAAACAACTTGAGCTACAGTGTCATTCACACTTTCATTTCAGTTCCATCCCAAGTCGTGGTGCAAAAAACATTGAATAAAAGACAGATGTTGATGAGTGTGGCTACAAAAATTGCAATCCAGTTGAATTGCAAGCTTGGAGGTGAAGTTTGGGCTCTGGAAATTCCGGTAAGTAATGGGAAAGTTTTCAGATTTATGTTTTGTAATATGGATTATGAAATTTTTGTCCATTTTGCATTTTATTTCCTCCTGAGAGGGGTGTATTTTGAAGTTTCTAGCTATATTTGCTATTTCAATGGGAGTGTCCAGATTTTTGGTCCCACCAAATTTTTTGCTCATCTTGACAAAGTCAAGCTGAGCTAATCTCATCGCTCTTCGTCCGTACTCCGGCATCCCTCGTCCGTCAACACCATGTTTTGGTCTTCTCCTCCAAAGCCACTGGGCCAATTCAAGTGAAAGTTTGTGTGAGTGATGGTCCCAAAGGGACATTTCATTTTTGTTCAGCTCAGCATGCCCAGCCCCATTGGGAGGGAGTGGGGGAAAATGCTCCAAAATTTTTTTAAAATCTTCTTCTCAAGAACCAGTGTGTACAATGACTTGATATTTGCTATGGAGCTTCCATATGAGGTGTAGAATCAAGTTTGTTCAAACGAAGTTCGTGAAATAATATTTGGGTTTGTAATAGGAGGGGTAAGATTTTTGGCCCCGCCCAAAATTTCTATTTTCTGAACCGATGGTCCAGTATGAACCAAATTTGGTTTGTGGTAGTATTGGGTCATAAGTACTTGACCCATGCAAAAAAAAAAAAATTCCCGCATCCCCATGGGAACCCTGGGAGCTAAAAAATAGAAATATTTTCAAACGCCCATATTTCCCAAACCCCACGGAACAGAGACCTTTTATTTGGTATGAAGTATCCTTATGACCAGTAGAATTGAATGGTAAAAAAAAATTGCCATCGGTTGTGTTAGGGTGTTCTGTAATGGGCATCGAAAAAATGCTGAGTCAGCATATTTGCAAAAATTTTAAAAAATCTTTTCTCCAGAACCAATCATCAGAATCTTTTGATATTTGATATTTAGTATACAGCATTCATAGGGGGATCAGATAAAAGTTTGTTGAAATAAAGCTCATTGGTTCATATTTGGGCTCTCTACAGGAGCCCGAAGTTTGAACATAGGGTAATATGGGGAATATTCTTTAAAAATCTTCTTCTTCAGAACCATCAGTCAGAATCTTTTAATATTTGGTATACATCATTGTTATGAGGGTCAGATTCTAGATTGTTCAAACCAAGTCCCTAGGTTAATATTTGGGCTTCCTACGGAAGCCCAAATTTTATCTCTGTTCAATATGGAGGGTAAAAATCTTCTTCTTCAGATCCATCAGTCAGAATGCTTTGATATTTGGTATGCAACATCTCTATGGGGTCAGATTCAAGTTTGTTCAAATCAGACCCCTAGGTATATATTTGGGCTCACTATGGTAGCCCAAATTTTTACTTAGACTAAGTAAAAATTTGGGCTACCATAGTGAGCCCAAATATATATATTGGTGTCATTGGTTTGCACTGATATCACATTTTCATTTTGTTCAAGTCAACTTTCCCTCCTTCATGGGAAAAGCTCCCAAATTATACAAAAATCTTTCTCAGGACCCGATTTGCTACTGAGCTTCCTTTTGAGGTTTGTTCAAACGAAGATTGTAGGGCACTATT
This sequence comes from Pictodentalium vernedei, assembly GCA_031216915.1. NCBI lineage: Eukaryota > Metazoa > Mollusca > Scaphopoda > Dentaliida > Dentaliidae > Pictodentalium > Pictodentalium vernedei. Next base: position 198,811,638 of record CM062294.1, read on the forward strand.
TACCTTTGTAAGGCAAAAAAAAATTAATGGTTTGGTTCAAGTCACACATAACCGAAAAAAAATAGGGTCTGTAGGTACGCATATTTCATTTTTATTTTTGTTTTTTTTTTAATTTGTGCTTGAAGTACATTTTAGGACCAAATTCTTCTATCAGTTGTGATTTGAGTCTGAGTATCAAAATTACAACCAGAATGGCAGTTTAGCAGATGCTTTATTTGCAATCGCAGTGGACATTTTCAGTGTAATTGCGAACTTCGGATTGAAGCAAACTTGGAGGTGTCTTCATAATATTATCTCCAACTGTCCTTAGATTCTGAAGTGAAGTGTGCATTCCCACACTTCACTTTATCATGATAAGTGGTAAAAATAGCACAGATCAGCACATGAAATACATTGACAATTTAATTGATTGTGGTTATTGGGCTGTTTTTGTATCATCGTATTTATCTTTACAGAGAAAGCACAAATGACTTGCTTTTGTTTATTTGAAAAACAAAAAAATACCCTGCATAGGCTTGTATCAAACACTTGTGTGCACCTTATTTTGAAGGCAGAATGCGTTCATGTCGTCAGTGTGTGCAAACAGCCAATAACTCTGAAGTACAAGTGTAAAACTGTAGGGAATCCTTTGGCATTTCCCAAGAAAAATTTCCAGGTTTTAAATAGGAATGCCATTGGTCAAAATGTCCCATGCGACTGACTATGCATGCTTGGTGTAATGCAGTATATATGATTGTGGCTTTTCACCTCAACTTGTTTCAAATTTGACTTAAAAAGTCATCTGTTGCTTTTCAAAGTAATGGCATCTATTGAGAAAAACTACTTGAAAGTTGGGAAAGAAAAATTTAAACCAACAATAATTTGCAACAGTGAAGCAAATTCACTTCTTGTATACTGTGATAAGCAAGTTGAAATTTACATAGCGGGGTAATATGAACTTTTCTGTATACCAATTATGATTTAATTTCCTGGTATCGATGATGGTATTGAAAATGTACAGATTATAATCAGTATACTCAAAAAAAACGTAGCAACAGTTGTGTTGTCAAAGTAACCCTTAATTTTTAGCTCAACTTTGCCGTAAGTTAAATTTGAGGTTATACCATGGCCTGTCGTCCATCTATCTGTCAACAATTCAATACGGCTTAGGCTAGAGGCCGTATTTACGAAACTTGATCTTGAGTACCTTTGTTATCACTGTGGGATGAGAACAAGTATTTTTGGGTGCGGTCCGAAATAACAGGCAGCCAAGACTTGACTAGAAACTACTGCCTATGTAATTAATTTATTGTCGGAAGGACATACTCATGATGGCATGTTAAGGACACCTGTTCCAGACCTCGAAATGACAAGATTTTTATAAACCTTCCAGCAGGTTGCCTCATTTGACAATGGTTAACCTATTGATCGGTTACCTAGATTTTTAGCTCACATAAGACAGCTCAACTTATCACTTGACGTCCGTCGTTGTAAACATTTTTCAAACGACTTCTCTGAAACCACTGGTCCAATTTTCACGAAACTTCATGTGGATGTACGTCCCTTGGGGGCTCCATATGGGGCATAACTCTGATAGCACCGTATGAATTATAGAAAAATTATTAAGAAATCTTCTTCTCCAGAACCAGTGGGCAGAATCTTTTGATACTTGGTATGCAGCATCTTGGTATGGGTCTGATTCAAGTTTGTTCAAATCAGCCCCCTGGAATCATATTTGGGCTCACTATAGAAGCCCAAATTCGAACTTGGTGCATTTCAGGAAAATTTCTTAAAAAATCTTCTCCAGATGCAGCAGGCAGAATCTTTTGATATTTGGTATGCAACATTGTGGGGTGGATCTGATTCAAGTTTGTTCAAATAGGCCCCCTGGATTCATATTTGGGCTCAGTATAGAAGCCCTAATTCGAACTTAGTGCATTTCAGGCAAATTTCTTAAAAAATCTTCTTCTCCAGATCCAGGAGGCAGAATCTTTTGATATTTGGTATGCAACATCTTGGGGTGGATCTGATTCAAGTTTATTCAAATCGGCCCCCTGGATTCATATTTGGGCTCAGTTTTAGAAGCCTGAATTCGAACTTGGTGCATTTCAGGCAAATTTCTTAAAAAATCTTCTCAAGATCCAGCAGGCAGAATCTTTTGATATTTGGTATGCAACATTGTGGGGGTGGATCTGATTCAAGTTTGTTCAAATCGGGCCCCAGGTTTCATATTTGGACTCACAATAAAAGCTTGAATTCGAACTTAGTGCATTTCAGGCAAATTTCTTAAAAAATCTTCTCCAGATCTAGCAGGCAGAATCTTTTGATATTTGGTGTGCAACATTGTGGGGTGGATCTGATTCAAGTTTGTTCAAATCGCCTCTCAGGGGTCATATTTGGGCTCAGTATAGCACTCCAAATTGAACTTAGTGCATTTCAGGCAAATTTCTTTAAAAATCTTCTTCTTAAGATCCAGCAGGCAGAATCTTTTGATATTGGGTATGCAGCATGCTTAGTGGGTTAAGATTCAAGTTTGTTCAAGCCATGTCCCTAGGTCCATATTTGGGCTCACTGTGGGAGCTTGAATTGTAACTTAGTTCGAAATGAGGAATTTTCTTAAAAAATCTTCTTCAGATCCAGCAGTCGGAATGTTTTGATATGTGGTGTGTAGCATCCTTAGAGGGGGGAGATTCAAGTTTGTTAAAACCAAGTCCCTGGGTCCTTGGTATGGGTCTGATTCAAGTTTGTTCAAATTGAGTCCCTCAACCAATATTGGGCTCACTATGTGGGCGTGAATTTTTACTTAGTGCAATTTAAGAAAAATTCTTTAGAATTCTTCTTCTCCAGAACCAATAGGCAGAGAATCTTTTGATATTTAGTATGCAGCATCTTGGTATGGGTCTATTCAAGTTTGTTCAAATCTAGTCCCTTGATCAATATTGGGCCTCCCTATAGGGGCATGAATTTTTCCTAAGTGCAATTTAAGGAAAAATCTTCTTCTCCAGAACCAGTGGGCAGGATCTTTTGATATTTGGTATACAGCATCTTGGTATGGATCTGATTCAAGTTTGTTCAAATTGAGTCCCTCAGTCAATATTGGGGTTCACTAAAGGGGTGTGAATTTTTACTTGGTGCAATTTAAGAAACTTTCTTTCTGTGTCTAATAAAAATTAAAGAATTTTAGTTGTTTATTTTGCTGTGTGGCTTATTATTTCAGAAACCCAAACAGATTTGTCTCGAAACTGGGAGTTGGAATTGGGCAATTGTGTGGGGATGGACGTCTGTATTTCGAATACGTTGAAGTTTAGGCGATGGGAGTTGCATTGGCAGTCTTTGATTAACATTGGAAAAGAAACAATTGTAAATCGTATCTACCTTTCCCTACATTTCGGAATCCAGAGAATGTAATCCAAAGTTCCAAACTAAAACTTTATTTGTGCCACAATGTTCGAAATCATTTGGAAAAACACATGTTCACTACCATGCTGGCTGTTTATTCAAATGGAATAAGCACGTGAACAAGAAGTGTAGGCCCGTAACGATACACCGATGCATCGGTGCATCGCGATACACTCTCCCCGAGATACGCGTATCGGTTGGGAAGTGCCGTATCGCGATGCGGTTGGATTGGTAATGGTCGCTTGATTAAATGCTTACATACACGACAGTCTATCACTTCTTATACCATACTGACTCGTGTCGAAGCCCAGGGGGTGCTTGCAGTGGATAAATTGCAAAGTGGGGGGGAGTTTTGGGACGAGTAATTGTGCTTGCAAGTCGCGTTTGGATGCGACGGAAATTGGCGATATGAGACAAGTCAGTATCCACTGGCACTGGGTATGTTACGTTTCTTTGGAAACCGCCTACCAATTCTGTAGAATTTGCTTTAAAAATTCTCATAATTATCTTGTATATACGTTTCATTTTCAGATTTTGGGTTTTAATCCTCAATTTAATGAATAAAACAAACAGAAAACCATGCGGTGTTGTTTTCATATTTTTTTGTACAGGTTACTCTCGAAGCCAGAAATGGACGTAAGTACGTCAATCAACACTGCAAACCACCCCCTTGAAAACAGACAAACACAGTCTGTTTAAAAATAGCTGTTTTTTTTTTTTTTAAATATGTACATTTATTACGAATACAACAAAAATATAGCTTCACACAAAATCAATAAAAAAAATCATAATATGAACTTGAAGACCAGATAAAATTTGGCACAGCGGAATATGAATAACAAAATAGTTGCCTCCCTTGGCAAAATTCGAAAAATTGATTTTACACTGAAACTCATAACTTCACATGCATTCTTATATTCTGACAGGGTTACACAGGTTACACACTGTGTAACCCTGTCAGAATATAAGAATGCAATCAATGTCTAAATTTTTAAGCAATGAAAAATGTTCAGAACCTCACTCCCTCAGTCTCCCTGAATCCCACTGGCTGAGAAAGAGTGACCCTATAGAAGTTCAAGTCATACAAGATCACCCACTCTCAATCATTGCTGTTCAAGGGGGTTATACTGAAGTGACAGGTGCACTGGTGCAGTGTATATATACAAACTGAATCAAGATAGTTTGAAGATACGTATCTAGATACGTATCGTATCGCGGGTAAAATATCGAGATACGAATCGTATCGTGGCCAAAGCGTATCGTTACGGGTCTAAAGAAGTCAGCATTGGTGAATAAAAGACCTTTCCATAATGTGTTCGAAAATTTTTCTCATGGGTTGGTAGGGTAAAAAGGGGCGGAATGCAAATAGTTAACAACAGCTCATTTAATTTTCAATATGTCTCCTTTTTATTGTATCAAAGACTTATTTTCAGCTTCGCGCAGTGCAAGAGTTAATACCTCACGTGCGGTAAATGTATTAACAAAGCAGTTAGCTCCCTTTAGCTGTAAGAGACAATCGCCTTTCTCAAAATCGAAACAAATTAATTGTTTCACTAGCCAGAGGACGCCGCGAGTTGGTACTGCAGATTTTCAGTACCGCTAATACTATAGATTTATACTTGTGGGGACAAGTACAGTAATGATTGAAACACTCTGTATATAACCATATGAGCATTTTGTTCTCATTTTGTTCACTGCAGTCTGCAGTGCTTCTTTTAAATCAATGGGAGGAAAAACGTTGAAAACTTTTCTCATCCCATAACAATTAACTTCGTCGGCCATCGACGCAATTTTTGGTTAACTGATCGAGCGTTCGCCTGAAAACAAATCTGCGTAACCGATAGGCGAACGGTACGAACGTTCGCCTCTTATTTCGAGGCCTGCTGTTCTGAGGTCGTAAAAGTTGGAAATGGGCCTTTAAGGGTTAATTGGTTATCTCGGAATTGAATAACCCTGTTAACTCAAGATAAGTTTAGATAACTCCCAAACACAATACTATTTGGCATATCTTCAGTACATTTGTATTTAGGTTAAAAAGTAAACTCCTGTTTACTTGATTAAAAAAAATGTAATATGTTGAGAAATTACCCTGACAGTTAGCAAATTCTCCATTTTCTCCATGTTTATAGATTTATTGGCCGGTGTATGTCCAATATAGGCCTTTTATCTGTTATAACTTGTTTAACAGAGCTTTGTGAGCACTCATACTAGATATAATAGAATAAATGCTCAATTTGTCTCTGAAGGAAAGTGACTATATCCTTGTTTTTTGAATACTCTTGTTAATTGAATGATTTTCACTGGCAGAGTGGCTAGTCAGTTAAGGCCCAAAGAAGTTGAAAATCTGTTTCCCAGACCTTCCCACATGGTCCATTTGGCTGGAGCATACTCTCTTTTATAACAAATGCAAACTTAAAATAAAAATATTTTATCCAAGTTAATAAAACTGATAAATTTGTCTCTTGAGTGCAACAAGGCTTTGCAATGCTTTAGTATTGCAAAGTCTTCTTGCACTTGAAGGATGAAATACATCACCACCCAAGCTATTTTGTAGATTATGAGACTTAAAACATAAATCAAACCAAGAACCTGGACTTTTGATGCCGAAAAAAATAATTACAAAAATAAAAAAAATACAAAAACGCCCACCCTCATGCAGTTTTACAAAAATTTGCCTGAGAAACAGAAGATCTACTTTGTGGGACCAAGTGCTGCTTTCAAACGAACTGTTGAATTTTGGTTTATGTTTAACCCTTTACCTAACATTAAAAGCAGATGAGACCTGCAAAAAGGGTTCTTGAATAACGAATTTTGTTCCTTTTTTTGTCTCAAAAACATAGGTTATGACCCTCGTTGGAACAAGCTCAATGAGCTCGTTCCAACGAGGGGCCATAACCTATGTTTTTGAGACAAAAAAATGAAAACATAATGAAAATTAATTGGCAATTTTTTATTTAGAATAGCTTTGGCCGTTACGTTGGGTAAAGGGTTAATAATGTGTTGTTTAACTTTTTCTAGCTGAGGAATTTGATGGTTATTGGAATTGATACATACCATGATTCAGCCAAGAAAGGATCTTCAGTAGGAGGTGTAGTCATGTCAATAAACCAAACACTGACAAGGTATTATTCGCGTTGCACCTTCCAATCATCAATGCAGGAGCTTCAGGATAAGCTTGGAGTATGCTTACAAGGTAAGTTTGTTATAAAGCAGATTTGGGTTATCAAATGTCATGTTTATAGCTCACCTAACTGCAGAGATGCTAGCATTCACAGGGTTGACACATGGGCCCTGGAACCTTGAAAGTCCTGGAATTTGTTTTCCATGGAAAACAAACATTTTTTATGCCGGTCCTTGAAAGTTTTCGAAAATACGGTCAAAATTTTTAGGGGCACCATCGAACATGCTCCAATTCACCACTTGCTTTTTCTGTTTCCGGTCTTATATCGGATTTTTCTGTGCATTTTGGAAAAAAACTATCTTATGTTTGCTTGTTAAGTCTTTCAGTTTGATATTAAAATGACGGGAAAGTTTGTGTTTCAAGAAAAATGGACCGATAAGAAAGAATATGAAGAAGGGATTACGAGCGATTCGAAAGGCAAACATAGGGCAAAATGTTGAGCGTGTGTAAAGTCGTTCGACATAGGAAATATAGGCGAGATGGCACTGATTAGCCACATGCGTGTTAAAAAACATTTAGAGAATATTAGAAAGACATCAAGTTCAACAAACATTGGCTTGCACACGTACTTCAGTGTCAGTTAGCCTTTGCCTGTAACATATGTAAATCCATTCAGTCTCAGGTTGAATCTGGTAACACTGACATTATTGCTTCTAGTTCCAGTAAGTCTATGGTGACCAGCATCAACAGATCTGTTTCTGCTTCCAATTCCTTAATAAAATCAAGAGATAAATTGGGCTATACTCATAATACAGATGTTGATCATGGGAATTGGCTTTTTTTTTTGGTCCTTGAAAGTCCTACAAAAGTCCTTGAATTTCTATCTTCATTTGTGGTACGAACCCTGTTTTCAGGTTTCCCCTGATTTCAGGCTTTTTTAGCTCACCGAAGGGACCTAAACTTATCACTTGCCATCTGTCGTCCGTCTGGCGGTGTGAACATTTTTCAAACGATTTCTCGTCTGAAACTGCTAGGTCGATTTGCTCGAAACTTGGTATGGATGTTCATTACCATATGTCAATTCAAGTTTGTTCAAATGAAATGGACATGCTGACTTGGGGCGCCATAGGTGGCATAACTCCGATAGCACCCTATGTATATTAGAGCAATTACTAAAAAATCTTCTTCTCCTGCACAGGTGGGCAGAATCATTTGGTATTTGGCATACAGCATTATGGGGTGGATCTGATTCAAGTTTGTTCAAATCGGCCCCTTGGATTCATATTTGGGCACACTATAGAAGCCCGAATTTGAACTTGGTGCATTTTAGACAAATTTCTTAAAAAAATTTCTTCTCCAGATCCAGCAGGCAGAATCTTTTGATATTTGGAATGCAACATTGTGGGGTGGATCTGATTCAAGTTTGTCCAAATCGTCCCTCTGGATTCATATTTGGGCTCGCTATAGAAACCTGAATTCGAACTTGGTGCATTTCAGGCAAATTTCTTAAAAAATCTTCTTCTCTAGATCCAGCAGGCAGAATCTTTTGATATTTGGTTTGCAACATTGTGGGGTAGATCTGATTCAAGTTTGTTCAAATCGGCTCCCTGGGTTCATATTTGGGCTCACTAAAGGAGCCTGAATTCGAACTTCGTGTATTTCAGGCAAATTTCTTCAAAAATCTTCTCCAGATCCAGCTGGCAGAATCTTTTGATATGTGGTATGCAACATTGTGGGGTGGATCTGATTCAAGTTTATTCAAAATTGCCCCCCCCCCCCCACCCCCCCCCCCCCCGGGGTTTATATTTGGGCTCAGTATAGGAGCCCAAATTTGGACTTAGTGCATTTCAGGCAAATTTCTTTAAAAATCTTCTTCTCAAGATCCAGCAGGCAGAATCTTTTGATATTTGGTATGCAGCATGCTTAGGGGGGGTGAGATTCAAGCTTGTTCAAGCCAAGTTCCTGGGTTTGGGCTCACTATGGTAGTCTGAATTATAACTTAGTTCAAAAAGAGGAATTTTCTTTAAAAATCTTCTTCAGATCCAGCAGTCGGAATGTTTTGATATTTGGTATGCAGCAAACTTAGAGGGGGGGGGGGGGGGGGGGGGGGGGGGGGGGGGGGTTCTGACATCGCCCAAAAAGTGTGCTTAAATCTTAAAAAATCTTCTCATGAACCAGCAGTAGCAGAGACTTGATATTTGGTGTGCAGCCTCCTTTTGAGGTGTAGACTCAGATTTGTTCAAGAGAAGTTTGTGGGGCTATATTTGCGTTATGGGAGGGGGAAGAATTTTTTGGACCAAATTTGATATGAGGGCTTATTGGGTCATAAGTACTTAATTTATGCCCCAATTTTTTTTCCCGTCACCCCATGGGAACTGCAGGAGCTAAAAATAGAAAAAATTAAAATGTCCATATCTCCAAAACTACACGCACTGAGAAGAATTGAAAGGTCAAAAAAAAAATTGCTATCGGTTTTATCATAGGGTACTTTTCTGGGACTTTGAAAAAGTGCTGAGTCAGCATTTTTTAACTCTGTGGGTAATGGGAAAAACATGTAAGACTACTTTTCTCCCAAACCACCTGCTCGGTCCGAATCCCACTTGCGGCAACCGCGTTGTGTCCTTGGGCAAGACACTTCATCTCCATTGCCCGCGTGGGGGCACGATGACGCCGTGTACTAAGACGTACTGTACGCCGATGGTACGCATGTCTTCAACCAATCTAACCCTGCCTGTGCTGCAGTGCAGAGTTACGATGTTTGGGAGCTGGCAGCTGCTCGTCGTTGCTCGGTGGTTCTCTCCGGGTACTCCGGCTTCCTCCACCCATAAAACTCACGGTCATGATTAGCCATTGTGCATAAGTATGTGACCTTAAACATCAATAAATAAATAAATAACCACTTGCTCCAAAAGCTTTCAAATTTCACATACAACATCTTTGGAAGATTGTTTCACATGTTTATTGGAATCAATTTCCTGGGTACATATTTGGGCTCTCTTTGGGAGCCCAAATGTTTAAATTAGTGCAGTATGAGGAATATTCTTTAAAAATCTTCTTCTTCAGATCTACCAATCAGAATCTTTTGATATTTGGTATGCAGCATCCTTGGAGGGGGGGGGGGGGGGGGGAGGGGGATTCAAGTTTGTTCAAGCCAAGTCCCTGGGTTCATATTTAGGCTGAAAATTTGGGGTCCCGGTCCAAACTTGGAAATTTTGGACCAAAATCCAGAATTTTTGTTGTTTTTTTTATGCGTTTTAGTCAGTTTTAAGACAAATTTTTTATTTTTTTTTTACACTGAAAATTTGGGGTTCAGGTGGGACTTGGAACGTTTTGGACCAAAATCCGGAAATTAGTTTTTTGGTTTTTTATGCGTTTTGATTAATTTTAAGAAGAAAACAAATTTTTAGGCTGAAAATATTTTGTTTGGACTTTCGAAAATTTCTGAACAAAAATAAAAAAAATCTGTTTTTTATGTGTTTATCTCAATTTTGGGACATAAACGTGCAGGAACTGAAAATAGAAATCCTGTGTTTTGTGTGGGCACAACAGCTTCATCCAGTTGGTACATGCTTTTCTTAGGAGGAGCGTATGCAGCTTATTCAAGTCCCTGGTTTGATATTTAGACTACCATGTCAGGTGATTGTTCTCAGGCCCCTTGGGGCCTCTTGTTTAGTATCCCCATCTTAATGCTTTCACGTCTCCACCAGTCATACCCCTCAGGCTGAGACATTTTGTGAAAAAAAAATGGGATTTTTCAAGATAAAGTTTATAAATGATGGTTATGAATATTATCATGTATTCTTGCAATAGCCACATTGATTATACCAGGAGCTGACCTCCGAATCATTAATATTCATCACCCAAATCAATGTTCTGGCCGTCCCTTACAACCTCATATAATCAGTATCAGATTCATTACAATTCATTTCTCCACCTTCAGTATCAGAATCTGCCATAATTGCTTCCAAAACTGCAGAAACATCTCCAGTTCTCCCAAGTACAATATCTAGCAGACGTCACTTTTATTGTTTGGTGCTAACCACTGCTTTGCTAAAAATAGCCCATTATATTGGCACATTGACAGATAAATATTCTTCAGAACTAGTCAAGCATAACACTGTCTTCTGTGGATGATTAAAGATTACACACTTTATGACTGGGAATACATAGAACAAGCACTATAACATCGATCGCATGGGCACCAATGCATCATGAAAGTGTTAAAAAAAATATCTTTTTTTATTTGTGATTTTTTTTTTCAACACAGCAAATTATACTAAAGTATTCTATTCATATTTATGGTATTTTTTTTTATTTTTAAAGCACTTACCTTGTGGCATAACATTGTAATTGACTTAAAATCTGCATAAGATTATTCTTAGATTTGGGCTTCCAGCACTCGACTTGTTTAAAATCTTCTTCATATCCACCTGTCAGAATTTTTGGTCGAGTTTCTTCAACAACTTGACCTACAGTTTAATGAATTTCGTGTGTGAG
>CM062294.1:198822733-198910085 GCA_031216915.1 Pictodentalium vernedei
TTTTGATGAAACTTTCAGTGATTCTTTATCACATAATGGCATTGTGCACCTCCTATTTTATTTTTTGATCCGCTGTATTTTTTCTAGAGTTGTCGTCCGCGTCACACTTTCTCTTATCCGCCACTCCTCTTTAACCTATGAATGGATTTTGATGAAACTTTCAGTGATTCTTTATCACATAATGGCATTGTTCACCTCCTATTTTATTTTTTGATCCGCTGTATTTTTTCCAGAGTTGTCGTCTGCGTCACACTTTCTCTATCCGCCACTCCTCTTTAACCTATGAATGGATTTTGATGAAACTTTCAGTGATTCTTTATCACATAATGGCATTGTTCACCTCCTATTTTATTTTTTGATCCGCTGTATTTTTTCCAGAGTTATGCCCCTTTTCCACTTAGAATTCTGTCTGAAACGCCAGGCGACACACGTCTTCCATGGAAGACTCACATCTAAGTTTTTAAATTAAAAATATCCTCTGAAATACCAATCAGAATCTTTTGATATTTAGTATACAGCATTCTTAGTGGGTGCAGATTCAAATTTGTTCAAATCAATTCCCTGGTTTTATATTTGGACTCCCTGTGGGAGCCCAAATTTTAACTTGCTGCAATATGAGAAAACTTCCTCAAAAGTCTTCTTTATATCCACTGATCAGAATCTTGATATTTGGTATACAGCATCCTTCTATGGGTCAGATTCAAGTTTGTTCAAATCAAGCACCTGGGTTCACATTGTTAAACATCTTCACATCTGCTTATCGGAATCGTTTGATATTTTGTATACAGTAAACTTATATGGGGCTCATATTCAAGTTGGAAATTTGTGATTCATGTCCTTGACTGTACTGTAGAAGTCCTTAAATTTCAAATATAAATTTGGGGTAGAAACACTGAACATAGTTTTGCATGCCATTCCAATGTGTTAACATATGCAGGGACTTCTTCCAACAGCACACAATCCTACATAAACATGTCAGCTGTACTGCTCATACCAGGTTGCAGTAATGTTCTAGCTGTGCTAGGGTTTGGGATCATTCTTTGATCAGGTTTGTTTTGTCTTTTATTTGGATGATGGTGGGATACTGACACTTTCATATTTTTGTATCACAACCAATGGCCCAGACTAGCTGGTGCTAACTCAAATTAATCCAGGGCCAAACACAAATCCCTCCCCCCCCCCCCCCCCCCCCCACCCAATTTCCAAAATTTGCATGCAAAACCGAAAAAATAAAATTAAGTCCTAGATGGTCCTTCATACCTTTGTGATCTGCGCATGTGCAGCATCCAAGAAAGCACCAAAACTGGCACCAACCATCATTCTTTGTTTGGCCCTAAAGTCAGCAACAAAGAACTGACATCTGTGCTTTTAAATCTCCTTTTTTGATGATGCCAGACACAAATAAGTGGTAAAATTGTTGAATTCAAGGCTGTAAATGGATGATGGAAGTGAACAATAATGGTTGGAAACATTCAGGGCTGTAACCTTATAATAATTATAAAAATTATTTCATGTCTCCCAATTTCGGGACAGACATGCTAATGATTTGTCCACTGTTTGTTAAGTGTTCCTTCCCTATCCCCCCTTGAAGCCCTCCTGTTAAACTCCAAGGCTTTTTGGCTATTTTTATTGAAATTTTTATTAAATTTATTGGGAGTTTAAACGTGTATTGCAGATGTTTATTCTGTTTATCCCCACCCTAGGGGATGTTGGGTTGTTTTGGTCTTGCATTTTCTATCCGATGTATCGTTTTTTCTTCAGAGGAAGATCTAGCTTTACATCTGGTAGCATTAAAATCTGTTGACTTTGGACCTCTTTGTGTGCCTGCTGTCTTGTTTCCTGTTTTTTACTTGACATTGTTTACATTGACAATGTCTTCAAATATATGTAGCATTTAGTATTATTTTTACACCGTAAACCAATGGCCCAGACTAGCTGGTGCTTAACTCAAGGTTATTAAGGGCCAAACACAAATTTGAATCCTCCAATCCCCAAAATTTACATGCAAAACCAAAATTTAAAAGTCCTATCTGGCCCTCCATAATTTACTCTCCACGCATGCGCAGACATCAGGAAGTGACCGGAATTGGTGCAAACATCCTTCTTTGCTTGGCCCTGAAAGTCATCAACAATGAAATGGCATCTGTGCTTTAAAATCTCCTTTTTATGTGTACCCATACTATGTATGGTACACATAATGCTGGCATCCGGGGTGACCATCCATCGTTCGTCCATCCTTTGTCCGTCCATCTGTCCATCCGTCTGTCCGTCCGGCGTCCATATCCATTTCTTTGGCATTCAATAACTTGAAAAATATTGCTTGGATTGTCAAGTTAATTTATATTTGTGTTCAGGTTACTGATTTGCCGAGCTGTATAGTTTTTGGTGTAAATCTGATGATTTGATCCCGAGATATTAACCCTTTATCCATCAAATTGAAAATTTCTCCAATCCCTTTGGCATTCGATAACTTGAAAAATATTGCTTGGATTGTCTAGTTACTTTATATTTGTGTTTAGCTTACTGATGTGCCGAGCTGTACAGTTTTTGGTGTAAATCTGATGATTTGATCCAGAGATATTAACCCTTTATCCTACAAATTGAAAATTCCTCCAATCCCTGTGGCATTCGATAACTTGAAAAATATTACTTGGATTGTCAAGTTACTTTATATTTGTGTTCAGGTTACTGATGTGCCGAGCTGTATAGTTTTTGGTGTAAATCTGTTATTTTGATCCTGAGATATTAACCCTTTATCCTTCAAATTGAAAATTCCTCCAATCCCTTTGGCATTCGATAACTTGAAAAATATTGCTTGGATTGTCAAGTTACTTTATAATTGTGTTCAGGTTACTGATGTGCTGAGCTGTATAGGTTTTGGTGTAAACCGGATAATTTGATCCGGAGATATTAACCCCCTTTATCCTTCAAATTGAAAATTCCTCCAATCCCTTTGGCATGAGATAACTCAAAAAATATCAATCCGATTGTCATGTTACTTTATATATTTATTCAGGTTACTGATGTGCTGTACTGTATAGTTTTTTTATGTAAATCTGATAATTTGACCCAGAGATATTAACCCTTTATCCATCAAATTAGACACTCCTCCAATCCATTTCTATATGTACCCATACCTTGTATGGTGTACATTATGTCAGCATCCGTGGTGGCCCGCCGTCATACAGCTTTCTACTAACTGCGCGTATGGGTACACATCTGACGATTTCATCGGCCTATTTTTGGAGGATGCCAGACACAAATCAATGCAAGAATTGGTGGACACAAGGCTGTTATTGGATGAAGGAAGTGTCCAACGGAGGTTTTGGATGTTCAGGGCTGTAACTTAATAATAATTATAAAATTATTTTATGTTTTCCAATTTCCGTACAATATGCCTGACGTCGTCATTTTTGAAAATGATTATTCCTCTGTTTGTTAAGTATTCCTTCCCTATCCTTCCATGAACTCTTCCTGTTAAACTCTTAAGCTTTTTGGCTAATTTTTATTAGCTTAACTTTGGCGAAGCCAAATTTGAGCTTTTGTCATGGCCCGTCGTCCGTATGTCAGCAATTGGATACGGCTCGGGCTAGAGGCCGTATTTATGAACCGATCTTTACGAAACTTCTTGGGTACCTTTGTTATGACCGTGGGACGAGAACGAATGTTTTTGGGTGCAGTCCGAAATCAAGATGGCTGCCAGCCGCCATTTCGTACCGACGTTGCAGAAATCTGTTTTTTGTACAGAACTTCCATATGAAAGCTCTGATTTGAATAATTTTTTGTATGAATGTTTAGTACCATGGGATACATCACATATAATACGGGTTTTTTTCTCGTGCGTAAATTGTGCAGATTAGACTAATTTTGATGTTTTTTGGTGTTACTTTCAGCACTGTAAGTGCAAATGCCAATACGGCTCGGGCTAGAGGCCGTATTTATGAACCGATCTTTACGAAACTTCTTGGGTACCTTTGGTATCACTGTGGGACGAGAACGAGTGTTTTGGGGTCCGGTCCGTAATTCAAGACCTCCGTTGGCAGCCTTTTTGTACAAAATTAGGTGCAGTCAGATTTTTGCACAGAACTTCCATATGAAAGCGCTGATTTGAATAATTTTTTGTGTGAATGTTTAGTACCATGGGATACATCACATATAATACAGGTTTTTTTCTCGTGCAGAAATTATGCAAATTAGATGAACTTTGATTTTTTCAGTGCTACTTACACACAGTAAGTACACATGTCAATACGGCTCAGACTGGAGTCTGTATTTATGAACTGATCTTCACAAAATGCCTTGGGTACCTTTGTTATCACCTTGGGATGAGAACGAGTGTTTCTGGGTGCGGTCTAAAATTCAAGATGGCTGCCAGTGGCCATTTTGTACCGAAATTAGGTCCAATCTGTTTTTTGTACACAACTTCTATACAGCTCAGACTAGAGGCCATATTTATGAACCAATCTTTACAAAACTTCTTGGGTGCCTTTGTTATCACCGTGGGATGAGAGTGAGTGTTTTTGGGTGTGGTCCGAAATTCAAGATGGCCACCAGCAGCCATTTTGTACCAAAATTAGTGCAATCAGTCTTTTGTACAGAACTTCTGTATGAAAGTTCTGATTTGAATAAATTTTTGTATGAATGTTTAGTAACATGGAATACATCACATATTGTAAGGGGATTTTTTTCGTGCAGAAATTATGCAAATTAGATGAACTTTGATTTATTCAGTGCTACTTACACAATGTAAGCACACATGTCAATACGGCTCAGGGTAGAGGCTGTATTTATGAACCGATCTTCACAAAACTTCTTGGGTACCTTTGTTATCACCTTGGGACGAGAATGAGTGTTTCTGGGTACGGTCCAAAATTCAAGATGACTGCCAGTGGCCATTTTGTACCAAAATTAGGTCCAATCAGTTTTTTGTCACAAGTTATATACAGCTCGTATTTATGAACTGATCTTCACAAAACTTCTGGTGTACCTTTGTTTTCACCTTGGGACAGGAACGAGTGTGTTTTGGGGTGCCTTTGTTATCACTGTGCTATGAGAACAAATATTTTGGGGTTCAGTCAGACCCACTCTGGGACTCCAAGATTTCTTTTCTAGTTTAGCATCTGACTGTCACCCACCTTTACAATACTTTACCTATACATTTGTTACAGGCTGCGGTCAGTATTTATGTACAGACCGTTAGAATACTTTATATGTACCTTTGTTATCAGGTCATTACCTAGATGTTTGTCATTGCTGTGTCACATACTATACATGTACATGTCTTTGTCTTGACTAGTTGAGCTACAGTGTAATTGACACTTTCATTAAAATTTGTTATTAAATTTCTTGGGAGTTTAACATTTATTACAGAATATTATTCTGTTTCTTTCCGGGTTACGTCCTCACCTTATGGGTTTTTTAGGCCGTTTCGTCTTGCATCTTCTATCCGATGTATCGTTTTTTCTTCATATGAAGATCTAGCTTTGCATCTGATAGAATTTCAATTGATTCTGACTTTAGTCATTTTTGTGTGCCTGATGTCTTGTTTACATTGACGTTGTTTACATTGTCAACGTCCTCATATAGGTAGTTTTTTATATACATGGATTATTATTCCAGTAGTGTAGCTAAAAAAAAATTTTGATTTTGTCCACACTTAGGCTCTATCAGGATGCCCTTGGGCTTTTAATGTTCCCTTTGGGAACTTGGGCGTTTTTTTCAAAATGTTTGGTTTGGTTCACAAAAAATATTTTGAATTTAATTATGATTACTATTATTCATGTATCTCAGTTATATATATATATTGTTGTGGAGTTTGGAGGACTGATATCGACTTTAGTTGATACACTCCTGCAGACTCTTGTCATTCTTGTGTTGCACTGGGATGACTGATGTTGGAGTCGGGTGTCGGGGTATGGTGTTGGCAGAGAGGTTCTGAGGATCAGAACCTCTCACCGCATTTTAATTCATTCTGTCAGTTTCTATTTCAGAGGAAGGTAAACATGGTAACGTTATTCTGACACCCATCCAAGTGTGCTACCGTCACTACGCTCAGTGGAGCATATAGAACTAGCTGCAGTGCTCATTATTGCAAGAGTTAGGGCTTTTGGTTAAAGATTTAAAGCTCTTGCAAGCAGCTAGCTTGACCGGTGGAATGGTACTCTGCCCATGGGTGCCACGATGCCGGGTAAGTCTATGGCGGTCATAGGAGGTGGATGTGGGTACAGAGAGCGCTATAATATAAATAGCTCACCAAGCGACGATGGAAATAGGGAGGAATGCAGCAAGTTCTTGTACTCGGTAAGGTCTTTTGGACCGTGAGAGGCCCCCTCTCTGATCTAGCAACGTCTGGGGTCACATGTTGTTTTGAGAAACTTGCACAAGTCGGAGCACTGCATCCAGGGTCAGGTTCAATCAAGGCGTCCTCCGCAACGTTTCACAAGGCCGAAATGACGTTTTCTGGTTGGAAACTTGCACAAGACAGGAGCATATGTCCGCCTGCCATTTGGGATGCTCCGTCTAGTCTGCAGCCGGGATCGGCTTCAGTCATGGCTTCTTCCGCTACGTTATTTAAGCACACACGACTGCATCCTAGTTACCCGACTTTGGATATTCAGCCTGTTGCACGAAGGAGGAACCACTCTTTGCCCCGAGAAGTCGGACCATTCGGTAGCTAAGGAGAACAGGCTTTGATCATCGGGACGTTCGGAGAAGGGATCTGTTTCCGACACACTGTCCCAGGAGCAGCATGTGGCTAAGAAACAGAAGACTGCTGCTCCTCAGGCCTCGATGTCGTACTTGCTGTCTCAAATTTCACAGCTGATCGCAGCATCCCAGCAAGTGCAGATTCAGCCTATTTCAGACTCAGAATCTTGAGTTGATGGACGGTGATTGGTCGGTCCAATTGCCTGTTCACGCAGATGCAATGGACCGAGATTCGCAACTGATTCTCTCGGATGGTGAAAGGGATAAGAAAGAGGATTACCCTTCCCTTTCGGAATGGTACAGGGTTGCGATGGCTTTCATCCATCAATACTACCCTGATTTTGTTCCACCGAATCAGAATGCTGTGACGACAAGATAGAAACCGATGGCTTCGTTAGGCGCAGACTTTATCTGGACAAAGGAGGAAGTCCTGCGGTTTCTTATCTTCATCTTCCGTATACACCGTTTTTTGGACCACGTTCATTTAAAAACGGTCGGGGAAGATGTTCAGAGGCTGAGGATCTAGAGGTATCCTTACCAGCATCATTCCCCATTCGCTCGGACACAATTGAGACGGCAATTTCTTCAAATAGAGCAAATTTAGACGTTATGTCTTACATAGATCACCTTACAAGAGCTATTGCGCAACGTTTCAAAGGAAAGGAATTTGAGGTCGTTCGTTCTTCTCTTAGAGTTCTTTCCAGGGCAATTATGTATACCACGTATATCTCTGCCCTAACAGTGGCTAATCTGGAGTTAATCGGATATGATGCTGCCCTTGCGTCGTCATCACTGATAAGATAACAAAGTGAAAAGCTCTCTCTGTGTTGCTCCGGTTTCTGGACATTTTATTTTAGACGACTAGCTTTCGTTGGTCTATGAGCAGGCTACTAAGAAAGCGTCTAGTGATCTGCTTTTGAAGTTGGCGTATCAACAACCCACAACAGCAGACAAGAGTAAAGGAGGGCATTCCAGACAAATATCGTCAAAAGGAAACTCCTTGGTACAAGAAACCCTCTTATAATTACTCTGGAGGTCATCAGTATAGCGACCCGGAAACGGGGCGTAGATCTTATCGGGACTATAGGTCAGAGGAGATATGTCGCGGGAAGGACATGGTTCCACCTCCCGTAAGCCTTGCAGGTCATACAGGTGATGGTTTAGACCTTTGTTGTTGCCAGTTGGCAGAAGGTTATCAAGCTCCTCAAAAAACTGGATAATAATCACGGAGGATTAGTGGGTAAGAAGTGTAGTCTCAGACGGCTTACAGCTATCATTCCGAGCAAAACTCACTAATAAGTTGTCTGTGTTGGACAAATCTTCAATCAAATTCTTACATAAGAGAGTTTCTCCTACCTGAGGTATAAGCTCTCTTATCAAAGGAAGCAATACAGGTCATCGAGAATCAGGAGTCTCAAGATTTTTACAGTCACCTGTTCCTAGTACTGAAGCCAAACAGATCATTCTGACCAGTAATAGGCTTCAGCTGGATAACAAGCTTATCATGACTCCAAAAAATTTTTTATGGAGACCATTCGGTCGGTAAAAGTGAGCGTTCAAGTGATCGACTATGTTTCAAGCATAGATCTAAGGATGCATACTTTCATGTCCTGGTACATCTGGCATTATAAAAGTACCTGCAGTTCGCTGTACAAGGAAGGTGTATCAGTTCAGAGCAATATGCTTTGGTCTGAATCTGACCCCCTGGGCGTTCACTTGAATAATGAACTTGGTAATGTAATACTTACGAGCTCATTCGTCTGTGGTAACGTCAGCTTACTTTGACGACCTTCTACAATGGTACGGCAACAGAAATATTCTTCAGTACGATGTTCAGAGTCCGATTCTATTACTCCAACGTCTCAGTTTCATCATAGATGAGAAAAAGTCGGATCTAGCTCTGTACAAGTTGTCTATTCACTTGGGAATGAGCTTTGAGACTCACAACAATCTGGTTCATCTGCCATTTCCCAGAGCGAAGTTAGTCAGTTGTTATGCTCGCTTTTGTCTGCACTTTCTAATAGGGAGGCAATTCATGCGACTGTTGGGAGCTGTGCGGAGCAGCTGTGGATCTTATTCTGATGGGCCGTCTGCACGCATGTCCCCTCCAGATGTTCTTTACTCAGAACTGGAGTGTGAAGACGCTTTCGCTTGAACCAGTATTGCTTTAACGGACCTAGTAAAACAAGGTTTCAGATTTGTGCAGATATTCACTGGTAAACTCGGGGAGCTCCTCTGCAACTGCCGGATCTGGTTTTCACGATTATGAGGGATGTAAGTCAGACGGGTTAGGGCAGGACCCTAAGTCCTATTTTCTAATATTCTCTAAATGTTTTTTAACATGCATGTGACTGATCAGTGCCATCTCGCTTTCTTTCCTGTGTCAAACGACTTCACACACGCCTGACATTTTGCCCTGTGTTTGCCTTTCAAATCGCTCTTATCCCTTCTTCATATTCTTTCTTATCGGTCCATTTTTCTTGAAACACACACTTTCCCATCATTTTAATATCAAACTGAAAGACTTAACAAGCAAACATAAGATAATTTTTTTCCAAAATGCACAGAAAAATACGATATAAGGCCAGAAACAGAAAAAGCAAGCGGTGAATTGGAGCATGTTCGATGGTGCCTCCAAAAGTTTGACGTATTTTCCCGAACTTTCAAGGACCCGGCCTAAAAAATGTTTGTTTTCCATGGCCTTCCAGACCTGGAATTTAAAACGGCCAAATTCCAGGACTTTCAAGGTTCTAGGGCGGCATCCATTTTTTTCTGTTATACCAACTATCGGAGAAGATTTTCCTATACGTCATGAATCATCATGTTCATCTTTCTATCTGTCTTGTACTGGTTGTCTGAACGTACTAACGTACTTGCTCTCTCGGAAAGTAGTGTTGTGCGGTTTTATTTTTCTTGTTTCGGTTCGGTTTTTAAAAAAAAACTCTGTTTATAGGTTGGTTTTCGTTTTTTTATAGTAAGACATCTGCAGTTTCCAACAGAAACTATGTAGTGTCGATATAATGCCCATACTGTCATATTTTCAATGATGATTTAATTGGCATTGACTAGCTTTTGTGCTAAGTGTATAAATGGCAGGCATTATCAAAACAAAAAAATATAAAAGAAAATAAAATGTAACAGTGTTCATAGAATATCACCACTCACCAATTCTATTCACACCCCCCCCCCCCCCCCCCCCCCCCACCTCTGGTCTTTAAGTTCAGGCATAGAGAGTCTATGACGAATTGATATTAACACATGGGTGTGAAAAGAACTAATTCACAATTTCCCAGGGCTCTGTTCAGTGCTCACTCCTGGGTGGGGCCCTGGGCAGCCTAACAAAATGACCCTACCAGGCATTGCAAATAATAACAAGCGTCGCCAAGTGGGTCACCTAGACACCCATCCTAACATATTTGACAATGAACTGATGTATGGACTCTTTTCAATACCCCCCTTTCCCCCCCCCCCCCCCCCCCACACACACACACACACAGTGGTGACTAGTGCCACCACCCGCCCTAGTAAAATAATCAGCAATCATTTCATGTCAGCCTGGAATGGGAAAGTCATATTGTTTGTAGCTGGGTGGGCTTCAAAACGAACCACTTTACCAAATACCTATTGTCTTCTCCCCCCCCCCCTATCCCCCCACACCTCGCGCACACAATGGTTTTATATATTGTAACTTTTTTGCGTTTGCCTCTTGCCATTCCAATTTCTACCGCTGATTTGTTCCTTTGATTGGCCCCCCTTAAAATTAGTTGTGTGGGAATGCAACCGTGGCACGTTGACAGCGATATTACGGAACGCAGCTTTTTCCCGTGGATATGGACGATTCGGTCTTGGGACGCTTCGGCCTCGGGACGTTTTGGCCTTCATATATTGAACTAAATAGAATAAGAACTTGCGGTTTCATGTTTTTAGTGGGCCGAAGCCTTCAGGACAAATCGTCTCGGGTCGGAACGTCCCAAGACTGAATTGCAGTAAAACCTCTTCCCAGATAAGCACATCAAGGGAGGCAACAGACTACATCCGAAACACGTGGTGGGACAACCCGTGTCAAATGTTATTTTCGAATACGACAATGAAATGCTAAGACCTTTTTCTGATATGATATTATTCCCTGTCCAACAGATTGTAGATAAGTAATTTTAATTAAACTGATTGACTATGTCATACAAACCTGTTCAAAAACGAAGCCAATTGCGCAAGGTATTTCCTGTAATCAGTGAAATGTAGGCGTGTTGGCTGTCTGTTTTGGCATTCTCACAGAAAACACAACCCATTTTTACGTCACGATGTGTGATTGACAACTTGTCATACATCACTCTCGAGTGATCTGGACATGCTGCATTGGCCCCTTTACACCCAGAATGTGACGTGCATTGATGACACTGTTATTTCCTGACAAACTGAATAAAGAAAACATCTCTTCCCGACATTTTAGGAAAAAAACGAAACCGTACTCATTTACCAGTTACACGGTTTTGGTTTTCAAGCAAAACCGAAACCGACTTATAAAACCGGTTAACCGTACAACACTATCGGAAAGGTTGCAATTGGAGTTGACGCTCAACAAGCAACTATTTTGACAGATTTGCTACCAGAGGGATCGCCCCATGATATATCTGTTTGCGATGCACCGGAACAGTCAGTTGCCGTCGTTTGTGTCGCCATGCCCGGTGATTTCTGGGCAAGACATAGTTTTCTTCCTGCAAGCCTCGTATGAGTTTTCATACATACATGCATTTCATGACTTCTCGATTGGCGGCTGGATCGTGTTCTATGGCGACCTCATGGACACATCTACTTTTTAGTTGGTTGTTTTTTTGTGGTTGTTCATCTATATGTCATTTTCGAGCGCATATTTCACCATAAATAAATTGCTAGTCTTTGGGTACCATGAAGGCTGCCTAGCCAGTTAACTGGTATTCAGATGATTACATGCGGGATTTCAATGCTCACACCCATATTAATGAATTATTAGGCAGATGCATTATTGTATGTTATGGACCTTAAAAATTATTAATTATATCAGGGGCGGTCCGTATCGAGCCTGTTAAACATACCTTCTTCCATTTCTAGATCCAGGTTACTATTAATGTCGGTACTCAATCGAATACACCTTGTTTACACTCTCGTGTATTCATGCTTTTATAGTGTCATAGATGTCGGATAGTACACGGCGGGGAGTGTTGTTACTGGAATTTATTGTACGCCTGAATGGGGTCGCCTCTGGGTTACCTCGGAAGTGTGTTTACTTTCCAGAGACCGTTCATTGTGGTTCTATTGGACATGTGTATGTTTATATTATATCTCCGTTTTTTTACCTATTTGCAAATGCCACCTCAGGTGTACGTTATATAGCGAGTGATATTAATTGCCGGGATCGTCGCTATAGCCCTAGCTTCTGAAGTGGCATTAAGCACCATTTATTAATAATAATTAATACCCGAGTGCTTGTTCGACGAATATTCATATTGTTTTTTGGTACCCGCTTTTACTGATTCCAGAGCGCTTCCCTTTTTCTTTTGAAGATTCCTTCAAAAGAAAAGGTGGGGGTGTTTTTTCTTACATCTCATCCGGCTTGATAAGTTTAACTATGAGTGAAGCTGTTTTGTCTGTAATTATATCCTGCATACAGCTGGAGTTTTATTGTATATGATGTATGTTTGTGGGGGGGATATTCTCTCATTCTGAATACGGCACTTATTTTTGAGGCTTAGTCCAGGCTAGCCTTAAAAATTGGGAACTAGTGACATTCACTAAGTATAGTCTTCATGTTAATTTACGAAATTACTTGATCTGGGCTCCTTTTTTCATGATACGTCTTCTCTATTACTGTATTAGGAAACATACATGTAATTCCTAATAATTTTAATTTCCTTTCACCTTGGATTACAGGATTGGAACTATGTTGATCTACTAATTCTGAAGTCCAAGGCCCTCCACCTTTTTACAATTCAGCAAGTCTGGGCCATTGGTTTACAGTGTAAAAATTTATAGTAATTTGTATATTTTTATACTTGCCAATGGCCCAGACGGAGTGGGCACTCATTCCTCCCCACTGAATTATTATGTAATACTCTCTTCTACAAAGAATGATGTTGGCGCCAATTTCGGTCACTTTCTGATGTCTGCGCATGCACGGAGAGTAAATGTATGGAGGGCCAGATAGGACTTTTAATTTTTATAGGCCCGTTTGAAAAACGGGACGTATTATAGTATGGCGTTGTCCGTCCGTCCGTCCGTCCGTTTGGTTTCCAAACAATAACTTTAGTATTTGTTTTCCAATCGGCTCCAAATTTGGTATGTGGTTTAATCACAACAAAATACAGGTCAAGTTCGAATATGGGGTCGGGCCGAACATTTTTCGCCTGAATTATGGCTCCTGTTGGACTTAGAATTCGTCAAATATTTGGTTTCCGGATGATAACTTTAGTATTTGTTTTCCGATAGGCTCCAAATTTGGTATGTGGTTTAATCACAACAAAATACAGGTCAAGTTCGAATATGGGGTCGGTCTGAACAATTTTTGCCTGAATTATGGCCCCTGTTGGACTTAGAATTTGTCAAATATTTGGTTTCCGGATGGTAACTTTAGTATTTGTTTTCCGATCGGCTCCAAACTTGGTATGTGGTTTAATCACAACAAAATACAGGTCAAGTTCGAATATGGGGTCAGTCTTGAACAATTTTTGCCTGAATTATGGCCCCTGTTGGACTTAGAATTTGTCAAATATTTGGTTTCCGGATGATAACTTTAGTATTTGTTTTCCGATCGGCTCCAAACTTGGTATGTGGTTTAATCACAACAAAATACAGGTCAAGTTCGAATATGGGGTCGGTCTTGAACAATTTTTGCCTGAATTATGGCCCCTGTTGGACTTAGAATTCTTCGTCAAATATTTGGTTTCCGGATGATAACTTTAGTATTTGTTTTTCGATTGGCTTCAAACTTGTTGGTCTTTTTTCTCAAATGACTGAAAAAATTTAGTCATTTCACAAAATCACTGATTTCAAAGTCTGACCGTAACATATATATATAGCCAGTATAAATTTCTCGCACTCTAAAAAAATTGCAAATGTGTTAAAATGGTACAATTTGAACAGTTCACGGGCGTATGATGCAATGCCCAGCGGTGCTCTTGTTGGTTTTGCATTCATATTTTGGGGATTGCGGGGGTGGTTCAAAATTTGTATTTGAGTTAAGCACCAGCTAGTTCGGGCCATTGGTAAGTGTAAAAATAGACAAATTACTATAAATTTATAATATTTGTCTGTAAAATCTATTACTGACTTTGGGCCTTGTCCAAAATATTTGGATTTTGTCCACACTTAGGCTCTTTCAAGATGCCCTTGGGCTCATCATATTCCATTTGGGAACTTTGGCTTTTTCAAAAAAATTTCGAAAATTGTTTTGGATTTAATTTTTCGAATTTGATTTTGATTGTAATTGTTCATGCATCTTTATCCTATATTTTATTGTGCAGTTTGTTGGAGTGCTAAAGACTTTGTATTTTGATTGAATCATGAAAGCTTACTGCTCTAAATGCAAGGCGAGCAAGTCTTTCTCGGATTTACATGCTTGTTGCCTTGCCTGCAGTCGATGTACTCCTGCGGATTCTTGTCCTACATGTGTTAATTGGAATGACAAATGTTGGAGGAGGGTGTCATGGCACTTTGTTGGCAGTAAGATGCCTATGCCGGTGCTCTCAACGCAAGATAATTCAAGTTTTTCAGAGGAACAAGAACATGGTGATGGTATTGTGACACCCACCAAATGTGTGCTACTGTCGTCGATCTCTGATGAGCAAACAGCTAGCTGCAAAGGTGCTCATGAATATTAAGTAAGGGATAAGGCCTCCAGTTAGTGTTCTTAATCCCTTGCAAGCCTCCAGCTCAATCTGTGAAGCAGTTACTCCGTCCGTGGGAACTGTAAGACCGGGTAAGTCTGTTGCGGTCAAAGGAAATGTAGATTTGGGTAGAGCGAGCACCTTAAAATCAAAAGCTCTCCCAGTGACGGCGGAAATAGGGAGGACGTCAGCAAGTTTCTTTTCAGGAGGCTCTGCGAGGTCTGTCAAGGCTGCGAGCGGGACAGGTCCCTCTCTAACCCAACAACATTTGGGGCCAAATGTTGTTTTGAGAAACTTGCACGAGCTGGAGCATACGTCCACACCTGTCATTCGGGACGCTCCATCTAGACTGCAGCTTGGCCTCCGCTACAGTCACAGCTTATTCCACTACAATTCAAAAGCACGACCGCATCCTAGCTACCCAACTTCAGATATCCAGCCAGCTGCGTGAAGTCGGACCATCCGGTAGCTAGGGAACCAAGGCTTCGATCATCAGGATGTTCGGAGAAGAGATTCATCTCCAGAACTGCATCCCAGGAGCAGCAAGCGGCTAAAAAACAGAAAACCGCTGCTCCTCCAGCCTCAGTAAGAGACTTGCTGTTGCAGATTGCGCAGCTGATTGCAGCATCCCAGCAAGTGCAAGAGCAGACTCCGGTAGTGAGCTGTCAGATGGTGCTGGGTCAGTCCAGTCATCTGCACACACAGATGCGATGGACTGAACGTTACAGCTGATTCGGTCGGATGGTGAAAGGGACAAGGAAGAGAATTACCCATCGGAACAACATATGGTAGCGATGGAATTTATCCATCAATACTATCCTGAATTTGTTCCACCTGATCAGCAAGCTGCGACAACCAGGGACAAACCGCTGTCGTCTTTAGATGCAGACTTCGAGCGGAGGAAAGAGAAAGTTCTTTTCCTTCCCGGTACAGTCTAGACAGATGTGGCATGCCTACAGCCATGTCAACAACACCATATTTACCCTTTCTAGCGTTAAGAGGAAAGGCGATTTCTTTTCGACATCTTCCATAAATATACCATGCCTTGTACCAAGTCCATTTAAAACGGTTGGACAAGAAGTCCAGAGAGCTCCTCTGCATTTAGATGAGCAGGCCGGGAATTTAGATATATCCCTACCTGCTTCATTCATCATATGCTCGGACGTTATGGAATGTGCTATTTCATCAAATAGAGTGAATCTGAACGCGATTTCCTATGCAGATCACCTTTCCAGAGCTATGATTCTCGCTTAGAGTTCTTTCCAGGGCAGTCATGTATGCCACGTACAACTCCGCCCTGACTGTGGCAAATTTGGAGTTGGCTACTAATAAAGCTTCCAGTGCTCTGCTTCTGAAGTCGGCTTCTCAACAACACGCTTCAGCAGACCAGGGTAAGCGAGGACATTCAAAATCTAAATCATCTAAAGGGAACTACTCACGAGGGTACAGGAAACCCTCTTATAATTACTTCGGCGGTCGTCAGTACAGCGACTTGGGGAAAGAGGCAAAAGTCTGATCACGATTATAGGTCAGACGCTCCTAAGCTTACGGGACGAGGTTCTTCGCGGGGAGGATGTAGTTTCTCCTCCCGTAAGCCTCATAAGTCCTACAGGTGATGGTCAAGACCTCGATTGCTTGCCAGTTGCCAGAAGGTTATCAAACTTCGCGAGAAACTGGATAGCAATCACGGAAGATCAGTGGATGAGAAGTGGAGTCTCCGAAGGCCTGTGGCTATCATTCCAAGCAAAACCCCCAGTTAACAAGATGTCCGCGTTGGACAAATCTTCTGGCGGATCATTTCTAAAAAGAGTCTCTCCTAGTGGAGGTAAAGCTCTTTTAAAATTAGTCAGTTGTTATGCTCACTTTGTCTAAACTCAGACACAGTAACAGCGAGTGAGTTTATGCAACTGATGGGGTTATACGGAGCGGCTGTGGATCTTATTCCGATGGGCCGTCAGCGCATGCGTCCCCTCCACATATTCTTTACTCAGAACTGGAGTGTAAAGACACATTCGCTCGAAACCAGTATTCTTTTAACGGACCTAGTAAAACAAAAGTTTCAGATTTAGGCAGATCTTCAGTGGTTAACTCAAGGATATCCACTTCAATTGCCAGATTCGGCTTCCACGATTAGAACGATGCGAGTCAGACGGGCTGGGGTGCATCCCTAAGTCCCGCAGACTTGAAGTGCCGGGGTCTTTGGGAATCTTGGTTCCTGGAGAAGCACATAAACATCAAAGAGATGATGTCAATATGGCAAGCACTACAACATTGGATTCGTCAAACAGCGAATGTCCATGTTCAAATTTTGACTGACAACTCAACAATAGTTGCTTACATCAGGAACCAAGGTGGCACTCGATTCCGTTATGCGAATTAACAGAGAAGATTCTCCTTTTTGATGGGAATCGTCACTTTCATCTCTCAGTCCATCATATACCGGGTCGTCTGAACGTATTAGCAGGCTCGCTCTCTCAGAAAGGTTGCCTGTTGCCATCAGAGTGGACTCTCAACAAGCGAATATTCAAGCAGATTTACTACTAGTGGGATCGTCCCATGATAGATCTTTTTGCGACACACCTAAACAATCAGTAAAGTAAGTAAAGTAAAGTTTATTCAACAGAATATTATAGTACAATAATTGTGAAAATCTGTAAATGTAGGTAATTAATTATATTCTGTTGGGAGAAAGCATGGCCAGATTGACCGTCTACCTGCTGTCTCCAGTAATGTAAACATAAATGTATTGAAAATGTGTCAGAAGAAGCTCTCTGGTTCTATAGAAAATAATTATAATAACAATGTTGAACTCTAAACAGTTCCTTATATGCAACGGGATGATGGGATTGGAATAATGGGATAGAAGAATAAATGGGTAGATGAAATACAAATAGATCAATAAGTCATGGAAGACACCTGACCTTATCATTGATCCAACCTTCATTGTCGTCTACAATTGTTACAGTAGGGATTATTGCATGTTACGCTTGAAGAGTATGAATTTAAAATTGTCAAGAAAAGTTTCTTCTTGAATGATCCTTTAGTGGGAGTTTCTCTTAAAGTTCTATGAAGCTCATTCCATACTTTCGGAAAAGCGTACTTTGGTAACTGAGCCGCAAAATTGGTCCTTGGTTTACCACACTGCAACAGGCCTACTTGCCTTGTTTCCATGCCCGTTGGATATACTTCAATATTAAAGAAGTTTTCAAACGTTTTTGGTAAATTAGAGTGGTGCCAGTCAAACATAAATAAGGATACATTCATCTTGTAGAGGTCTTTCAGTTTTAATATTCTACACTTTTTAAACAGCGGATCAGTGTGGCAATTATAATTTTTATTATTAATCAGGTGGATTGCTCGCTTTTGAAGTGAGAATAATCTGGAAGCAGCATTATTATGACCCCATATTTCGACCCCATATTTCGATTCCGTATTGCAGGTGACTGTGTATTAGTGAAAAGTACAGAGTTTTAAGGGCAGAGTATGGTAGGATGTGTTTTGCCTTGTTCATTACATAAAGTGCTCTCGATACTTTGGTACATATATTAGAGATGTGAAACTTATATTTAAGGTTTTTGTCCAGGTATATGCCAAGAAACTTTTATCACAGACTCGCCATTTGTGTCTGCCAACGAGATTTCCTGGTTGTAGACACTCAAACGTCTATCATGTGTATTGTATATTTTATTTGGTGGGCTGAACAGCATATACCTAGTTTTTTGGGCATTCAAAACAAGGTGGTTTGCAGCGCACCAATCTGTTAACTTAGAAATCTGGCGGTTCGCAACACTGAAAAGCGATTCAAGACAGTAGTGAGAAGTACGAACTGTAGTGTCATCAGCAAAGGACAAGATATCTAGCTGTGTGGCAGCACTAAAATCGTTTACATAATTAAAAAAAGAAGAGGGCCTAAGATTGATCCTTGCAGAACACCACACTCAGTGTTTGCAAATCCAAGACTGCTTCCGTCATAAGTGACGTATTGCACTCGCCGATCTAAATAACTCTGAAACTGGTTGTAGGAAAGGCTGCTAACACCATAATATTCTAGTTTTTTCAATAAAATGGTGTGGCTAATAGTATCAAATGCCCTTGATAAGTCTAGGAATATCGATAGGGTGCAGTCTTTCGTTGCCTTGTTGTTATTGTTTGCAATACTATGGAGAAGTTGTAGTATGGGGTGTATAAAGCTATACTGGTGCTGGTATAGGATATCGTACTTAGTTAGGAAGCTTGTTAATCTTTCTAGAATAATTTTCTCTAGCAGTTTTAAGAATGTGGGCAATATGCTAATAGGCCTGTAATTCTTGGAAGTTCTGAGGGTCTCCTGATTTAAAAATTGGCACAGTTTTGGCAATTTTCATTTCATCGGTATTATGGATTTTCTCTGAAGTTTTTTGGCCGATTTTTGAAAAATAATCATTCAAATGGCTCGCGATGTCGTTAGGGTCACTGATCTCATCGTTATGCACCAGGAAGTTCGTGGAAGCTAGCAATTGATTCGGAGATTTATGAATTGCACTCCTTAGAATTTCCCAGGTTTTTTTCATGTCATTCTTATTGAAAAATAGCATGTTTTCATAATACATAGCTTTACTCGTCAGCTTTACTTTGTTGAATATGTCACAAAACATCTTGTATTTCTTTTTTTATTTTGTTCCGTCGGAGTTTTTAGCTTTTTATGTGTACCCACACTATGTATGGTACACATAATACCCGCATTCGGGGTGGCCATCTGTCATTTGTCCATCCTTTGTCTGTCCATCTGTCCGTCCGGCATCCGTATCCATTTCTTTGGCATTCAATAACTTGAAAAATATTGCTTGGATTGTCAAGTTACTTTATATTTGTGTTCAGGTTACTGATGTGCCGAGCTGTATAGTTTTTGGTGTAAATCTAATGATTTGATCCCAAGATATTAACCCTTTATCCTTCAAATTGAAAATTCCTCCAATATCTTTGGTATTCGATAACTTGAAAAATATTGCTGGGATTGTCAAGTTACTTCATATTTGTGTTCAGGTCACTGATGTGTCGAGCTGTATAGTTTTTGGTGGAAATCTGTTATTTTGATCCTGAGATATTAACCCTTTATCCTTCAAATTGAAAATTCCTCCAATCCCTTTGGCATTCGATAACTTGAAAAATATTGCTTGGATTGTCAAGTTACTTCATATTTGTGTTCAGGTCACTGATGTGTCGAGCTGTATAGTTTTTGGTGTAAATCTGATAATTTAATCCTGAGATATTAACACTTTATCCTTCAAATTGAAAATTCCTCCAATATCTTTGGTATTCGATAACTTGAAAAATATTGCTTGGATTGTCAAGTTACTTTATATTTGTATTCAGGTTACTGATGTGCCGAGCTGTATAGTTTTTGGTGTAAATCTGATAATTTGATCCTGAGATATTAACCTTTTATCCTTCCAATTGAAAATTCCTCCAATCCCTTTGGCATGAGATAACTCAAAAAATATCAAACCGATTGTCATGTTACTTTATATAATTATTCAGGTTACTGATGTGCTGTGCTGTATAGTTTTTATGTAAATCTGATAATTTGATCTGGAGATATTAACCCTTTATCCATCAAATTAGACACTCCTACAATCTATTTCTATATGTACCCATACCATGTATGGTGTACATAATGTCGGTATCCGTGGTGGCCCTCCGTCATACAGCCTGTGGTGGCCCTCCGTCATACAGCTTTCTACTAGTTGTGCGTATGGGTACACATCTGATGATTTCATCGGCCGATTTTTCGTAATAGTTTTTCTTTATTTATGCTAGAGTGTAAAAGACCTTTTGTCATCCAGGGTTGCTGCTTTATATATCATTGTTTTGGGCTACTTTTTTAGTGGAAATGCCATGTTGAATGCAATAAGGTATAAGTCGATAAAAATATTGTACGCTTCATTTACACAAGTCGAGTCCAGTACCGATGATAAATCAGTTTCGGTCAGTAGGTGTTTAAATGTTCTCCAATTACAGCTATTGAAAATACGTTTCATATTGTGTGTTTTGCTTTCTTCATCGGATTTGATTGGCAATAAAATGTACCAAAATGGTCGGCCAGATCTGTAATGACTACCCCAGTTCTGTAATTAGTTGATAGACTGTTGGATAGGATATGGTCTATTAAGGTAGCAGAGTGTTCTGTTACATGAGTTGGTTTTGTGACGAGCCGAAGAAAGCCTTGGCTGATTATGGTGTCAATATATTCAGTTGTTTTTGGATGGGTTTGAAATTTTAACAAATCAATGTTAATGCCTCCTATAATATAAGATGTTCTATGTTCCTGGTTTATTTTTTCAATAATCTGAAATAGTGAGGAAGTATACCTATCGAGATAGCTTTGGGAGGGGTATTTGGTCTATATATCACACCAACCACACATGATCGATGATTATTTAATATCTCCACAAAGAGAGACTCAAAAACATGAGGTATAAAAACAGGGAGGTCGTTGCGTATTTTGTACTTTAAAGTGCTTTTTATGAACAAGCCAACAGCCCCTCTACCATCATTAGGGCCGGGACGCGTTTTGATCAGAAGTGGGTGGTAACCATTAAGTTTGAAGTCAACGTTGTCTTGTACCTTTAAAATTTTCCTAAGTCCTATAAATTCAAAGCTTTCATTATTATTTCGAAGGTTCCCCAGAAGACTGATTAGAGAGTCCCAATGTGCACATATACTCTGACAATTGATACGGAAAAGCGATAATGGTTTTTGTATGTCAGCCACTAGTTTTCTGTACTGTTCCGGGGAATAATATTTACAATCATCAATTGAAGATAAGAGGTTATCTAAATCACCTTCATCATTATTTTGGTTTTGACTGAAGAGTTTTGAAAGATCGTACCGACTGTCAGTCTGTATCTCATCTAGGGTTACACTATTTGGGCCCGCCATTTTTAGCTCACCTACTGCTATTGAAGTGGTGAGCTATTGTCATGACCTCGGGCGTCGACGTCCGGCGTGTCCAATATTGTAAGATTTAATGTTAAGGTTAATTTCTCAAAGATCAGTGGGCTCAGGCCTTTGATATTGCATATGTAGGTTGTAGGGGACTATCAGAACAGTATTTAACCCTGATACTACAATATTTTTATACTGTACCAATGACCCAGACATAGCTGGTGCCAACTCTTAAAATATAGGGCCAAACACAAATTTTGCCCCCCAATCCCCAAAATTTGCATCTAAAACCAAAGAAAACATGTCCTGAATGGCCCTCCACACTTCACCTCTACTGCGCATGCGCAGTGTCAAGGACGTTCCGAAATTGGCGCCATTAATCATTCTAAGTTTGGCCCTTCATCAGTTAACATCTGACTGATCTTTGTGCTTGTAAATCTCAGTTTAAATGATGCCAGACACATAAATATTAGTGAAATGGTGATTCTAAGGAGGATAGAGAAGGAGGAGAGGAAAAATGTGTGACAGAATATTATCAGGGCTGTAACTTAAAATTTTTTTTTTAATGAAATTATGTTAAGTTACCTATTTTCGAGGCAGCAGCCATTTTGTTGTCATTCTGATTATTTAGTGACACTGATTTTTCAGTGTTTTCCTCTCTCCCTGTCCTTTAAGTCCCCCCTTGCTATTCTCCCATGCTTTTGGCATAGTTTCTGTAATTATTATTACTAAATTTTCATGGGAGTTTTAGCTGAATAACAGAATGAATTCTGTTCTTTTCCCCATGTTTACGTCTTCACCTACGGGTGGTTAGGCGTTGTGTTCTGCATCTACCATCTGATGTTCTGCAGTTTCTTTCCTGGAAGTCTCTGTTTTTCATCAGATAGTGTATTTTTGGTAACTGATTCCGGGCCTGGGTGCCTGGAGTCTTATTTTAGTGTTTTTACATTCATTGTTTACATTTACAACAGCCCTCTGTGTGAGGGGGGGATTTCTTGAAAATAATATCTTGATGTTATTTTAATCATAACTAGATACATTATTATTGTTCGTAAGTTTGGAATAAATTGTTTAAAATATTTTTAAAATTTTTGTCCACACTTAGGCTTGGGATCCATTGGGGCTCAACGTTACTTTTTCAGAAACTTGGGCTGTTCTGAAAAAATATTTTTTCAAAATATTTTGATTTCAATTATTTTTTCTATATTAATGGATCATATTATTATTATGTATTTTGATTGCCAGGGGTTGGTGCGAGTACCAGGACTTGTTTTCTTTTCACATTGAAAGGATTTTGATCAATTGTAATAAGAGGAAGTCTTCCTCTGACTTTTATGATCATTCTATATGTGGTCAGTGTACTCGCATTAACTCCTGTTCTGTATCGTATGATTTCGATGACAACATGGGAAGCGTATGTCACGGTATGTTAGTGGGGAATTGGACACTCCGGTCCTTTCCCCGCAGGGTCACTCTACTTGATCAATTTCTATTTCAGACGATCAAGATTAGGGTGATGTATCTGTGATGTCTTCCAACAGTGTGCCTCCGTCGTCACAATTAATGAAGGGCTAGCGGAAAAGTGCTCATGTAAATACGCCAATTGCCTAAGAGGACCCTAGTAGGTTCGACGGCCTTTGACATCCGCTAGCTCGCCCGGTGTAGCGTCCATTCATCAAATGGTTCGGCAGCCGGGTTCGTCCGTTGCGGTCTAGAAGGAGTTTTGGGGTGATGCGAGCACTATAAATCAACCAAATGCCCACCCAGTGACGGCGGATTAGAGGGAGAACGGAGGAAGCCTTTTAGTCCGGTTCATAGCTCGTTCTGGTCCATCCGGACGGCGAGCGAGAGAGTCCCCTCTCTCGTACAACAACATCTGGCCCCAGATGTTGTGGTACAAAATGTTTCGCATTCGGAGCATATGTCCGTCGCTCGGGACGCTCCGACATATAGTCAGTCCGGAGTAGACTGTCAATAAGGCTTCCTCATTCTCATGGTAGCGCACACGACCGCTCTTGGCTACGTGACCTCGGATATCCAGTCAGCTTCGCCAGTCAGAGAATCATCGGCGACCAGGTCACACCATCCGTAGCCAGGGACACGAGGCCTGCAGACTCCGGACGTTCGCATAGGAAAGTGTGCGGGAGTCAACGTACACGGAGCTTCCGGCGGCAATGCTTCGTAAGACCGCTACTGCACAGGCCTCGGGAACGGACGTGCTTTCCTAAATAGCACAGTTTATCGCAGCATCCCAGCATCAACTGAATCTGTCGCATATTTTTTATCCGACGATGCTGGGTCGGGACGCTCCGCGGAAGTGGGTACGGACGTCCGAAAATTTCATCCGGTCCGACGGGATACCAAAAGGGATTTGGAGGATTTCGAGCTTTCCCTTTCGGAACAACATATGCTGTTGTGTATGTCATCTGACTTGATCTTCTACAGCTTCTTTCGTCGGACCAGAATGCTGCGATGCCGGATAAGAAACTGATAGCGTCGGTGGACTTAGAAATTTTTGGTTCGGTTCAGGGACATCGTCCCTCAGTTCCGACATAGTCCAATAATGTCACACAAACTTTTGAATTATTGAACGACGCTATATATATTATTATTATATGCTTGCTATAACCAAGCATTTCTGGTTTCTTGTTCGCAAGTTACGGAGATGTCTTTCAAAAGTGTGCCTCTGTCGTCATAGTTAATGAAGAGCTAGCGGCAATAAGTGCTCATGGAATATGTCTATCGCCTAAGAGATCCCTTGTAGGATTGACGGAGTGACATTCGCTAGCTCACCCGGTGTAGCGTGCATTCATCAAATGGTTCGGCTGCCGGGTTCGTCTGTTGCAGTCTAGGAAGGAGATTTGGGTGATGCGAGCACTATAATTACTTTAGTACTCACCCAGTGACGGCGGATTGAGGACAGATCGGAGGAAGCCTGTTAGTCCGGTTCCTGGCTTGTCCAGGTCCGTCCGGGCTGTGAGCGAGAGAGGTCCCTCTCTCGTCCAACAACATAGGGGACCGCATGTTGTGGTTCAGATATTTTACATTCGGAGCATATGTCTGTCGGTCGGGACGCTCCGTTATATTGACAGTCCGAGAGACTGTCGATAATGCTTCCTCATCCTCACAGCAGGGCACACGACCGCACATTGGCTACGTGACCTCGAGTATCCGATCAGTTTCGTCATTCAGTGATTCCACGGCGAATAGGTCACGCCATCCGGTAGCCAAGGGACACGAGGCCTATACACTCCGTTCGCTCGCATATTGGTAGTATGCACGGGGTATCGATCACGGAGCTTTCAGCGGCAATGCATTGTAGGACCGTTTCTCCTCAGGCCTCAGTGACGGACGTGCTATCCGAGTTAGCACAGTTGTTTCGCAGCATCCCAGCAATCGACAGTTTCTTACTCGAATCAGGAATTATCTGACGGCGCTGGGTCGGTGCGGTCCGCGGTTGCATCAGGTACGGACGACCGAAAGCTTTATAGGGTCCGACAGGATGGCGAAAGGGATTCGAAAGATTTCGAGTTTTCCCTTTCGTAGCATCGGAAGCTGCCATTCGTATCTTCTGGCATTATCTTCCAGTGATTGTTATTTCGAACTACATTGCTGCGATGTTGGATAAGAGACTTATAGCGTCATTGGACACGGAATTTTGGATCGGTTCAGGGACATTGTCCCTGACTTACCGACACAGTCCAATAATGTCATTATAACATGTGTTTTATTTTTCGACGCTATATATGCATATAAGCCTGCTACCAAGCATGATAGTTTAGTTTCTTGTCCGCAATGCTCATTTCTGCCATTTTATCATTTATACCAATAATTTATTTTGGCAGAGCAGGGCATACCGAGAGTTCATATGCGTCTAGACGGCATGGTTAAAGACTGGAAATATTCTTTTTCGCTGTCTATGTCTTTTCCAACCACAATGTTGGAAACGACAATGATGTCTAGTAGACTTAACTTAGACGCTTTATCATACGTAATCCACCTTACTGAGGCGTTATCATTACGTCTTCAAGAAAAGATTTACGGGATATTATTTTCAATGTGATTTCTTTTGAGGGCAGTAGTTTGTTCACGTATAACTCCGCCCTTCAGTGGCTGATTGGAGTTGGTTAGACGTGACGCAGCCCTAGCTACATCCACGCGCGTGGATAGTAAGGTGAAGAACTCTCTCAGAGTCGCTTCGTTCTCGGAGAAGCCTCTCTTCGACGGCAGCTTTTCAGCAATCCATAAATTGCTTGATTTACACGTTCTCTTGTCTATCTAGTGTTACAAGAGATTCAGACTGGGGCAAACATTCGGTGGTTGACTCAGAGAGTACCACTGCAGTTGCTGGATCCGAGTGTAATGGTTATGACGGTTGCCAGTCAAACAGATTGGGATATAATATTGATCTCAACGTATTCGAAGTGCCAGGGTCTTTGGGTTCCGCAGTCTCTAAGCATGCAATTATCTTCCGCGGAATAATGTTTTTTAGGCTTGCTTTATGTCATTGCATGAACATTATTCAGAAACGCATGTCCAAATCCTGTCCGTTAATTCGACAGTAGTGGCGTATCTCCGGAACCAGGGAGGCACTCATTCGTTTCCGTTATTCAATTTAATGGAAAGAATCCGTCTGTTGGTTATAGTACACCAAGTTCTGTTTCGGTCCGTCATATTCCGGTTCGTCTGATTGTTTTAGCGGACTCCCGTTCACTTAGGGGTCGCTTGTTGCTTTCAGAATGGACTCTCAACAAACAAGTATTCAATCAGATTTGCTATCTATGGGAGCGCCCAATGATCATTTATTTACGACACAGCTTGCTAATCAATTGCAGACGTATGTGTTGGCTTGTCCGGATCTCTGAGCTAATGTTGTTAACGCTCTATTGATCTAATAGGACGGAATGATAGGATACGCGTATCCTCCGGCACTGTTGTTTCAGCAGGTATTGCTAAGATAAACAACCACAATACATTTCTGTTGATAGCATCTCTATCTTCACAGAGACCGTGGGTAATTTACTCTGATGTCTACTGTGGGACTTAACGCGAAATCTTCCTCAATGAGAGGATCTTTTTTCGCTGGGTAAATCGTGTCATCTTTATCACAACCTGCAAGGTCGCAACCTTCACGTATTCCGTTGTGAGGTCCGTATTGCATTGTAAGCATTGTACTGGACGAGCTTTGGACGTGATTTCTTACTATAGGAGATCCTCTTCTTCGCTATTCTATGCGGCTAAAGTGGAGGCTCTTCCGTCGTTGGTGTAGGGATCTCTATGTTCATATTGTTGATCCCTCCATACTACTCATTGCAACTTTTTAGTATACTTGTTTGACAAGATCTACTGCAGCCTGTTATTATTAAGGTTATAGGTTTATGTTACCTCATACCTATGCACTCTATGATAGTTTACAATTGAGTCTTATGTCTCTTTATCTAAGTCAGTTAGTAACTTTTTGATAAATAGACTTAGAATCTTTAGATTAAATTCCTATATGGAATTTAAATTCGGTTCTTATTTAGCTAAGTAATCATTTGAGCCTCTGGAAACAGTAGTTTTCAAATTCTGACCTTTTAGACAGTAATTCTGTTGGCTTCTCTTTTACTGAAGAGTCAGTGAGTTTCATGCTCTATCGATGGATGATTTTCACTTTCGTAGTTTCGGAATCACTACTTCCTTTACTATTTAGGTTGGATTTTTGCATAAGAGTTAGACTCCTAATATCCGGAACCTATTGTTATTAAGGTCCTTCCGTCTTCGTACGGGCATAGGCCTTTACCCTGTCCGGTTAGAGTTTATGTATTTATAAACAGATATCTGTTTATTACTACGGGCGTAAGCTTCTTCTGTCTTTGATGCCTAATAGAAAGACGTTACGCTCCATTCTATTGCTAATGGATTCAATTAACTATCGGTACTGCTTATAGTATATCATTGACTCAGCAGTTGTGCTTAAGATTCGGCTCATGAAGTAAGAGTTCTTCTACATCTTGGGCTTACATTAATAGTGTCGCTATTATAGATTTTTGAAGGCTGCTCATTGCGCTCAGCCATCCACATTCATGAATTTTTATCTCAGAAATATCGAGTCCATTTCTGGAGGCCTCTATTGTTAGGTCTATTATCTACTGCTCAGAATGTCATTTACTGAACAGTTGCTACTATAGCTAGGTAGGCTGTCTGTTTCGGCAGTGACTCCGTTCTGCTGCCCTCTTCGTTCTGGGCTATTTGACCCAGGGCAAGAAAAAGGGGGGGGGGGGGGGGGGGGAGGGTGTTCCCTTGGGTCACCTGTTTTACTATGAAAACAAGGGGATACCTCCTCTGGAGTTAGTAATTCTGAGCTGTTATTGGGATGGTTGTTTAGTGAGAAGTTTATGTTTTAAAAATTCATTCAAGTCTTAGTTTTTAAAGTATAGCTTTTGAATATAGCACGTGTCAACGGACATGATTATGCAATCCTCAGACACTTTTAAGGAGTATAAGAGTCTCTATTCTCTAGACTTACTTTATTTATTAGCTTACTTTAAAAATTATTAGTATAAGGATTATATTGGATATTAATAGAGTACATGGATGTATGATGCTCAATTTTGGAAGGTGTTGTATCTTTCTAATTTATCATAAATAAGAAAGATACATGTAAGGCCTATTACTTCTTTTTCCCTAGAGGGGATGACTCTATTTTATATTATTGAGCGTATTCCATCTTGCTCTATGTCCTTGGCCCTCCAGCCTTTTTGCTATTCAGCTATGTCTGGGTCATTGGTACAGTATAAAAATGTTAAAAAATTTATAGTAATTTCTATATTTTTTATACTTACCAATGACCCAGACGGGGATGGCCCTCCCAGGAGTTGGGAACTCTTGCCTACCCGCTGAGTACATAGCGCTTACCAGGCACTGGTTATTAGAATGATTAATGGCGCCAATTTCGGAACGTCCTTGACACTGCGCATGCGCAGTAGAGGTGAAGTGTGGAGGGCCATTCAGGACATGTTTTCTTTGGTTTTAGATGCAAATTTTGGGGATTGGGGGGCAAAATTTGTGTTTGGCCCTATATTTTAAGAGTTAGCACCAGCTATGTCTGGGTCATTGGTAAGTATAAAAAATATAGAAATTAGGCCTAAAAAAATAAAAAATCTGTTTCTCAGGCCCTCCCGCATGGTCCTTTTGGCTGCCGCATGCTCTCTTTTTATAACCAATGGAAACTTGAAAAAATTCAAAATTAAATGATTTATGTCTGATATTTTACCAAAGTTAAAAAAATTGATAAATTTGTCCCTTGAGTGCAAGATGGCTTTGCAATGCTTTAGCATTGCAAAGCCTTCTTGCTCTCAAGGGACAAAATACACCACCTCCCATGCTATTCTGTAGATTATGAGGCCTAAAACATAAACCAAGATATGAACTTTTGATGGCAAAGAAATAATTACAGAAATAAAAAAT
Organism: Pictodentalium vernedei; assembly: GCA_031216915.1. Lineage (NCBI taxonomy): Eukaryota > Metazoa > Mollusca > Scaphopoda > Dentaliida > Dentaliidae > Pictodentalium > Pictodentalium vernedei. The sequence goes on from CM062294.1 coordinate 198,851,671, forward strand.
AAAATAAAAAAACGCTCGCCCGCATGCAATTTTACAAATAATGGCCTGAGAAACAGAAGATCTACTTTGTGGGGCCTTACTATAAATTTTTTAACTTTTTTCCAAAATTCACCAAAAATTTTCTGCCAAAACTTGTAAGAATTTGCGTTTAGGTGTTGTAAGAATTTGCGTTAAAGTCAGCTTTTGTGCAGATTGTGCTGCTTTAACTTCTCATTACTGCTGATTTTCATATTTCAGTAACAACTGTAGGTATTAACCCTACTGTATCCAAAACGTAACGGAAATTTTCTTTTTTTTTCAGTCAAAATTTTCATGTTTTTCTCGAACTTAGTAAATTTTAAGTTGTAAAACATTGTGTTTAGGTGAGTTGTGTTTCTATGTGTCTTTCCAGGCGATTAATATTCTACACTTGGGTTACTGAACTCCATTGCAGTAATATTTAACCCTCATTACTTGCATATTTGAGGAATTTAAGGCTAATTTTCTGCCAAAACTTGTAAGAATTAGCGTTTAGGTGTTATAAGAATTTGCGTTAAAGTCAGCTTTTGTGCAGATTGTGGTGCCTTCACCTCTCATTACTGTTTATTTTCTCATTTCAATAACTACTTTAGGTATTAACCCTACTGTATGCAGAAATTTAACTGATTTCTTCTCTTTTTTTCAGTCACAATGTTCACGTTTTTCGCTGACTTACTCAATTTTAAATTCTAAAAGTTTGTGTTAAGGTGAGTTCTGTTTCTATGTGTTTTACCAGGCAATTGATATTGTACACATGGGTTACTGAACTACATTGCGGTAACGTTGCGCCTCATTACTTGCATATTTGAGGAATTTGAGGGGGATTTTTGGGACTTATATTCACTTTCTTTAAAAAAAAATTTTTCAACTTTTTTTTTTATTTAATACTTTCTCATACTTGTTACTAGTAACATTAAGGCTTATTTTAGTTGTTGATGTGATGTATTTTTGTTGGGACTTATAGTCACTTTCTTGAACGAATGTTTTTCCACAACTCCTCTTTAACCAATGAATGTACTTCAGTTACAATTTCAGTGCTTCTTCATTACATAATGCCATTTTGCACCTCCTATTTTTTTTTTTCTTTGTTCTGATGTATTTTTATTTTGTAAAAAATAAATTTATGAAAGCCTTTCCTAATTCTTATTTATGATTTAATATCTGGCCTCACGATTCATATTCTTAATCATAAACATTTCTAAAAGAAAAAAATGCTTTTATATCCAATGATTCTATGTTGAATTGATATATAATAAATGCAGAAATATAGACTTTCCAAAGCCATCACATAAACCACATTAATCATTTGATGCCTAGTTAATGATTTATATTATCTAAATATTAGACACGTTACATTGGAACGACATTATCAAGCGCGAATGTAGGTGAGCGTTGGGATGTAACATCCCTCTTGATAATCTTATTATACACCCGTTTAAAAAACGGTCATATTATGTTATCAGTCTGTCTGTCTGTCCATCTGTCTGTCCGTAATCAATTTGGTTTCCGTTCATTTAAAGTCGAACGCCTTGACGGATCGACATCAAACATTCAGAAGTTGTTTTTAGCAATAAAATACGGTCAAGTTCGATATTGGTGTTTCTCAGTCCATCCGCTGCAGAGTTATGGGCCTTTGAAAACACAATTTTTCTAAAAAAAAATTGGTTTCCATTCATTTAAAGTCGAACACCTTGATGGATCGACATCAAACTTTCAGATGTTGTTTGTAGCAATAAAATACAGGTCAAGTTCGATATTGGTGTTTCTCAGTCCATCCGCTGCAGAGTTATGGCCCTTTGAAACCACAATTTTTGAAGAAAAAAATTGGTTTCCGTTCATTTAACCCTTTACCTAACATGAAAAGCAGACGACACTTGCAAAAAAAATTCTTGAATGACTAAATTTTTTCATTTTTTGTCTCAAAAACATAGGTTATGACCCCTCGTTGGAACGAGCTCGACGAGCTCGTTCCAACGAGGGGTCATAACCTATGTTTTTGAGACAAAAAATGAAAATATTTTGAAAATTAATTGGCGATTTTTGAGAATAGCGCTGGCCGGTTTTGCCCTTTACGTTGGGTAAAGGGTTAAAGCCGAATGCCTTGACGGATTGACACCAAATTTTTCAGATGTTGATTTTATACACCCGTTTGAAAAACGGGACTTATTATGTGAATGGTCTTTCCACCCGTCTGTCTGTCTGTCCGTCCATGTACACATTTCATTTCCGGACGATAACTTTAGTTGTAATGGATTGAGCTGAGTTGAATTTGGCATGTGGATTTAGTATGACAAAATGCAGGATGGGTTCGATTTCCGTTTCTAGCGGCACATTTGCAGTAGAGTTATGACCCTTTATTTATGGGAATTTAGCCCAACTTTTCGTTTCCGGACGATAACTTTAGTTTGCCTTGACCGATTTATTTCAAATTTTCAGTTTTTTATTTTTGACCACACAATACAGCTCAAGTTCACTTTTGACCATAATCGCATATACCTTTCCAGAGTTATTCTCCTTGAATGATTGCAAATTTGTGGATTTTGTGGTTTCCGGATGATAACTTTAGTTTGTCTTGACTAATTTGTTTCAAATTCTCAGATTTTGTTTATGACCATAAAGCACAGCTCAGGTTCACTTTCGGCCAAAATCGCATGTACCTTTCCAGAGTTATTCCTCTTGAATTTGTGCATTTTGTGTTTTCCAGATTATAACTTTAGTATGGCGTTACTGTTGGACATAGAATGCATCAAATATTTGGTTTCCGGATGATAACTTTTATTATTTGTTTTCCGATTGGTTCCAAACTTGGTATGTTGTTTAATCACAACAAAATACAGGTCAAGTTTGAATATTGGGTTGGTCCAAACAATTTTCACCCTCACCCCCATCCTTACCCCAACCCTTCAAAAATACAAAACAGGCGTATATTGTCCCGATACGCGGTGCTCTTGTTGTTTATAGCTATTATAAAGAAGCTGGCACTGGTCGGTCTGGGGAAGTTGTTGATAAGCATACTCTTTACATTACAGGTGTGTTTTCTATTTTGTCCTCTTCTGGCACATTCAGCGATGAACAATATATATAAAAGAAAAAATCTAAAGGTTATTATATACAAAAGATACATGAACAAAAATCAAAATAATCTGAAATGAACCAGCTAAGTTGGGTGCGCAAAGCAATAGTGTCCTTACGTTACAACATTTTTCAGGCCAATGTTCAGTTGTGTGTCAGTGGTGAAGTACAATTTGGATGGGGCTATTGTTCAGACTACAGATTACATATAGGCACATCTGTCTCTCATAAATTAACAAGAGGCCACGGAGGACTAGAAAGGGTCAATTTGCTGTGTGTTTGACAATCCGAGCATCAACTGCCATTCTTATTCTGAAGAATTCAGAGCTGCACAGACTTCACTGTCGAATGAAAACACACGACTGTGTCAACGATAAGACAATCAACTAGTGACACACATTTTCAATTGCTGAAGATTATAATGCGTGACTTAGCTTTGGGTAGTTGAGCTTGCGACGAAACTAGCTGTATTTGCATGGTTATTATTGTTGGTTCAGTGAGCTTCACATAAAAAGTAGAAAAGTGTGAGGCAAAAATCAGTGTGTTAATGTGTTAATGACTATAGCGAGACCGACAATATTAATGATATTAATGGTGGTACAAGAAGTTAAGGGGTTGTACCAGGAAAGGCGAGTTGTACCCAAAGTAAGTTTTGTCGGAGCCAATGAATCCACATATAGTAACAATACATGTCTACTAAAAGACAACTAGCTGTTGTTGTTGGGGCTGTGGAAGATGAAATTGTGACCGACACAGCCCCACTCTCCACAGCCACATCAGCATTGTGTCAGTAATTTGCATAAATATACTCTCTTTACAGTTGTACTCAAAATAGGTTTTAAGTCACAGTTATATCTGTTATGGAAACACTTGCATTGATCATGGGCCAATTTAATCTGTAGAGCTACTCAAAGCATAATTGCATGACTATAACAGTTACCGACGTTCGTGTCGCCATGCCCAGATCAGCGAGCATATGCAATAGACGCTCTGTCGATTGCATGGGACGGGATGCTAGGATATGCTTATCCTCCAGCTCCGTTGATCCAGCAGATTCTGTTGAAGATCTATCAGTCTCACTTCAAAATCCTGCTAGTAGCACCTCTTTCGTCACAGGAACCTTGGATCAATCTTCTTAGGTGTCTGTTATGGGACAATCCCTGAAGCTTCCTCTACAAGGGGATCTTCTAGATCAGAGGAAGTCCCACGCACTGCATCACAACCCAGAAGGTTTCAACCTTCACATATAACCGTTGTGTGGTCCTTCCTGCCCAGGAAACATTTTACAGGATGCGTCTTGGACGCAATTTCTGACTGTAGGAGAGCCTCCTCTTTGTTGAATTATGCAGCGAAGTGGAGGGTTTTCTTCCATTGTGTATGGATCAGTCGATGACATATATGATCCGTCCATTCCAAAGATTGCCAATTTCCTGGACTATGTGTTTGACGAACTCAAACTACAGCCCGTCACTATTAAGGGCTGTACGTCTATGTTATCAGACACTTGATCTCATCATGATAACTTAGCTATTGGATCAGATACTTCTCTGTTCAAGCAAGTTAGAAATTTCTCTATTAATAGACCTAGAACCCTCAGATTAGTTCCTAAGCGGAATTTGGCTTGGGTTCTGTTAAAGCTCCTTTTGAGCCGTTGGGCGATGTAGAGTTTAAATTCTTGACCTATGAAACGGCATTTCTCTTAGCCTTTGCATCTGCTAGAAGAGTCAGTGAACTCCATGCATTATCTGTTGATGAATCTCATTACCATAGTGTGGGTAATGCTATTATCCTCACTACGGAAGTGGGGTTTCTGGCTAAGATTCCAGATAAGCGGCCGGAGCCTATTGTCATTAAGGCTTTACTGTCCTCGGGTAACCGTAGACCTTTGCTGTGTCTAGTCAGAGCTATGCGCATTTATAAACGTAGATCAGATTTTATTAGAAAGGGAAGAAAATGTTTCTTTCTTTTCCTAACAGAAAGGATATTTCTGTTCATTCAGTCGCTAGATGGATTCAGTTGGCAATACGGATTGCCTATGAAAATCTCTTTGGATCAACATTCTGTCAAGATTTCAGCGCACGAGGTTAGAGCACTGTCCACTTCTTGGGCGTATTTTAACAGTATAGCGATTACTGATCTTATGAAGGCTGCTAACTGGACACAGCCCTCTTTATTTATCAAGTTTTACCTGAGAAATTTGGAGTCCATCCCCAGTGACCTTAGATCTTTGGGTCTTCATTCTGTTGCTCAGAATGTCGTCCATTAATGTTACTTCTGTAAGGTCTTTAGGCAGTCTACTTGAGCACTGATATGCCGTTCCGCTGCCCTCTTTGTTCTAATGATGAACCGATAATCGGAATCGGCAATCTGAATGGGGCAGTTATGGGGCATCGGCTTATGACAACTGGCCGTTAAAAGCCGGCAGTTTTCAGTTATTCTATATTAAAACACTCACTATTAAAAATCACTTTGATATCTGGACATTTCAATAAAGTTTCCCCATTAAAAACGTGTGTAGTACATAGAAAATTTAGGGATTTGCAAAGCAGAGATATTACAGAATTTTCCAACTGCAATCAGTACGAGATCACCACCATTTCCCGAAGATTGTAGAGTTCATGTGAACATTAGAGAAACTCATCAAGGGAGGTAACAAGTTGAAAAAAGAACATTGAATAATACATTCTGAGAAACATGTAAACCATGCTTCATGTGACTTCACAACACATTAACATCAGCATTATTATTCATTTAAAACGTGTGCTCAGTATATTCCTAGTTAATACAACCAAGTGTATTGTATCCTTACACAAAACCGTATTAACACTTGTTACCGGAATAAAACACAATCTTCAAGAGAACAATATTGTGTGATTGTGCCGTTAGTAACAATCTTTTCCCCACAACCCAACCAATGCAAATATTATTTTGGATAATATTGCCCAGAACTAAATATGCATACTCGGAGAACTTATGTGGTATTAAGCTTTTGTAATTGATGATTTATCAACAAAATTCTGTAGTATAACACTTATTAACAGGCATCAACAGATTTTCTTCACTGTCTTGAGGTGTCCTACTTCAACCATCGGAATCGGCAGAGAAATAACCAGTAATCAGTTGTTAGCAAGTTTTGATAATCGGTTCATCACTTTCACTACTTCGTTCTGAGAAATTTTACCTCAGGGGGGGGGGGGGGGGGGGGGGGGTTTCCCTTATGATTATCTGGCTATAAAATGAAAAGCAAAGGAATACCTCCTCCAGTGACAGTAGTCCTGAGTCTGCTGGGTAGTTTTAAAGTGTAGCTCGGTGTGAAGCAATAACTATGTCTCATTTATATACTGTTTTTAAAGTGTAGCTCACTGTGAAGCATTTGTATATGTTGCGTGTCAAACGAGCGTTAATATACAATCCTCGGACACTTTTAAATGAGTATAATGTGTCTCATTCTGTGGACCAGCTTTATATTTTGGCTTCCTTCACCGAATTAGCATTATGGGTTATGCTGACATTAAATGGAGAAATTATATATTATGTAATTTTCAATTACATTGTTGGTGTTATACCCCTCTCTTTTCTCGTAAAAGAGAAAGACATATATAATTCCTTTGTCTTCTCCTATTCTCCTGCAGGAACTATCCTTTACTGAAGTAATTGAGAGATTGGATTTTCTTTAAGTCCTAGGCCCTCCAGCCTTTTTACGATTCAGCTAGTATGGGCCATTGGTTGTGGTATAAAAATATGATAAATTCAAAGTAATTTGTATATTTTTTATACTTACCAATGGCCCAGATGGGTATGTCCCTCCCATGAGTGGGCACTCATACCTCTCCGCTGATTATAACATTTAGCAGGCATTGTAGAAAGAATGATGGTTGGCACCAATTCAGTATACGAGATCACAAAAGTGTGGAGGACCATCTAGGACTTAATTTTTTCAGTTTTGCATGCAAATTTTGGGGTTTGGGGAGCAAAATTTGTGGTTTTGCTAGTCTGGGCCATTGGTAAGTATAAAAAATATACAGGTTACTTAAAATTTATCATTTTCCGAACAAATTTTAAGAAATAACAAAATGAAGTATTTCTTTCATGTTTGCCTTACCATACGGCATCAGATATTTAACCACAACGAGGAGACAAAATTTTGCAATGTCACTTATTGCTATTATTCATTATTTTTTAGCTGGATTGAAGTATTACCATCAGGTTAATAACCAGCTACCTGACCGAATCATCATATTTAGAGATGGTGTTGGTGATGGACAACTGGAAGCTGTTTCTGGTCATGAAGTGCCTCAAGTGATTGAAAGTTTCAGAACTGCACTCGGAACAGACTATCAGTAAGAACTTTTTATTTTCTAAAAACTTCATCTCCATTTCTTCAAATGAGGGCTGGGTGATATGGTGCTCTCATTGCTTATTGCATCAGACTATTGCGGTAAACTGTTCATATGTGACTATCTTAGTTGACATAATCATGTTCTTGACGAAAAATGTTTCCTCACTTGTTGTGGTTGTAGATGCCAAAGTATCATTTTAAGGCACCCCTCCTCTCAGGAATTTCTCATTGAAGTTGAACACTCATATTGAAGATTTTTATTCACTTACAGTGTCTTCCGAAATTAGTTTAAAATTGTGAGACTTGAAAACTTTACCTTTTTTGATTGATGTGTTCTTAATTGCATATGTTTTCAACAAAATGTGATTAAAATAGATTGTCTCTGTTATATTTGTAAACATCCAGTTTGCTCTGTTCTGCACAAAATGGCTCTGATATTATGAGAACACTATTTTTCAAAAATTGGTTCATAAATATCGCTGGACACAAATATTTTTCATAATTCTTTATTAACTGGTTGAGTGCTTGAGTCGAAATTTGGGCTTTGTTCCGAAGTGCAGGTACCACAACTTGTGCTTCATTTGTGAAATGAAATTATTTAGCCTGTACTGATTTGCCTTGTTATGATATAAGGGAGAGTGCCTGTAGGTATGCTCCCATAAATTGTAACAAGAAAGAACAGGTGAACAAATTTTTTCAACCAAAAATTATTGAGCACTCTGCCAGGTAATTTGAAGAATTAATTGCTCAAGAACCAAATGTATTTTTTGGAATCTTGCCAAAGTAACACACAAAGTGCCCATCCTCTTCCTTTCTAGTGAAAAAAAGGGGGCAAATTTTGGAGAATCTCGAGTAAAAAACCCTTGGGCGACTTAAAATAGTAAAAAAAAAAACTAAATTTAAACCAAATCTTTTTGACTAGGTTCCAGATGGGAAAACGCAAAGCCTGGTGTCCTGTATTCTGTACTGAACAGTCACATATTGTCCAACTCCCGCCAGTCATGCACAAAGTCAATATTTGCGTGTTTTATTTCTTTTTCTGGTATATAACTTAGTAGAAATTAAGTGAAATCAAATGCTAGATTATATTCCTTTAGGAACAGGTACTATGAAGCCTGTCAAGCATTTTTATCACCCCCCACTAAAAAAACAACAAAAAAAACCCATTTTTCTGGGGCATATTGTATTTGGCATTTCCGTCCATCCATCTGTCCATCTGTCGGTCTGTCCATCAGGAAGATCGTTCCATCTGTCTATCAGGAAGATGTTCATGTCTGCTCCATAACTTTGAGATGCATCGTTGGATTTTGTTCAAACTTTGCATACATGTGGCTTATGGGGAGATGGGGGCGCGGTGGTGTTGCGGTAACCGGTTCTCATCAGATCACCGAAGTTAAGCAACGTCGAGGCCGGTTAGTCCTCGGATGGGTGACCGTCTGAGCGATCGATTCGGACTCCCGCATCGTGTCCTTGGGCAAGGCACTTAACCCCGATTGTCCACATGGGGGCATGATGATGCCGTGTACTAAGGTGTCCTGCACCTTGATGGTGCGATGGTCTTCAACCAATCTAACCCTGCCTGTGCTGCAGTGCGGAGTTACGATGTTGGGGAGCTGGCAGCTGCCTGACGTTGCTCGGTGGTTCTCTCTGGGTACTCCGGCTTCCTCCACCCATAAAACTGTCACGGCCATGATAAGCCATTCTGCATAAGTATGTGACCTTCAACACCAATAACAGGGTTCGCACAGTCTTGAAAAGTCCTTGAATTTCCATGTATGCCTTGAAAAGGCCCTAAAATTGATAAAAGCCTTGAAAAGCCCTTGAGAATTGACCACCAGCCTTGAATAGTCCTTGAATTTGAAAGGGATTAGTGAATAGGTGAGAAAGTACTGTTAATTGTTTGTAGAAAAGTGAAAGTAACATTCGGAACATGACTGCGCACCCCCCACCCCCCTTCCAACTTCCCGTGTGATTGTTGAACGTAAATGGGCTTTAGTCGCAAACAGCCAAGGAGGTGTTTTTTCAGTCGGTATTACGGAGCATTACGGATACATACGAGCAAACCGGAAGCATCCAACAACGTGTTTATTCATTCAGAAAGCTTTTGTTATGTTAAAATTCTTTTGTGATTTCAACCACGCATTGGAAAAATTCAAAGGGACATGGGCCGGTGCACATTCTTAAGGAAATGGGCGAGCCAATACAGCCGGGTACAGGAAGTGAGAGACGACAAATATAAAGCGTATTGCTCATGTTGTCGAAAGAAAATTGACAATTCTGAGTGCACTGTACATATTGTGACTATACATTAGGCATGAAGTTCTGAAGTACATGTAAACAAATCTGAGAAATCATGTGTTGTGCCACTGTTTGCAATCAAGATTCATGTACTGCAGGTGAGTTTTATCTTTCTAAACTGATTGAAAAATAGGCTCAGAAGGCACAGGTGAGCCTAATTCTAGAGGTAGTTTTTTTTTAAATCTCTAAACCTGGGGGGAGACTCAGTCATTGAACCTCCTGCATCTTAGTGCCACTGCAGACACACTTTGCGAGTCTGTGTTCAGAGCCTTGAAAAATAATAAAAATGGCCTTAAAAAAGCCCTAAAATGGCCTTGAATTTCAATATGGGAATTCTGTATGAACCCTGAATAAATAATAATATGGGGAGATGGTGTGTCATGCCATGGAGGTCAAGGTGACAGATCAAGGTCATTGCTACATTGTGGGCATAGTCACTTCCAAGTGACAATCTCTTGTTAGCTCACCTGACTGAGTCAGTGTGAGCTTTTGCCGTCACTTGGCGTTCGTCGCCCGTCAACTTTCACGACTCGGTCTTCTCCTTCAAAACCATTAACTCAAACCCAATGAAATTTGACATACAATATTTTGGGGTATCCTCTTTCCAGTTTGTTAAAATGAACTCGGTGCCCCCACTGTGGTGGGGTGATGCCCCAAAAGCATCAGTTTCTCCTGAAATTTTCTTACGAACCACCAGTCAGAATGCTGTGATGTTTGGTTTGCAAGCTCCTTTGGTACTCAAGATTCAAGTTTGTTCAAAGAAATTTTCTCGGTCAATATTTGGGCTCGCTATGGGAGTATCCCCATTTTGTGCGCCGCCCAAAATTTCTATTTTCCGAACAGAGAGGCCGATTTGAACCAAATTTGCTATGAGGTATTATTGGGCTCCAAGTCCTTGATTCATGCAAAAAAAATGTTCCCGTGGGAACCTCAGGAGCTAAAAATAGAAAAAAAATTCAAATGCCCATATCTCCAAAACTGCACGGCACTGAAACTTTTTATTTGGTGTGAAGCTTTCTTAGGACCAATAGAAAGGAATGGTGAAATTAAATCGCTATCAGTTTTGTTCTAAGGTACAGTTTCGGGACTTTGAAAAAATGCTGAGTCGGCATTATTTAATACTGAAGGTAATGGGAAAAATATAAAATAATCTTTTTCTCCCCAACCACAGTTCCAAAAGCTTTCATATTTCACATATAACATCTATGGAAGATTGATTCACATGGTTGTTGAAATTTAACCCCTGGGTCCATATCTGGACACTCTACAGGAGCCCAAATGTTCAAATTAGTTAGTGTTGAAACGATTAGTGATTTTCAGGAATCGACTAGTTGCCAGCAGTAATCAATTACTAATCGACTAGTCAAAGCCCCCATGTTATTGTTATCAAACATGTGTACCGCCGTTCTTCCCTGGTTAAAACTAACAGTAATACTTGCAATGAAACAATGGCAAGTGAAGCTTTCAAAGTCCTCAAAACCTCTTTCAGTTTCGAGAGAGAATTAATGTTGGTAGCTTTTGTTTAAAATCATTTTTTCTCAATATAGTCACTGATATTTTAATAAAATAAATCATTATTCAGGTTTTTTTTATATTATTCGTTCCATCCCATTGATTGTTAACAAAAGGAAGTGCTCTTTACGCATGCGTGATGTACATCCCCTGTCGAAAATTAAGCACAGTTAACGCCCACAGCAGTCATCAGCCTGTCAACAATTGTACAACGAACACTCCCACACAACTTCTCGTATTATGACTTAACCTCTTATCTGTCCATAATTATGCATACATCGAACACGCCAACTAATTTCCATAATGTCTGCTTTGAAAATCATCACCTGACCTGATTGGGTTTCCTCTTAACTCAGTTGCAGTTCGAGGAAAAGCTAGTTTCACTTTCAATTTCCCGGAAACTCGCAGATTTCCAGGAATTTGTCCGCATGTATTTACAAAATGAAAATAAAAAGCACATGGATTTTGTAATTGGTTCTTTAGTGATAACAAATTGTTCCAAATACGAACTGGTATGTGTTCTTCCATAATTTCTCTTTGATGTTTCTGTAAGACATTTCGAACTTACCAGTACCTGGTGAACAAATTGATGTCCGTAGGTGGCCTAATTTAACTTTGGGTCCTCATATTTTTATACTGTACCAATGACCCAGACATAGCTGGTGCTAACTCTTAAAATATAGGGCCAAACACAAATTTTGCCCCCCAATCCCCAAAATTTGCATCTAAAACTAAAGAAAACATGTCCAGAGAGGCCCTCCACACCTCGCCCCCACTGCGCATGCGCAGTGTCAAGGACGTTCCGAAATTGGCGCCATTTATCATTCTAAGTTTGGCCCTTCATCAGTTAACATCTGACTGATCTTTGTGCTTTTAAATCTCAGTTTAAATGATGCCAGACAAATAAATATTAGTGAAATGGTGATTCTAAGGAGGATAGAAAAGGAGGAGAGGAAAAGAATGTGTGACAGAATATTATCAGGGCTGTAACTTAAAATTTTTTAATGAAATTATGTTAAGTTACCTATTTTCAAGGCAGCAGCCATTTTGTTGTCATTCTGATTATTTAGTTACACTGTTTTTACAAGTGTTTTTCCTCTCTCCCTGTCCTTTAAGTTCCCCCTTGCTATTCTCCCATGCTTTTGGCATAATTTCTGTAATTATTATTACTAAAATTTCTTGGGAGTTTAGCTGAATAACAGAATGAATTCTGTTATTTCCCCATGTTTACGTCTTCACCTACGGGTGGTTAGGCGTTGTGTTCTGCATCTACCATCTGATGTTCTGCAGTTTCTTCCCTGGAAGTCTCTGTTTTGCATCAGATGGTGTATTTTTGGTAACTGATTTCGGGCCTGGGTGCCTGGAGTCTTATTTTAGTGTTTTTACACTCATTGTTTACATTTACAACAGCCCTCTGTGTGAGGGGGGGATTTCTAAATAATAATATCTTTATGTTATTTCAATCATAACTAGATACATTATTATTGTTCGTAAGTGTTGAATAAATTGTTTAAAATATTTTTAAAATTTTTGTCCACACTTAGGCTTGGGATCCATTGGGGCTCAACGTTACTTTTCAGAAACTTGGGCTGTTCTGAAAAAATATTTTTTCAAAATATTTTGATTTCAATTATTTTTTCTATATTAATGGATCATATTATTATTATGTATTTTGATTGCCAGGGGTTAGTGCGAGTACCAGGACTTGTTTTCTTTTCACATTGAAAGGATATTGATCTATTGTTTTAAGAGGAAGTCTTCCTCTGACCTTATTATCATTCTATATGTGGTCAGTGTACTCGCATTAACTCCGGTTCTGTATCGTATGATTTCGATGACAATATGGGAAGCGTATGTCACGGTATGTTGTTGGGGATTTGGACACTCCGGTCCTTTCCCCGCAGGGTCACTCTACTTTATCAATTTCTATTTCAGACGATCAAGATTAGGGTGATGTATCTGTGATGTCTTCCAACAGTGTGCCTCCGTCGTCACAATTAATGAAGGGCTAGCGGAAAAGTGCTCATGTAATACGCCAATTGCCTAAGAGGACCCTAGTAGGTTCGACGGCCTTTGACGTCCGCTAGCTCGCCCGGTGTAGCGTCCATTCACCGAATGGTTCGGCAGCCGGGTTCGTCCGTTGCGGTCTAGAAGGAATTTTGGGGTGATGCGAGCACTATAAAATTAACTTAATGCACACCCAGTGACGGCGGATCGGAGGGAGAACGGAGGAAGCCTTTTAGTCCGGTTCATAGCTCGTTCCGGTCCATCCGGACGGCAAGCGAGAGAGGCCCCTCTCTCGTTCAACAACATCTGGCCCCAGATGTTGTGGTACAAATGTGTCGTTAGCGGAGCATACGTCCGTCGCTCGGGACGCTCCGTTGTATAGGCAGTCCGCTGAGACTGCTAAGGCTTCCTCTTCTCGTCAGCGCACACGACCGCACCTTGGCTGCGTGACCGCCGATATATTACCAGCTTCGCCGATCAAGGATTCTTCGGCGACCAGGTCACACCATCCGGCAGCCAGGGATTCGAGACCGATGGACTCCGGACGTTCGCATAGGAAAAGTATGCGGGAGCCATCTGATGCGGAGCTGCCCTCGGCGAAGCAGCGATAGACTGCGCCTCCGCAGGTCTCGACGCCGGACATTCTTGTGCACATAGCACAGCTTATCGCAGCATCCCAGCAGCCGACAGAAACGGTGTCGGATCGAGAATTATCCGACAGCGCTGGGTCGGTAGCCGGGGACTCGAGGTCTGCAGACTCCGGACGTTCGCATAGGAAGTATGCGGGAGTCAACGTACACGGAGCTTCCAGCGGCAATGCATCGTAAGTCCGCTACTGCACAGGCCTCGGGAACGAACGTGCTTTCCTTAATAGCACAGTTTATCGCAGCATCCCAGCATCAACTGAATCTGTCGCATATATTTTATCCGACGATGCTGGGTCGGGACGCTCCGCGGAAGCGGGTACGGACGTCCGAAAGTTTCATCCGGTCCGACGGGATACCGAAAGGGATTCGGTGGATTTCAAGCTTTCCCTTTCGGAACAACATATGCTGCGATGCCGGATAAGAAACTGATAGCGTCGGTGGACTTAGAAATTTTTGGTTCGGTTCAGGGACATCGTCCCTCAGTTCCGACATAGTCCAATAATGTCACACAAACTTTCGAATTATTGAACGACGCTATATATATTATTATTTTATGCTTGCTATCCAAGCATTTCTGGTTTCTTGTTCGAAGAGTTATGGAGATGTCTTTCAAAAGTGTGCCTCTGTCGTCATAGTTAATGAAGAGTTAGCGGCAATAAGTGCTCATGGAATATGTCTATCGCTTACGGAGTGACATTCGCTAGCTCACCCGGTGTAGCGTACATTCATCGAATGGTTCGGCTGCCGGGTTCGTCCGTTGCGGTCTAGGAAGGAGATTTGGGTGATGCGAGCACTTTAATTACTTTAGTACTCACCCAGTGACGGCAGATTGAGGACAGATCGGAGGAAGCCAACAACATAGGGGACCGCATGTTGTGGTTCAGATATTTTACATTCGGAGCATATGTCCGTTGCTCGGGACGCTCCGTTATATTGACAGTCCGAGAGACTGTCTTTAATGCTTCCTCATCCTCACAGCAGGGCACACGACCGCACATTGGCTACGTGACCTCGAGTATCCGATCAGTTTCGGCATTCAGTGATTCCACAGCGAATAGGTCGCGCCATCCGGTAGCCAAGGGACACGAGGCCTATACACTCCGTTCGCGCGCATATTGGAAGTATGCACGGGGTAACGATCTCGGAGCTTCCTGCGGCAATGCATCGTAAGACCGCTGCTCCTCAGGCCTCAGTGACGGACGTGCTATCCGAGTTAGCACAGTTGTTTCGCAGCATCCCAGCAATTGACGGTTTCTCGGTCGAATCAGGAATTATCCGACGGCGCTGGGTCGGTGCGGTCCGCGGTTGCATCAAGCTACGGACGACCGAACGCTTTATAGGGTCCGACAGGATGGCGAAAGGGATTCGAAAGATTTCGAGTTTTCCCTTTAAGTAGTTTCGGAAGATGCCTTTCATATCTTCTGGCATTTCTTCCAGTGATTATTTTTCGGACTTCATTGCTGCGATCTTGGATAAGAGACTTATAGCGTCATTGGACTCGGATTTTTCGATCGGTACAGGGACTTTGTCCCTGACTTACCGACGCAGTCCAATATTGTCATTACAACATGTGTTTTATTTTTCGACGCTATATATTTATATATATACAAGACGGCTACTAAGCATGATAGTTTAGTTTCTTGTCCGCGTGGCTCATTTCTGCCATTTTATCTTTTTTACATATAGTTTATTTTGGCAGAGCAGGGCATACCGAGAGTTCATATGCGTCTAGACGGTGTGATTAAAGACTGCATATATTCTTTTTCACCGTTTATGTCTTTTCCAATTTCAATGTTGGGAACGACATTATGTATATTAGACTTAACTTAGACGCTTTATTATACGTAATCCGCCTTACTGAGGCGTTATCATTACGTCTTCAAGAAAAGATTTACGGGATATTATTCTCAATGTAATTTCTTTTGAGGGCAGTAGTTTGTTCACGTATAACTCCGCCCTTCAGTGGCTGATTGGAGTTGGTTAGACGTGAGGCAGCCCTAGCTACATCCACGCGTGGATAGTAGGTTAAGAACTCTCTCAGAGTCGCTTCGTTCTCGGAGGAGCTTCTCTTCGACGGCAACTTTCCGGCAATCCATGAATTGCTTGATTTATACATTCTCTTGTCTATCTAGTGTTACAAGAGATTCAGACTGGGGCAAACATTCGGTGGTTGACTCAGAGAGTGCCGCCGCAGTTGCCGGACCCGAGTGTGGCTGTTATGACGGTTGCCAGTCAAACAGATTGGGATATATACTGATCCCTACGGATTCGAAGTGCCAGGGTCTTTGGGTTCCGCAGTCTTTTAGCTATCAGTTAACTTCCGCGGAATAATGTTTTTTAGGCTTGCTTTATGTCATTGCATGAACATTATTCAGAAACGCATGCCCAAATTCCTGTCCTTTAATTCGACAGTAGTGGCGTATCTCCGGAACCAGGGAGGCACTCTTTCGTTTCCGTTATTCAATTTAATGGAAAGAATCCGTCTGTTGGTTATAGTACACCAAGTTCAGTTTTGGTCCGTCATATTCTGGGTCGTCTGATTGTTTTATCGCACTCCCGTTCTCTTACGGGTCGCTTGTTGCTGTCAGAATGGACTCTCAACAAACAAGTATTCAATCAGATTTGCTATCTATGGGAGCGCCCAATGATGTTTTATTTATGACACAGTTGGCTAATCAATTGCAGACGTATGTGTTGGCTTGTCCAGATCTCTGAGCTAATACTGTTAACGCTCTATTGATCTATAGGACAGAATGATAGGATACGCGTATCCTCCGGCGCTGTTGTTTTTAGCAGGTATTGCTAAGATAAACAACCACAATATATTTCTGTTGATAGCATCTCTATCTTCACAGAGATCATGAGTAATTTACTCTCTTGTCTACTGTGGATCTTAACGTGAAATCTTCCTCTATGTGAGGATCTTTTTTCACTGGGTAAATCGTGTCATTTTTATCACAACCAGCAAGGTCGCAACCTTCATGTTTTCCGTTGTGTGGTCCATATTGCATTGTAAGCACTGTACTGGACGAGCTTTGGACGCGATTTCTTACTATAGGAGATCCTCTTCTTCGCTATTCTATGCGACTAAAGTGGAGGCTCTTCCGTCGTGGTGTAGGGATCATTATGTTCATATGGTTGATCCCTCCATACTACTCATTGCTATTTTTTAGTATACTTGTTTCACAAGATCTACTGCAGCCTGTTGTTATTTAGGTTATAGGTTTATGTTACCTCATACCTATGCACTCTACGATAGTTTACAATTGAGTCTTTTGTCTCTTTATCTAAGTCAGTTAGTAACTTTTTGATAAATAGACTTAGAATCTTTAGATTAAATTCCTATACGGATTTTAACTTCAGGTTCTTATTTAGCTAAGTAATCATTTGAGCCTCTGGAAACAGTAGTTTTCAAATTCTGACCTTTTAGACAGTAATTCTGTTGGTTTCTCTTTTACTGTAGAGTCAGTGAGTTTCATGCACTATCGATGGATGATTTTCACTTTCATAGTTTCGGAATCAATACTTCCGTTACTATTTAGGTTGGATTGTTGCATAAGAGTTAGGCTCCTATTATCCGGAACCTATTATTTTAAGGTCCTTCCGTCTTCGTATGGGCATAGGCCTTTACTCTTTCCGGGTACAGTTTATGTATTTATAAACAGATATCTGTTTATTACAAGGGCGTAAGCTTCTTCTGTCTTTGATGTCTAGTAGAAGGACGTTACGCTCCATTTTATTGTTAATGGATTCTATTAACTAGCGTACTGCTTATGGTATATCATTGGCTTAGCAGTTGTGCTTAAGATTTCGGCTCATGAAGTAAGAGTTCTTCTACTTCTTGGGCTTACATTAATAGTGTTCTATTATAGATTTTTGAAGGCTGCTCATTGCGCTCAGCCATCCATTCATGAATTTTATCTCAGAAATATCGAGTCCATTTCTGGAGGCCTCTATGGTTAGGTCTATTATCTACTGCTCAGAATGTCATTCACTTAACAGTTGCTACTATAGCTAGGTAGGCTGTCTGTTTCGGCAGTGTCTCCGTTCGGCTGCCCTCTTCGCTCTGGGCTATTTGACCCAGGGCAAGAAAAAGGGGGGGGGGGGAGGGTGTTCCCTTGGGTCACCTGTTTTACTATGAAAACAAGGGGATACCTCCTCCGGAGTTAGTAATTCTGAGCTGTTTTTAGGATGGTTGTTTAGTGAGAAGTTTAAGTTTATAAAATTCATTCAAGTCTTAGTTTTTAAAGTATAGCTTTTGAATATTGCATATGTCAACGGACATGATTATGCAATTCTCACACACTTTTAGGAGTATAAGAGTCTCTATTCTCTAGACTTACTTTATTATTGGCTTACTTTAAAAATTATTAGTATAAGGATTATTGGATATTAATAGAGTACATGGATGTATGAAGCTCAATTTTTGGAAGGTGTTGTATCTTTCTAATTTATCATAAGTAAGAAAGATACATGTAAGGCCTATTACTTCTTTTCCCTACAGGGGATGACTCTATTTTATTTTATTGAGCGTATTCCATTTTGCTCTATGTCCTTGGCCCTCCAGCCTTTTTACTATTCAGCTATGTCTGGGTCATTGGTACAGTATAAAAATGTTAAAAAATTTATAGTAATTTATATATTTTTTATACTTACCAATGACCCAGACGGGGATGGCCCTCCCAGGAGTTGGGAACTCTTGCCTCCCCGCTGAGTACATAGCGCTTACCAGGCACTGGTTATTAGAATGATAAATGGCGCCAATTTCGGAACGTCCTTGACACTGCGCATGCGCAGTGGGGGCGAGGTGTGGAGGGCCTCTCTGGACATGTTTTCTTTAGTTTTAGATGCAAATTTTGGGGATTGGGGGGCAAAATTTGTGTTTGGCCCTATATTTTAAGAGTTAGCACCAGCTATGTCTGGGTCATTGGTAAGTATAAAAAATATATAAATTACTATAAATTTTTTAACTTTCCTGCAGGCTGCCCCCTCGAGAATAAGCTCACCCATATATTTTTCCCTGTTTACTTCATGCACCCCTGGTCTTATTCAATCTCTGGTCAGTTGGCCAACTAGGGTTGTTATTCATGCAGTCGGAAACATCAAACGCGTTATTTTCGTGGGTTGTTTTTTGATTTCGGGAGTTTACTTGTGACGTTCGCAACAATGTTGGGTGAATTTAAGGGGATGGTGTATGGTTGGGGCAGATGTTCCGACTAATCGACTAGCAGATTTGGGGATCCACTAATTTAATAATCGTGTCGACATCGATTAGTCGGCTAATCGTTTCAACACTAAAATTAGTGCAATATGAGGGATATTCTTTAAAAATCTTCTATTCCAGATCCAACAGTCAGAATCTTTTGATATTTGGTATACAGCATCCTTAGGGAAGGGAGATTCAGGTTTGTTCAAGCCAAGTCCCTATGAGAGCCCAAATTGTAACTTTGTTCAATATGAGGAATATTCTTTAAAAATCTCTTTGTTCAGATCCAGCAGTCAGAATCTTTTGATATTTGGTGTATATCATCCTTAGGGAGATGTGATTATATCATCGTTAGGGAGATGTGATTCAAGTTTGTTCGTTGGATATTTTTTTTTTGTGCCCAGTGGGAAACCCAGGAGCAAAAAATAGAAACAAATTCAAATACCCATTGCCTTCGCATTCCCCATTTATTCTCAAATTACAGAACACTAAAAAATTATATTTTGTATCCAAAATTATTAGGGTTAACACAAATTGTAACTTTGTTCAATATGAGGAATATTCTTTAAAAATCTCTTTGTTCAGATCCAGCAGTCAGAAACTTTTGATATTTGATGTATATCATTCTTAGGGAGGTGTGATTCAAGATTGTTTAGGGGGTATTTTTTGTGCCCAGTGGGAAAAAAATAGAAACAAATTCAATACCCATAGCCTTCTCTTCCCCCATTTATTCTCAAATCACAGAACACTAAAAAATTATATTTAGTATCCAAAATTATTAGGGTTAACATACACTTTTATTCCCCGTGGGAACTCCGGGAAGTGCAGCATTGCCTGTTTACTGTGGTAAACAAGTTCCGTTACACTGGTAAAATAGGACCCAGTCACCAATGCTTGGGGTGGAAGTCCTCTGAAATGGGCAACATCGGTATAAAACTTGACATTATCTCCAAGTTGTCACGATTAGCGATTGTGCATAAATATGTGACCTTAAACACCAATAAGTAAGTACACTAAAAAAAACTTCTGTCTTTGTGGTTCTGATGCCTAAATACCTGCATTCCTTTTGTACAACTTGTTTTCCTTAACCACAGATCAGAGTGCTTTGATATTTGATATGCAACCTCTTTTGGTACCCAAAATTCCAAATTGCAGGGCTGAAAATCCGTACTAATTTTGTTACGAGAATCCATTTGCAGATTCCGAAGGCACTTGCTCTTAGAGTGTGTGTGTGTGATGGGGGGGGGGGGGGGGGGGGGGGGGGGAATAGGGCCTTACGGGCATTCTCCCCCATAAGGTTTTTAAAATAAGCTTTCAAATGGAGCTCTCTCGTGACTTTTGGGGTGAAGATGCAGTGATTTTTAACACTGAAAATCTCATTTTATTAACTGGCAAGGAGAAATACTTTTTATCTGTATACATTTTGGTTGAGTGAGGTGAATAATATAAAAAATATGGCTATCTTTGATTGGTACATGGATACCACTGATTGGAACTGGCTCGTTGTCTTTTCTTCTTTGTTTTTGTTTTGATCACAACTGTACTTAATATTGGTAAACCACGTGTACTATTAAAACATATGTCAACTGTGTTTGTTTTTATTTTTAAACTTCAAGGTGGGTATTCAGTTCATACTTTTGGTGAACGGTATTCATTAAATGATATGTCTAGTGTGTTATTAATTACTTACGACAATCATTTGAGGGGCAACATCGAATGCGTGGATCCAAGGTAAGTCCAAAATAAAAAAATGTAAACATGAGAGAGAACTGGGCTATAATATATAAACTGCACATGCTCACAGACTTGTCATAAAGTCGGGAGATTCTGTTTCATTCTCTTGCGAAGCTAAAAGAATGTAACGGAATATACCGAGAGTATGAGAAAATGAGCGCTTCAGTCGTCGGACAAGGGAGGACTGGACGATAAGTGTTCATTGTTCACCATGTAATAAATTAGCTATTGTTAACAGCTAAAAACACATATTTATTGTCTTAGTCTTAGATAAAGGAAAAGAGATCACTGCTGTGATGAATCCATATCACGCTAAAACAACATGTCCTGTCATTTGATATTTGCGCATCAAACAAAAATATCATTCCTCTCAGGGGGTACCCGACTGAAACAACATGTCTAAAACAACACGCCAATTCTGACTGGTGTCTACACACTACCAATTCAGTTTAGAAGTATTATATTAGTTTGATTCAGTTATTATGGGCATTATGGGATGTGTTAAGAGGATCGTGGATTATATTTTTATACTGTACCAGTGACCCAGACATAGCTGGTGCTAATTCTCAAAATCTAGGGCCAAACACAAATTTTGCCCCCCAATCCCCAAAATTTGCATCTGAAACCGAAAAAATCATGTCCTAAATGGTCCACCATACTTTTCCTCCACTGCGCATGTGCAGTGTCAAGGAGGTCTCGAAATTGGCGCCAATTATCATTCTTTGTTTGGCCCTTCATCAGTTCACATCTGACTGATATTTGTGCTTGTAAATCTCAGTTTAAATGATGCCAGACACATAAATATTAGAGAAATGGTTGATCTAAAGACGAATTAGAAGGAGGAGAGGAAAATGAGTGGCAGGAAATAATCAGGGCTGTAACTTAAAAAATTTTTTACGAAATTATGTTATGTTGCCTAATTTCGAGGCATGGGTCTGTTGTTCTCATTCTTGCTATAAAATTACACTGCTTGTTCAGTGTTTCCTCTCTCCCTTTCCTTTAAGTCCCCCCTTGCTATTCTCCCATGCTTTTGGCATATTTTTTGTAATATTATTACTAAAATTTCTTGGGAGTTTTACCTGGGTAACAGAATGAATTCTGTTCTTTTCCCCATATTTACGTCCTCACCCATGGGTGTTTAGGCGTTGTGTTCTGCATCTACCATCTGATGTTCTGCAGTTTCTTCCCTGGAAGTCTCTGTTTTGCTTCAGATAGTGTTGTAATTGGTAACTGATTTCGGGCCATGTTTATCAGTGCCTGGAGTCATGTTTCCGGTTTTTATACATTTCTTGTTTACATTGACAACGGTTTCTGTTGTGAGTGATTTCTTGTCTTTGTTAGTTTAATCATAACAAGATACATTATTATTATACGTAAGTGTTGCATTAATTTTTTTGAAATATTTTTAAAAATTTTGTCCACACTTAGGCTTTTTTGAGATCCATTGGGGCTCAACGTTACTTTCAGAAACTTCGGCTTTTCTGAAAAAATATTTTTCAAAAAATTTTTTTGATTTCAATTATTTTTTCTATATGTTAATGGATCATGTTATTATGTATCTTTGTTTTCAGGGGTTGGTGCGAGTACTAGGACTGTGTTCTTTTCACAATGAAAGGATATTGTTCAAATTGTAATAAGAGGAAATCTTCCTCTGACTTTCATAATCATTGTATTAATTGTATTCAGTGTACTCGCACTAACTCCTGCTCAGTGTGTGTCAATTGGGATGACAAACATTGGATTAGTGTGTCACGGTATGTTAGCGGGGAAAAGGCCATGCCGGTCCTTTCTCCGCAGGGTCACTCTAGTTTATCAATCTCTTTTTCAGAGGAACAAGAACAGGGTGATGTTTCCGTGATGTCTTCCAAAAGTGTGCCTCCGTCGTCACAGTTAAATGAAGAGCTAGCGGCAAAAGTGCTCGTGGAAATACGTCAATTGCCTAAGTGGTCCCTAGTAGGATCGACGGCATTGGCGTCCGCTAGCTCGCCCGGTGTAGCGACCATTCATCGAATGGCTCGGCAGCCGGGTTCGTCCGTTGCGGTCCAGGAAGGAGATTTGGATGATGCGAGCACTATAATAAGACAAAGTGCACACCCAGTGACGACGGATCAGAGGATAGAACGGAGGAAGCCTATTATTCCGGTTCCTAGCTCGTCCAGGTCCATCTGGGCTGCGAGCGAGAGAGGTCCTTCTCTCGTACAACATCTGGGACCAGATGTTGTGGTACAAAACGTTTCACATTCGGAGCATACGTCCGCCGCTCGGGACGCTCCGTTATATAGACAGTCCGGAGAGGCTGTCGATATGGCCTCCTCATCCTCTCGGCAGCGCACACGACCGCACCTTGGTAACGTGACCACGGATATCCAGCCAGCTTTGCCGATCAGAGATTCCACGGCGACCAGGTCACGCCATCCGGTAGCCAGGGACACGAGGCCTGTAGACTCCGGACGTTCGCATAAGAGAAGTATGCAAGAGTCAACGTCCAGGGAGCTTCCAGCGGCAAAGCAACGTAAGACCGCTGCTCCACAGGCCTCGGTGACGGACGTGCTATCACAAATAGCACAACTTATCGCAGCAGACGACAGAATCTCTGTCGGATCAGGAATTATCCGACGACGCTGGGTCGGTACGCTCCGCTGAAGCATCAGGTACGAACGACTGAGAACTTCATAGGGTCCGACAGGATGGCGAAAGGGATTCAGAGGATCTGGAGCTTTCCCTTTCGGAACAACATAAAGCTGCCGTAGATTTTATCCGGCATTATCTTCCAGAGGTTGTTCCGTCGGACCAGAATGCTGCGATGCCGGATAAGAGACTGATAGCGTCTTTGGACACAGAATTTTTTGATCGGTTTTGGGACATCATCCCTGAGTTTCCGACACAGTCCAATAATGTCACAAGAACATTTGAATTATTGAATGGCGCTATATATAAGCTTGCTACCAAAACGAGCAAGTATGGTTTCTTGTCTGCAAATGCTCTACATCTGCCTTTCATCAATTCAAGGAATAAATTCGAAACGGCAGGACAGGGCATACCGATAGTTCCTCTGCATCTAGACGACCAGGCTGAAGACCTAGAATTGTCTATACCGTCGTCTATGTCAATTCCAACCACGATGTTGGAAACGACAATTATGTCTAATAGAGTTAACTTAGACACTTTATCATACACAATTTATTACCCCCCAATCCCCAAAACTTGCATCTAAAACCGAAAAATTCATGTCCTTGTCCTAAATGGTCCTCCATACTTTTCGTCCACTGCGCATGCGCATTGTCAAGGAGGTCTAGAAATTGGCGCCAATTATCATTCTTGCAAGCAGTGCCTGGTTAGCGCTATGTACTCAGCGGGGAGGTACGAGTTCCCAACTCCTGGGAGGGCCATCCCCATCTGGGTCATTGGTAAGTATAAAAAATATATAAATTACTATAAATTTTTTAACATTTTTATACTGTACCAATGACCCAGACATAGCTGAATAGTAAAAAGGCTGGAGGGCCTAGGACATAGAGGAAAATCCAATAAGCTCAACTATATATAATAGAGTTATCCCCTCGAGGAGAAAAGGAGGATTAGGCTTTACATGTCTCTTTCTTATTTATGATAAATTAGAAAGACACCAACACCCTTCATAATTGAGCATAATAACATCCATGTTCTCTATTAACATCCAGTATAACCCTTTATACTAATTATTTTTAAAGTAAGCCAATAAATAAATTAAGTCCAGAGAATTGAGACTCTTTATACTCTTTAAAAGTGTCCGAGGATTGTATATTAACACCAGTTTGACACGTGACATATACAAATGCTTCACACCGAGCTACACTTTAAAAATATGACATGAATGAATTTAAACATTAGCTTTACACTTTAAAACCATCCCGGTACGGACTCAGAATTACTGACTCCAGAGGAGGTATTCCCTTGCTTTTCACTATAAAGCAGGTGACCTAAGGGAGCACCCTCCCCCCCCCCCCCCCCCTTCCCCTTGCCCTGGGTAAAATAGCCCAGAGCGAAGAGGGCAGCAAGACAGAGTCACTGCCGGAACAGAAAGCCTGCATAACTATATTTGCAACTGTTTAGTGGACGACATTCTGAGCAACAGATAACGGACCTAAACAATGTAGGTCTCCAGAAATGGACTCAATATTTCTGAGATAAAAATTTGTGAATGTGGATGGCTGAGACCAATATGCAGCCTTCATTAAATCTGTAATAGCAACACCATTTGCGTAAGCCCAAGATGTAGAAAGAGCTCTTACTTCATGAGCCGAAATCTTAAGCACAGGCTGCTGAGTTGAAGATAGATTATCATAAGCAGTACGGATAATTAATTGAATCCATCTAGCAATAGAATGGACTGTAATGTCCCTTCTATTAGGAATCAGAGACAGAAAGAAACGTTTTCGTCCCTTTCTAATAAACTCAGATCTTTGTTTATAAATACGTAAAGCTCTAACCGGACAGAGTAAAGGCCTATGCCCGTCTGAAGACGGAAGGGCCTTAATAACAATAGGTTCCGAATCTTTATTAGGAGCCTGATTCTTAGCCAAAAATCCAACATTAGTAGTAAAGGTAATAGTGTTCCCGACACTACGATAGTGAGAATCATCCACAGATAGTGCATGAAGCTCACTAACTCTTCTAGCTGAAGAGAAAGCTAAGAGAAATGCTGTCTTATAAGATAAGAATTTGAAGTCCACTGTCTCAAGAGGCTCAAATGGCTTTTCTTTTAGTTTAAGAAGAACCCAAGCTAAATTCCATTTAGGAATTAATCTAAGGGTTCTAGGTCTATTTATCGAGAAGTTTCTAACTAATTTAGATAAAGAGATATTAGATCAAATTTGTAAACTATCATGGTGTGCATAGGTATCAGATAACATAGACCTATAACCTTTAATAGTAACAGTCTACAGTTTGATCTCATCAATCAAGTATACTAGAAAGTTTGCAATGTCTGGAATGAATAACGGAACGGAATGAGTGCCTCCCTGGTTCCGAATATACGCTACTACTGTCGTATTGTCGGACAGGATTTGGACATGTGCTTTCTGAATAATGTTCATCCAATGATGCAGTGCAAGCCAAATTGACGTCATTTCTTTGATGTTTATGTGCTTGCCTAGAAACTGCGGATCCCAAAGACCCTGGCACTTCGAATCCGTTGGGATCAATGTTGCACCCCAACCTGTTTGACTGGCATCCGTCATAATAGTAAAACTTGGATCCGGCAACTGCAGTGGAACTCCCTGAGTCAACCACTGAATGTTTGTCCAAGTCTGAATCTCTTGTTTCACTTGATTTGACAAGAGAACGTCTATATCGAGTGAATGAATCTTTACACTCCAATTCTGAGTCAAGAAAATTTGGAGAGGATGAGTGCATAACCGCCCCATCTGAATGAGATCCGCAGCGGCTCCGCACAGACCTATCAGTCTCCTGAACTCTCTCGCTGTGACTTTGACTGAGTGAAGACAATAGCGAGCGTAACAACTGATTAATTTCGCTCTGGTTAACGGCAGACGAACGAGATTGTTGGGCGTCTCGAAGCTCATTCTCAAGTGGGTGAATGACTTGGACGGCACCAGATCCGACTTCTCGTTTATTATAAAACCGAGACGTCGGAGTAATAGAAGCAGATTCTGCACATCGTTCTGAAGCGTTTCTCACAAGTTGTTCAGCTTTCAAATTGAATTTAACATCTTTGAAAGTATAATTGAGCTCTGATGCTCCTGTGTCTCTTATTCCCAAGGGTGGGTTCAGTGAAGGAGGTGATTCAACAAGTAGCTTATTGACACAATT
Organism: Pictodentalium vernedei; assembly: GCA_031216915.1. Classification (NCBI taxonomy): domain Eukaryota; kingdom Metazoa; phylum Mollusca; class Scaphopoda; order Dentaliida; family Dentaliidae; genus Pictodentalium; species Pictodentalium vernedei. The sequence continues at coordinate 198,878,315 of CM062294.1, forward strand.
TTCTCTTGTGGAGAAAAGGTTAGCATCATTTTCAGCTAACATTTGCAACTCCATTTTCATAGTTTGAATGTTCTGATAAGCATTTGCAATGCTATCAGTTGCTGATTGCAGTGCCACACAGATTCCACTGCAGATGCCCAACACATCAAAATATGCAGCAGCCGAGAGTATGAAATGCCCGTTCATAATTGATTTCAGAAAACCGTCTGCAGTGGTGTCTTTCTTGGTTTGAGAAGAATTTGAGAAGTGGAAATATAGTGGCATCAAATTGTCAAAAAAGGCTGTTAAAGCTCGCAGTCGAAACTCAATGAACCTTGTGCCCGAAGCTTTGGGTGGCTGAGTTACTTTGCAGTTCATGGTTTCAGTAGCAATATTCTGAACTAAAGACCACTCTAAAAGGTGAATGCTTAAAATGTCTGTAGAGGTCATCAAGGAAAGTGTCAATGTCACTGAACATTTTAACTTCTTTGACTGAATCAACTATGCATAGTTCGAATCTGTGGCTGAAACAATGAACTGCAATAAACCATGGATATAGTTGTTTTAGCTGTGTCATCAAACCAGTTCGATTCCCGAAATTTACGTTCGTTCCATCGGCACCACCTCCAATAAGTTTCTCTTTATAGGAGTCGAAACTTTCTATAAGCTGCTCTCGCCTGACGTCCAGTTTTTCCCATTTAGACTTTCCTTCAACCACCATGAGCATGTTCAACAATACCGCATGGAATAAGTTATTGGCATTAACACTGCTGTAGGAAATCATAGATTGCAGGTTGAAAAAATCAACCCGTACTTTAAGATTGCCGGCTGTGCGGATGAATATAAGTTCCCCTTCATGCTTTAATTTTCTTTAGAAAATAGAACTGCCATCTACAAGAAAACTAAAAAACTTTGCATTTCCGATTATTTGGTGGATGTGTTCGTTGATTTTTTGGGCCAGTAGGCGCACGAAAACATGACAAGCAATTCGCGACACATAGGCATTTGGGATGGCCACACCGAGCTCAACAGCAAGGTTACATTGTCTGATAAAATTGTCAAAGGGGGCCTCATGTTCGGCCAGGTCCCATGCAATGATAAGTAATTTGGAAAGTCTTGATATCGCTTCGTTCTCCGCGGATCCGAACGAGGTTGCAATAGTTTGCTGTACAACCTCCTCAGCTTTTTCCAAAGGTCTATTCAACGGTTTATTAAACTTCCTTTCATAACACATTTCATGTGCCAAACTTTTCATGTGCCTCTGTAAGTTTGGTAATAAAAGGCAGTTTGTTCCACTCGAATATAAAGCAATATCATTTGCGATTTTTTCTTTGAATTTTTGAGAGATAGTTCCCCCATATTCTGCACAAACACGGCAAACTGCTTTGGCAAATTTTGTTTTGTCATCGGTGTCCTCAAAAAGTTCATAATTTTCACACACTGTTTTTGGCCATTTCTCTGCTGCCTTTTTTGTTATCTTCTTCGAAGCCATTTCTAGTTCGTATTAATTCAATTGCGAGAAACAAAACAGTTGGTTCCAATTATGCCGAATGATATTAACTGAAGTCTCAGACAGTATTACAATTAAATGACAAGCAACTGTTGAACATGATGTCAGTGTCCGACCGGACGTCGCGGTCATCATTACACACTGTGTAGCAAAATTATAACGTTGCAAGCGGTGAGATTCACGTGCGACTGTGTAACAATTTAGACTAGTGTTGTGCGGTTTTATTTTTCTTGTTTCGGTTCGGTTTCGGTTCGGTTTTTTTAAAAAAACTCGGTTTATAGGTCAGTTTTCGTTTTTTATAGTAAGACATCTGCAGTTTCCAACAGAAACTATGTAGTGTCGATATAATGCCCATACTGTCATATTTTCAATGATGATTTGATTGGCATTGACTAGCATTTGTACTAAGTGTATAAATGGCAGGCATTATCAAAACAAAAAAATATAAAAGAAAATAAAATGTAGCAGTGTTCGTAGAATATCACCACTCACCAATTCTAGGCACATGCACCCCCCCTCTCCCCACCTCTGGTCTTTAAGTTCAGGCATAGAGAGTCTATGATGAATTGATATTAACACATGGGTGTGAAAAGAGCTAATTCACAATTTCCCAGGGCTCTGTTTAGTGCTCACTCCTGGGTGGGGCCCTGGGCAGCCTAACAAAATGACCCTACCAGGCATTGCAAATAATAACTAGCGTTGCCAAGTGGGTCACCTAAACACCCATCCTAACATATTTGACAATGAACTCATGTATGGACTCTTTTCAATACCCCCACCCCCCCAAACACACACAGTGGTGACTAGTGCCACCACCCGCCCTAGTAAAATAATCAGTCATTTCATGTCAGTCTGGAATGGGAAAGTCATATTGTTTGTAGCTGGATGGTCTTTAAAACGAACCACTTTACCAAATACCTATTGTCTCCCCTCCCCCCCCCCCCCCCCCCCACCTCCCGCACGCAATGGTTTTAGCTCAACGGAATTGATTTCACAAATTCACTGGTGTACTGTTATATATTGTAACTTTTTTCTTTTGCCTCTTGCCATTCCAATTTCTACCGCTGATTTGTTCCTTTGATTGGCCCCCTTAAAGTTGTGTGGGAATGCAACCGTGGCACCTTGACAGCGATATTACGGAACGCAGCTTTTTCTCGTGGATATGGACGATTCGGTCTTGGGACGTTTCGGCCTCGGGACATTTCGGTTCAAGACGTTTTGGCCTTCATATATTGAATGAAATAGAATAAGAACTCGCGGTTTCGTGTTTTTACTGGGCCGAAGCCTTCAGGACAAATCGTCTCGGGTCGGAGCGTCCCAAGACTGAATTGCAGTGAAACCTCTTCCCAGATAAGCACATCAAGGGAGGCAACAGACTACATCCGAAACACGTGGTGGGGCAACCCGTGTCAAATGTTATTTTCGAATACGACAATGAAATGCCAAGACCTTTTTCTGATATGATATTATTCCCTGTCCAACAGATTGTAGATAAGTAATTTTAATTAAACTGATTGACTATGTCATACAAACCTTTTTAAAAACGAAGCCAATTGCGCAAGGTATTTCCTGTAATCAGTGAAATGTAGGCGTGTTGGCTGTCTGTTTTGTCATTCTCACAGAAAACACAACCCATTTTTACGTCAACAATGTGTGATTGACAACTTGTCATACATCATTCTCGAGTGATCTGGGCATGCTGCAGTGGCCCCTTTACACCCAGAATGTGGCGTGCATTGACGACACTGTTATTTCATGAAAAAGCTTGACATTTCAGACATTGTTAGTGCAAACTGAATAAAGAAAACATCTCTTCCCGACATTTTAGGAAGAAACCGTACTCATTTACCAGTTACACGGTTTTGGTTTTCAAGCAAAACCGAAACCGACTTATAAAACCGGTTAACTGTACAACACTAATTTAGACTAACCGATTTATTGTTTAAAGTTACTTTAACCCCTTCCGCGCACGCGAATCCAGGCAATAGAGGTACGCGAATCCACTTGGATTCATGCAGGATTGACTTGCGCGAATATTTACGCGAATGGATTTGCGGATTCGCATCGGATTTTCAGCCCTGAATTTGTCCAACGAAAGTTTCTAGGTGAATATTTGAACTCACTACAGGAAGATCCTAATTTTGTGTCCCACACAAAATTTTTATTTCCCGAATTGATAGGCCAATGTGAACCAAATTTGGTATGAGGTATTATTGAGTCATATGTAATTGGTCCTTGCAAAAAAAAAAAATGTTCACTGCCCCATGGGAACCTTAGGAGCTAAAAATAGGAAAAAATTCTAATCTTCATACCTTCAAAAACTACACAGCACTGAGAATTTTTATTTGGTGTGAAACTTCCTTAAGACCAACGGAAAGGAAAAGTAAAAAAAATCTTATTTTATCATAAATTTTTTTGTCATAAATTACAGTTTTTAGCTCACCTGACTTTCAGTCAGGAGAGCTATAGTGATCACTCACCGTCCGTCGTCGTCCGTGAACATGGTGTTTGCGTCTTCTCCTCCCAAACCGCTGAACCAATTTAATTGATATTTGAGATAATAGTTTGTTATGACATCGCAATTTGATTTTGTTCAAATCAAGTTGCCTCGCCCGTGGGTAGGGCCACACCCAAAAAGTGTGCTCATGAACCAGCAGTAGCAGAGACTTGATATTTGGTGTGCAGCTTCCTTTTGAGGTGTAGACTCAGATTTGTTCAAGAGAAGTTTGTGGGGCTATACTTGGCGTCGTAATGGGAGGGGAAAGAATATTTGCCCCTCCCAAAATTTCTATTTTCCAGACCGAGCGGCAAATTTTGACCAAATTTGATATGAGGGCTTATTGGGTCATAAGTACTTAATTTATGCCAAAAATTCTTTTCCCATCGTCCCGAGCTAAAAGTAGAAAAAAATTAAAACGCCCATATCTCCAAAACTACATGGCACTGAGAATTCTTATATGTTGTGAAGCTTCCTTAGGACAAACAGAATGGAATGGTAAAAAAAATTGCCATCGGTTTTATCATGGGGTACTTTTTGGGGACTTTGAAAAAGTGCTGAGTCGGCATTTTTTAACACTGTGGGTAATGGGAAAAACATATAAGACTACTACTAAAAATTTTTTTGTTTTTTCTGCGTTTTGGTAAATTTTAAGAAAAAAAAAAAACAAAAATTTTTCCCCTGAAAATTTGGGGTCCGTGTGGGACTTAGAAAATTTTGGACCAAAATCCGAAAAAAAATTTTTTTGTTTTTTAGGCATTTCTGTCAATTTTAACCCTTTACCCAATGTAACGGTCAAAACCGGCCAGCGCTATTCACAAAAATCGCCAATTAATTTTCAAAATATCTTCATTTTTTGTCTCAAAAACATAGGTTATGACCCCTCGTTGGAACGAGCTCGATGAGCTCGTTCCAACGAGGGGTCATAACCTATGTTTTTGAGACAAAAAATGAAAAAAAAAATTTGCAAGTGTCTTCTGCTTTTCATGTTGGGTAAAGGGTTAATCCCTTGCTGAAACCTGCGTTTCTACAGTTTCCAGATTCAACATTACTTCTAAGGACAGCATCTCACAAAAAAAATAATTATTCAAGAATTTTTTTTGCAAGTGTCGTCTGCTTTTCATGTTAGGTAAAGGGTTAAGACAAAAAAATTTTTTTTTTTTTACCCTGAAAATTTGGGGTCCGGGTGGGACTTAGAAAATTTTGGACCAAAATCCGAAGAAAAAAGTTTTTTTTTTATGCATTTCTGTCAATTTTAAGACAAAAAAAAATTTTTTTTTACCCTGAAAATTTGGGGTCCGGGTGGGACTTCGAAAATTTTGGACCAAAATCCGAAAAAAAATTTTTTTTTGTTTTTTATGCATTTCTGTCAATTTTAAGACATAAAAACATTATTTTTTTTCCCCCTGAAAATTTGGGGTTTCTGTCAATTTTAAGACAAAAGAAACATTTTTTTTTTACACCGAAAATTTGGGGTCCGGGTGGGACTTCGAAAATTTTGGAACAAAATCCGAAAAAAATTTTTTTTTGTTTTTTCTGCGTTTTGGTCAATTTTAAGACAAAAATTTTTTTTTTTTTTTTTTTACCCTGAAATTACCCGGAAAGTAGTTTTATCGTTTTTTATGCATTTTAAGAAGAAGAAAAAAATTTAGGCTGAAAGTATTTTGTTTGGGAAAAAAATCTGTTTTTTATGTGTTTATCTCAATTTTGGGACGTAAAAGTGCAGGAACTGAAAATAGAAGGAAAATCCTGTGTATTGTGTGGGCACAGTCGCTTCATCTAGTTGGTATATGCTTTTCTTAGGAGGGGCATATGCAGCTTATTCAAGTCAAGTTCCTGCTTTGATATTTAGACTACCATGTCAGGTGAGCGCCCTCAGGCCCCCTGGGGCCTCTTGTTAACATTGAAGTCGATGGGAAAAAGATTACTTGTTTACCTTTTTGGCTCACCTGACTGAAAGTCAGTGTGAGCTTTTGCCATCATTTGGTGTCCGTTGTCCGTTAACTTTCGCAACTCGGTCTTCTCCTTCAAAACCACTAGCCCAAACCCAAACAAATTTGACATACAATATTTTGGGGGTATTCTCTTTCCACTTTGTTAAAATGAACCCTGTGCCCCCTCTAGGGTGAGGGTGATGCCCCAAAAGCATCAGTTTCTCCTGAAATCTTTTTCTGAACCACCAGTCAGAATGCAGTGATATTTGTTATGTAAGCTCCTTTGGTACTCAAGATTCAAGTTTGTTCAAAGAAATTTTCTCGGTCAATATTTGGGCTTGCAACGGGACGATCCCCATTTTGTGCCCCACCCAAAATTTCTATCTTCCGAACCGAGAGGCTGATTTGAACCAAATTTGCTATGAGGTATTATTGGGTCCTAAGTACTTGATAAAAAAATTTACGCTGCCCTTTGAGAACCTCAGGAGCTAAAAATAGAAAAAAATTCAAACGCCCGTATCTCCAAAACTGCATGGCACTGAAACTTTTTATTTGGTGTGAAGCTTCCTTAGGACCAATAGAAAGGAATGGTGAAAAAAAATCGCTATCGGTTTTCTCCTATGGTACAGTTTGGGGACTTTGAAAAAATGCTGAGTCGCCATTTTTTAACACTGAAGATAATGGGAAAAATATAAAATAATCTTTTTTCTCTCCACCCACTGCTCCAAAATCTTTTGTATTTCACATATAACATCTATGAAAGATTGATTCACATGCTTGTTGAAATTTAACGCCGGGTCCATATTTCGGCACTCTACAGGAGCCCATATGTTCAAACTAGGCAAGTGCAATATGAGGGATATTCTTTAAAAATCTTCTTCTCCAGATCCAACAGTCAGAATCTTTTGATATTTGGTATACAGCATCCTTAGGGAAGGGAGATTCAGATTTGTTCAAGCCAAGTCCCTGGGTTCATATTTGGGGATCCCTATGGAGCCCAAATTGTAACTTTGTTCAATATGAAAAATAGAAACAAATTCAAATACCCATAGCCTTCCCACTCCCCATTTATTCTTAAATCACAGAACACTAAAAAACTATATTTAGTATCCAAAAGTATTAGGTTTAACACAAATTGTAATTTGTTCAATATGAGGAATATTCTTTTAAAATCTCTTTGTTCAGATCCAGCAGGCAGAATCAGAATCTTTTAATATGTAGTGTACATCATTCTTAGGGAAGTGTGATTCAAGTTTGTTCTGGGGGCATTTTTTTAGCCCAGTGGGAACCCCAGGAGCAAAAAATAGAAACAAATTCAATACCCATAGCCTTCCCATTCCCCATTTATTCTCAAATCACAGAACACTAAAAAATTATATTTAGTATCCAAAATTATTAGGTTTAACATACACTTTTACTCCCCCGTGGGAACTCCGGGAAGTGCAGCCTTGCTTGTTTACTTTGGTAAACAGTTCTGTTACACTGGTAAAATAGGACCCAGTCACCAATGCTTGGGGTGGAAGTCCTCTAAAATGGGCAACATGGGTATAAACGATTTACAAAACTTGACTTTTTCTCCATGTTGTGGTCACGATTAGCGATTGTGCATAAATATGTGACCTTAAACACCAATAAGTAAGTACACTAAAAAAAATTTTGCCTCTCTGGTTCTTATCCCTGATGCCTAAATACCTGCATTCCCTTTGTACAACTTGTTTTCCTTAAACACAGATCAGAGTGCTTTGATATTTGATATGCAACCTCTTTTGGTACCCAAAATTCCAATTTGTCCAACGTAAGTGACTAGGTGAATATTTGAACTTACTATAGGAAGATCCAAATTTTGTGTCCCACAAAAATTTTTTATTTCCCAAATTGAGCGGCCAATGTGAAAAAACTATCTATTCTCTCACCAATGGCCCAAATTGAAACCCAAAAACTTTTAGCACAGTCTGCAGATCATATTTAATGCAGAGGGCTTTTATTTAACTTGGTAGGATGACTCTGTATAAGATCAAGATAAGAACTTCCCCATTTGGTCACGATCTGTTAACCGTGACGACTTCTCGAGCCCCAAACCCAAAAACCTTTAGCACAGTCTACAGGTCGTATTTATGGAGAGATTTCATTGTAACTTGGAAGGATGACTCCATATAATGTCTTGGTGTGAATGTTCCCTTTTGGTCGCGATTGGTCAACTGTGATGGCTACAGGGACCCGAAAACCTTTAGCAGGTCATATTTATGAAGGTATTTCATCGTAGCTTGGTAGAATGACTCCAGATAATGATGGCTGCCGGAACCCAAAAACCTTTAGCACAGCCTACGGGTCATATTTATGAAGGGATTTCATGGTAACTTGGTAGGATAACTCTATATAATATCTAGATGAGAACGTCCCCATTTGGTTGCGATCGGTCAACCATGATGGCTGCCTGAGCCCAAAACCTTTAGCACAGTCTGCAGGTCGTATTTATGAAGAGATTTCATGGTAACTTGGTAGGATGACTCTGTATAATACCTAGATGAGATGGTCCCCATTTGGTGATGATCTGTTAACCCTGATGGATGCCCAAGCCCGAAACCCAAAAACTTATAGCACAATCTACAAGTCATATTACATATGGAGGGATTTCATTGTAACTTGGAAGGATGACTCTGTATGTTGTCTAGATCATGTTGCGATCGGTCAACTGTGATCGCTACTCAGGCCCAAAGCCTGAAAACCTTTAGCACAGTCTACAGGCCGTATTTATGAAGGGATTTCATTGTAACTTGATAGGATGGCTCATTTTGGAATATTTCAATGTAACTTGGTAACTTCGGTTGACATACTTTAGCTGTGAGGGCCACATACATTAACTGTAAGGGCCACATTAACCCACCCCTCAGTTCTTTAGTACAGTCTACACCTCAAATTATCTTTATTGAAAACAAAGCAAATAGGGAACCGAAATGAGGAAATTCCTAATTATCACAATTCTTGTCTTATTTCATAATCCTTTCATAAACATTGAACATTATCCTCATCAAATACAGCACACAGCCAAGTTAAGCTACAGTGTCATTGACACTTTCATTTTATGTTTTCCTCATCGACAACAACCAAATAATAGTTCAAAGCGGTGGCATATTAACCCTTTACCCAATGTAACGGCCAAAACCGACCAGCGCTATTCTAAAAAATTGCCAATTAATTTTCATTATTTTTTTCATTTTTTGTCTCAAAAACATAGGTTATGACACCTCATTGGAACGAGCTTGTTGAGATCGTTCCAATAAGAGGTCATAACCTATGTTTTTGAGACAAAAAATGAAAAAAAAATTTTGCAAGTGTCTTCTGCTTTTCATGTTGGGTAAAGGGTTAATCCCTTGCTGAAACCTGCGTTTCTACAGTTTCCAGATTCAACATTACTTCTAAGGACAGCATCTCACAAATTATTACATTGTCAGATGAATATTTTCCTAATCCCTTGCTGAAACCTGCGTTTCTACAGTTTCCAAATTCAACATTACTTCTAAGGACAGTATCTAACAATTATTACATTGTCAGTTGAATATTTTCCTATGAATGTGTCATGTGTTATATATTACATTGCCCCACAGATTCGAAAACAACAATGAAATGTTTGCTGATTTCAGATCTTTGCAAATTAAATTGTTTCCCAAATTGGTCCAAGAATCACGTGATCAAAACAAGCACGTCTTCCCAACACAGTCTATATTCCATGGTCATTCATTTTCCTCAGAGTTTTCAACATGTCTGTGATAAAATGATGAATATGCTTTCTGTTTGTATGGAGTGTGAAGTCTTTTTTTTTTGTTACTCAGACATGAAAATTACCAATATATTCCTTGTTATTCTTGTCAGTTACTTATGTGGCTGGCAATTTCTTTTGTCGTCGAAAGCAAAAAATTTTTTTACATTTTTTGAAAAAGAGGCTAAATTCAAGTTTTGTCTACTTTTGTTATTATTTTGCTATATAATATGTCGCTATTCACCACTTTAATTTATTTAGGGCATTGCTGAAATTTTCTCGGATGATCCCTTAATCAGACACAATACCGCGGACCCCCCCTCCCCCATCTCCTACCTATTGTTCATTTGGAACTTTGTGTTGCTTTAGTAAGATTCGAAGGAATTAAAATTTTATTCCAAATTTTATTTCTTTTTATACATGCAGCATTGTCTTTAAAATTTGGAGTTTAAAGTTGCGCATCTCTGGCTTGAATTGGACAATAGGTGACTGTTCTATATAGGATACAGGACACCAGGTTTTATATTCCCAACACAATTGGCACCTGGTCAATTCGGTTTGGCTCAAATTTTTTTTTTTTTTTTTTTTTACTACATTAAGGTCTCCTATGGGGTTTTCTTTGGTTTCTCCAAAATTTACCTTCTTTTTAATCCGAGAGAAAGGAAACTGATAGGCACTTTGTGTTATTTGGGTAAGTATAATAAGAAATAAAATTTCCAAAAAGATTTAAAATTTTTATGCCCACGCAATGAAATGGGGGCTTTGTCATGGATAACTACAAATCGAGTTTGGTCTTTGTCGGATTTTGACACATTTAATTTATTGGTCGAGTTGTGTTAACAACCGAGACCTATGGTTTGTCAATGGTCTGTGTGCAGGCGCCATCCTCACACTGTCATCACAGTAACTTGGAACAAACTTTCTCCGATTCGACTAATATTTGCCATACAGATCTTTTACAAGAATATCTCAAGCAAGTTCAGAACTGGCCCAATTTTTCGTTAAATACTTAAGGGCCTTAATTAGTCACTTTTTACGGATTTTGATCTCGTTGGTGAAATAACTTGAACAAACGTTCTCCGATTTGACCAATATTTACCATACAGGTCTTTTTCAAGAATATCTCGAGCAAGTTCAAGAACTGGCCTGACCGATTTTTCATGACATAGTTATGGGCCTTAATTAGTCAATTTTTATTAATTTAACCTTGTTAGAGCAATAACTTGAACAAGCGTTCTTCGATTTGACTAATATTTGCATACAAATCTTTTGCAATAATATTTCAAGGGGGATCGAAAACTGTCCGTTCCTGACTTTTCGTTACAGAGTTATGGGCCTTAATTAATTTTTACAAATTCTGAACTTATTAGCATTATAACTTGAACAAAGGTTTCAGATTTGACAACCGGCATATGATAACCAGGTTATGGACATGCAACACACTCCAGTTGCCACCACAACTCAACGCCAGCATCTCCGATGCGCACCTCTTGTTTATTTGTTATTTCGCCTAATTGTAAAATAGGTTATTTGGCATAATTGTAAAATAGATTCTGTTTCCACCACATTTAACTGTTTCATTCTCATCTTGAACTTCTTATTTTGAACGTGTTTTAAATATATGTTTTTAGATTTTCCTGAATGGAAACAGGGTTCATACAGGCTATGGAAAGCTAGGGAAGTATGAGTTGTTCTTTTTCCAGCACCTGGAAAGTCTTGGAAAAAATTCAGATTATTTTTTTCTGTCTGGAAAACTATTACAGTGGAGCCCTGTTAATTGAATAACTTTTATATCAGTGAAAATTATTCAGTTGACAGGAGTAATCAATTAATAGAGATGTGGACACTTAGTTGTATTCTTGGGTTAACCTGAGCATTTAATATATCATATCTTGTTTGACAGAGCTCATGGAGCTCTGTCAAACAAAATATAATAGATTAAATGTCTGTATTGGATGTACTGAAGCCAAATAGGTCAATAAACAAGGGGAAGTTGGTGATTGTCCAGGTAAATTCTCGACACTTTTACAAGATTTTCTGTTCAATTAGCAGGAGTTTACTCGATCATCTATATTCAATTAACAGGCCAAATTGGGAGCACGGTGGCTCAGTGGTAGACTGCTGGACTTCTATGCTGGAGGTCCTGTGTTCGATCCCTGTCCAGGATGACCTGCGTTATGTCCTCGGGCAAGGCAACTTTATCCCAGTTGCTTACATGGGGGCACGATGACAACGTGTACTAAGGCATACTGCATTTCGATAATGCACATGTCTTCAACCGCTGTAACCCTGATTGATCGGTGCTTGAACAAAGGATGTTGAGAAGCTGACAGTTGCCTGGTGGTTCTCTCCGGCTTCCTCCACCTGTAAAACTGCCACGGTCACAATTAGCCATTGGGCATAAGTATGTGACCTTAAACACCAATAAATAAATAAACCTGTCAAATTTGTAATGAGAGTATGGTAAATGTTTTTTTTATTTGGAAATTATATTCAATTAAATTAAGAGGCTTATTCAATTAAGAGATATCCAATCAAGTAGGCTCCACTGTATCCACAATGCATTTTTTCAGTCAAAGTGGGCAATTTGCATGCCAAAAATGATAAACTTCACTTTCATTATTTATAAAACTAGCGTGTGAAACTTCTACATATATCTTTATGCTCTTTCAGAAGATCCTTGCTCGTGTTGTTACACAATGATGCAGATGGTATTGACTACTACTACTACTACTATTATTATTTATATTTCAGTCCAAAAGTGGGATTTGTTGTTGTAAAAAAGAGAATTAACAGTAGATTCTTTGCTAAAGCAGGTCCCAATATGGTTAATCCAGCACCTGGAACGGTAATCGATTCAGAAGTAACCAAACCAGAATGGTGAATATATTTAATCTTGAGTCATTTAAAAAAAAGTGTTCATGTTTTGGGGGCAATTTTTTCTGAATTCCTTGACATAGAGTGACGTTTTTTTAGCTCACCTGAGCGAAGCTCAGCGGGAGCTTTACTGATCGTGATCCGTCCGTCGTCCATCCGGCGTTAACTTTACATTATCGACTTCTCCTAAATCACTAGCCCAATTTTATTCAAATGTTGGCTAAATGTTTACTACCTAATGCCAATTCAGATTTGTTCAAATGAAGTTGCCCCTCCCCCTGGTTGGTGCCACGCCCCCAAGGGGCACCAAAATCTTTGAAAATCTTCTTCTCATGAACCAGCAGTAGCAGAGACTTTATATATGGTATGCAGCTTCCTTTTGAGGTGTACACTCAGGTTTGTTCAAGAGAAGTTAGAGGGATAATATTTGGCGTCGTTATGGGAGGGGCAAATATTTTGGCCCCGCCCCAAATTTCTATTTTCTGAACTGAGAGGCCGATTTGAACCAAATTTTATGTGAGGGCTTATTGGGTCATAAGTACTTGATTTATGCAAAAAAAATTTTCCCGCAGCCCTGTGGGAACCGCAGGAGCTAAAAATAGAAAAAATTTAATACGCCCATATCTCCAAAACTGCACGGCACTGAGAATTTTTATTTGGTGTAAAGCTTCCTTAGGACCAACAGAAAAGATTGGTAAGAAAAAATTGCTATCTGTTTTATCATAGGGTGAGGTTTCGAGACATTGAAAAAGTGCTGAGTCAGCACTTTTTAACACTGTAGGCAATGGGAAAAACATTAAAGAATCTTCTTTTTCGGATTCACCGGTCAGAATCCTTTCATACTTGGTATACAACATCAATAGGGGAGTCAGATTCAAATTTGTTCAAATCGAGCCCCTGGGTTCATATTTGGGCTCCCTATGAGAGCCCGAATTTTAACATAGTGCAATATGAGGATTATTCTTTAAAAATCTTCTTCTTCAGATCCCCACCAGGCAGAATTCTTTCATATTTGGTATACAACATCTGTAGGGGGGTCAGATTCAAGTTTGTTCAAATCGAGTCTCTGGGTTCATATTTGGGCTCCTTATGGGAGCCTGAATTTTAACTTAGTGCAATATGAGGATTATTCTTTAAAAATCTTCTTCTTCAGATCAACCAGGCAGAATTCTTTCATGTTTGGTATACAACATCTCTATGGGGGTCAGATTCACATTTGTTCAAATCGAGTCCCTGGATTCATATTTAGGCTTCCTATGGGAGCCTGAATTTTAACTTGGTGCAATATGAGGATTATTCTTTAAAAATCTTCTTCTTCAGATGCACCAGGCAAAATCCTTTCATATTTGGTATACAACATCTCTAGGGGGTTCAGATTCAAGTTTGTTCAATTTGTTCAAATTGTGTCCCTGGGTTCATATTTGGGCTCCCTATGGGAGCCCGAATTTTAACTTAGTGCAATATGGGGATTATTCTTTAAAAATCTTCTTCTTCGGATCAACCAGGCAGAATTCTTTCATATTTGGTATACAACATCTCTAGGGGGGTCAGATTCAAGTTTGTTCAAATCGAGTCCCTGGGTTCATATTTGGGCTCCCTATGGGAGCCCAAATTTTAACTTCGTGCAATATGAGGATTATTCTTCAAAAATCTTCTTCTTCAGACCCACTGGGCAGAGTCCTTTTCATATATGGTATACAACATCTCTAGAGAGGTCAGATTTAAGTTTGTTCAATTCGAGTCCCTGGGTTCATATTTGAGCTCCATGTGGGAGCCCGAATTTCAACTTAGTGCAATATTAGGTCTATTCTTTAAAAATCTTCTTCTTCAGATCCACCAGTCAGAATTCTTCCATATGTGGTATACAACTTATCTAGGTGTACCAGATTCCTGTTTGTTCAAATTGAATTCCTGGGTTCATATTTGGGCTCCCTGTGGGAGCCTGAATTTTAACTTAGTGCAATATGAGGATTATTCTTTACAAATCTTCTTCTTCAGATCCCCCAACCAGAATCATTTCATATTCAGTATATAACATCTTTAGGGAGCTCAGATTCAAGTTTGTTGAAATCGAGTCCCTGGGTTCATATTTAGGCTCCCTATGGGAGCCCAAATTTTAACTTGGTGCAGTATGAGGATTATTCTTTAAAGATCTTCCTCTTCAGATCCCCCAGTCAGAATCATTTTATATTTGGCATACAACATCTCTAGGGAGGTCAGATTCAAGTTTGTTCAAATCGAATCCCTGGGTTAATATTTGGCCTCCCTATGGGAGCCCAAATTTTAACTTAGTGCAATATGTGGAATTTTCTTTAAAAATCTTCTTCTTCAGATCCACCAGTCATAATCTTTTCATATTTTGTATATAAATTCTCTCTGGGGGGTCAGATTCAAATTTGTTCAAATCGAATCCCTGGGTCAATATTTGGGCTCCCTATGGGGTCGACCCTATGGGTCGAGTCCCTTGTTTCATCAGTTATGGCTTTCAAACTGCAGTGGCGTAACAACGCTTGGAAATTTGGAAATGCTTATCTATAGCTGGGAGAATTGGATCTAGTTGGCAAGACCTATGCTATTATAATGATTATCTAACATGGACACCTGAATTTAATTTCATGATGTCATTCCTCTGTGGTGTTGATGAACCATAACGAGCTGAATGTGATCCAAAATACTTCTTTGAACCACTTTGTCAGGTGAGCGATTTAAGGCCACGTGGGGCCTCTTGTTTTTTTTCTCATCTTAAACACAGAAATTCACGAATGAGAAATGTTTGAAATGTTGACTCCAGGAAAATCATTGGTTATTCAACAGCTGTTTTTGATATATCCAAAGATACCGTAATATTTTTATCACCTCAAATTTTTAAAAGAATTGTCTTCAATCAGAGTAAATTTTGTATGTATGAAAATAAAACTGTTGAAAAATATTGTGGTGGGTGAAGACTTAAGTTTAATGATGAATGGAGTGCCTGGGAAACAAGTTTTTTAATGGCCTTAGAATTTATTTCTGTAATTTGGAATACTTTTAAAACTCAATTTTATGTTCATTTTATGATCTTTCAGCGAGAAATTTTACAAGTTTGTAAATAAAATTTTACTTGAACTTTGATGTGAGCAATATTCAGCAGATTACAGTTTGTTGTTTCATATAACAATGTCTCATAAATTATTAAGATACTGTGATCGGTTGGGAGAACTGTTGTGCTGTGTAATTAGTTGTACTGCATGTTGATGGTGCACTTGCCTTCAACCAGTGCTAACCCTGCTTGTCCAGAGTTAGTACATTTGGGAGTCTGAGAGTTTCTTGGTGGTTGTCATTGGAACTCCAGCTTCAGCCACCTGTAAAAAAAAAAGTGACATGTGGTGACCTGGATGTGGAAAGTGTCATTAAAACCTGATAAATAAATAAAATAACTATGATTGGTTGAATATTGAGAGTTATTCACTAATTTCCATCAAAATTGTCAGTTTTCGAGGCATAACATAAAAGGCATAAATTTACCCTAAATTATAGTATTTAAGTTGTTCTGCAAGAGAACATTTTTGTGATTGCCCTAAATTTATATGCAATATTATTGGGTCATAAGTACTTGATGCGTGCAGAATATATTTTTGAGCTGCCCAGAATAGAAAATTATTTGGCATGATGCATCCTTTGCACTAGCAGTCTGCTATGTCAGTGGGTACAATTGGGGATGCCAGATTTAACAATGTTCATAATGGGAAAATGCTGCTGCACTCTCTTATGGCCCACCCACTGACTCAAGTCTTCTTCAGAACTGCTGGGCCAAATCTGATTTAAATGTGTGGGTGTGATAAAGCCATTAATGCTGAAACTGACCTTAAACACCAATTGCATGTGGGAGTATTAATCATATCAAGTTGATAGATTTATTGCATTTGATTTCACTGTACTTAAATAAACGTGCTGAAAAATTGAGAGAATAAAAATGCTAGGGAAAGGGGTAGGGGGGGGGGGGGGTATAATAGTATGGTAAACTGAATATTTTTCCAACTGTACCTTATGGCCCAGACTTAGCTGGTGCTAACTCCAAAATATCAAGGGCCAAACACAAATTTTTCCCCCAATCCCCAAAATTTGCATGCAACACTGAAAATTAGGAGTCCTATCTGGCCCTCAATACATTTACTCTCCGCGCATGCGCAGATGCCAGGAAGTAACCGGAATTGGCGCCAACATCATTTTTTGTTTGGCCCTCTATCAGATAACAACAAACTTTTCTAATATTTATAAAAATTAGTTCATGTTCCCCAATTATGGGACATGGGCCTGACGTCATCATTGTTGATAATGATTTTTCCACAGTTTGTTAAGTATTCCTTCCCTACCCTCCCTTGATCACCTTCCCCCCCCCCCCCCCCCAGTTAAACTCCCACGCTTTTTGACTTGTTTTATTGATTTTTTTTTATAAAATTTATTGGTAGTTTAACGTGTTACACAGAATGTTTATTCTATTTATCCCCATGGTTACGTCCTCACCCTTGGGGTGTTTAGGCATCATGCATCATACATCCAATGTATCATTTTTATGCCCCCCGACTTAAGTCTGGTGGCATATAGTGATTGAAGTGTGTGTGTGTGTGTCCGTATATGTGTGTGTGTGTCCATGTGTGTGTGTGTCCGAGCCAACTGTTAAGGCCACAGCCATCAAACTTCACACAGTTATAAAGGACCATGGGAGGATGTGTCACACACCATAACCGGGTTCGTACCTTCAAGGTCAAGGTCACACAATAGGTCAATATCCATGTCTCAGCCCTAACTCAGAAGCGAATCATAGTACAATTGTTAAACTTTTTACAAATATTCAGGACATTCAGAAGGTGTGTCGCGTATAATGGTTTCTGCCACATCTGCAAGGTGAATGTCTCAATTGAGCTTCATATGTTCAGGGTCACAAATCGTGTCTCAACATAACTCCAAAATTAGGGCTACAATCATCTAACTTCGCTCAATTATAAAGGACAATGGGTGGATGTGTCACACACCACAGCTAGGTCCATAAGGTCAAGGTCACATTTCAAGGTTACACTGAAAATCATCAATATTCATGTCTCAGCCATAACTCAGAAACGAACCAAGTACAGATATTAAGCTTCTTACAATTTTTTTTGTTTGATGGAGGTCAAGGTCACAGATCAAGGTCATTGCACGTTGGGGGGCATACCCACATCCAAGTGAATCTCTTGTTTCTTCTGATGAAGATCTTGGCTTATATTGGATAGTTCAAAAATCTGTTACTGACTTTGGGTCGTGTTGCCTGGGTTCTGGTTTCATTCTGACGTCATTGTTTACATTAACAATGCTCTTTTTTTAGCTCATCTTGACAAAGTCAAGCTGAGCTAATCTCATCACTCTCCGTCCGTCGTCTGTCGTCCGTCAACACCATGTTTTGGTCTTCTCCAAAGCCACTGGGCCAATTCAAGTGAAAGTTTGTGTGAGTGATGGTCCCAAAGGGGCATTTCATTTTTGTTCAACTCAGCATGCCCAGCCCCATAGGGAGGGAGTGGGGGAAAATGCTCCAAAATATTTTTAAAATCTTCTTCTCAAGAACCAGTGTGTACAATGACTTGATATTTGCTATGGAGCTTCCATATGAGGTGTAGAATCAAGATTGTTCAAACAAAGTTCGTGAAGTAATATTTGGCTTTGTAATAGGAGGGGTAAGATGTTTGGCCCCGCCCAAAATTTCTATTTTCCGAACCGATGGTCCAGTGTGAACCAAATTTGGTGTGTGGTAGTATTGGGTCATAAGTACTTGACCCATGCAAAAAAAAAAATGCCTGCATCCCCATGGGAACCCTGGGAGCTAAAAATAGAAATATTTTCAAACGCCCATATTTCCCAAACCCCACGGAACAGAGAGCTTTTATTTGGTATGAAGTATCCTTATGACCAGTAGAATTGTATGGTAAAAAAAAAATAGGTTATGTTAGGGTGTTCTGTAATGGGCATCGAAAAAATGCTGAGTCAGCATATTTGCAAAAATTTTAAAAAATCTTAACTGGGTTAATATTTGGGCTCTCTATGGGAGCCGGAATTGGCCATTTTGCTGAAGAATTAAAAAGTTTGTATTCAGTACCCTCTAGAGGTACTAAGATTAATCCACATAGGTTGTATCAAGGAGCTTCATAGGGGAGCTCTACATTTTACTTATGATCAACTGAAGAAAAGGCATGATGCCCAGATTATTTTTGTCACTCCTGAGGGACTCAAGGATTGACAGTGTAGCCTATGGAGATGCCTTGCTTACTGTAGACTCATTCTTGGACTCTGTTTAAATTGTGTTCTGTACAAGATGAGCGCTTCAGGCCCCGAGGGGCCTCTTGTTATATACATAGTTTCCTATTTATTATATGGTATGTCATAAGATACATTAAATATTCGGGTAGTGTAGCAGTTTATTTTTAGATAGAAAAATAATTTTTGTCCACACTTGGACTCTGTCTGGATACATTTGGGCACTTCGTTCCCTTTGGGAACTTGGGCTCTTGTCAAAAATTTTCGAAAAAAAATTTTGTGTAAATTATTTTTAGTCCAGTTGTGACGAAGTCAAACTCGACTTATAGTTTGGTGAATGGCGGGCGGGCGGGCGTAAACAATTGGTTTCCGAATGATAACTTGATAGTGGTTGAACTCACATTCATTAAACTTCATACGTAGGTTGGTCTTGGTGGGAGGAAGAACCCTATTGATTTTGGACATGCTACGTCGAAGGTCAAGTTCACAGTGACCTTGAACGTAGTAAATCTTAAACAATTGGTTTCCGGATGATAACTTGATAATGGTTCAACTCACATTCATGAAACTTCATAGGTAGATTGGCCTTGGTGAGGGGAAGAACCCTATTGATTTTGGACTCGCTACGTCAAAGGTCAAGGTCAACATGACCTTGAACATAGTAAATCGCAACAATTCCTTTCCGGATGATAACTTGATAGTAGTTCAACCTACATTCATGAAACTTCATAGGTGGGTTGGCCTTGGTGCGAGGAAGAACTCTATTGATCTTGGACTCACCAGATCAAAGGTCAAGGTCACAGTGACCTTTAACATAGTATATCGCAACAATTGGTTTCCGGATGATAACTTGATAGTGGTTCAACCTAGAGTCATGAAACTTCATAGGTGTGTTGGCCTTGGTGCGAGGAAGAATCCTATTGATCTTGGACTCACCAGGTCAAAGGTCAAGGTCACAGTGACCTTGAACATAGTATATCGCAACAATTGGTTTCCGGATCATAACTTGATAGTGGTTCAACCTAGAGTCATGAAACTTTACAGGTGTGTTGGCCTTGGTGCGAGGAAGAACC
Organism: Pictodentalium vernedei; assembly: GCA_031216915.1. Classification (NCBI taxonomy): domain Eukaryota; kingdom Metazoa; phylum Mollusca; class Scaphopoda; order Dentaliida; family Dentaliidae; genus Pictodentalium; species Pictodentalium vernedei. The sequence goes on from CM062294.1 coordinate 198,898,206, forward strand.
CTATTGATGTTGGACTCACCAGGTCAAAGGTCAAGGTCACAGTGACCTTGAACATAGTATATCGCAACAATTGGTTTCCGGATGAGAACTTGATAGTGGTTCAGCCTAGAGTCATGAAACTTCATAGGTGATTTGGCCTTGGTGCGAGGAACTGTTGTCACAACTCAACATTGGATCGGTGATCCTGAGCGGCATTTTTTTATTTATATTTTGAATGTTTTTTGTTATGTATCTTTTTATAATATTTAATGTGGAATTGGTGGGAGTAATATAGACTTAGTTTGCTTCATTATGAAAGCATATCGCTCAATAAGCAAGGCGAGGAAGTCTTTCCTCTGATTTACATGTTGGTTGCCTTGCTTGTAGTCGATGTACTACCACTAATTCTTGCTCAACATGTGTCGCATGGGATGGCAAACGTTGGAGACAGGTGTCATAGTACGTTGTTACCGAGGGGCCACTGCCGGTCATCTCGCGGTGAGAGGCCACCACGGCCCTCTCGCCAAAAAGTTGCTCTAGTCTTTAGCTCACTGAAGGGAGCTAAACTTATCACTTGCCGTCCGTCCGGCGTCGTGAACATTTTTCAAACGACTTCTCCTCTGAAACCGCTAGGTCGATTTGCTCGAAACTTGGTATGGATGTTGATTACCATATGTCAATTCAAGTTTGTTCAAATGAAATGGACATGCCCACTTGGGGCTCCATAGGGGGCATAACTCTGATAGCACCCTATGTAAATTAGAGAAATTACTAAAAAATCTTCTCCCGCACAAGTGGGCAGATTCATTTGATATTTGGTATACAGCATTATGGGGTGGATCTGATTCAAGTTTGTTCAAATCAGCCCCCTGGATTCATATTTGGGCTCACTATAGAAGCCCAAATTCAAACTTAGTGCATTTCAGGCAAATTTCTTATTTCTTCTCCAGATTCAGCAGGCAGAATCTTTTGATATTTGGTATGCAGCATTGTGGGGTGGATCTCTTCTTCTCAGGATCCAGCAGGCAGAATCTTTTGATATTGGGTATGCAGCATGCTTGGGGGTGAGATTCAAGTTTGTTCAAGCCAAGTCCCTGGGTTCATATTTGGGCTCACTGTGGTAGTCTGAATTATAACTTAGTTCAAAATGAGGAATTTTCTTTAAAAATCTTCTTCTTCAGATCCAGCAATCGGAATGTTTTGATATTTGGTATGCAGCATCCTTAGGGGAGTGAGATTCAAGTTTGTTCAAGCCATGTCCGTAGGTCCATATTTGGGCTCACTATGGGAGCTTGAATTGTAACTTAGTTCGAAATGAGGAATTGTCTTAAAAAATCTTCTTCAGATCCAGCAGTTCAAAATGAGGAATTTTCTTTAAAAATCCTCTTCTTCAGATCCAGCAGTCAGAATGTTTTGATATTTGGTATGTAGCATCCTTAGGGGGGTGAGATTCAATTTTGTTCAAACCATGTCCCTAGGTCCATATTTGGGCTTACTATGGGAGCCCGAATGATAACTTAGTTCAAAATGAGGAATTTTCTTGAAAAATCCTCTTCAGATCCAGCAATCGGAATGTTTTGATATTTGGTATGCAGCATCCTTGGGGGGGGGGGGGGGGGGGGGGGGGGGGGGGGGGGGGGGGGGGAGAGAGATTCAAGTTTGTTCAAGCCATGTCTGTAGGTCCATATTTGGGCTCACTATGGGAGCTTGAATTGTAACTTAGCTCGAAATGAAGAATTGTCTTAAAAATTCTTCTTCAGATCCAGCAGTCGGAATGTTTTGATATGTGGGGTGTAGCATCCTTAGGGGGGTGAGATTCAAGTTTGTTAAAGCCAAGTCCCTGGGTCCATTAGGGAGCCCGAATTATAACTTAGTCAATATCAGGAATTGTTCTTTAAAAATCTTCTTCAGATTCAGCAGTCGGAATGTTTTGATATTTGGCATGCAGCATCCTTAGGGGGTGAGATTCAAGTTTGTTCAAGCCAAGTTCCTGGGTTCATATTTGGGTTCACTGTGGGAGCCCGAATGATAATTTAGTTCAAAATGAGGAATTTTCTTTAAAATTCTTCTTCAGATCCAGCAGATGAATGTTTTTGATATTTGGTATGCAGCATCCTTAGGGGGGTAAGATTCAAGTTTGTTCAAGCCATGTCCCTAGTTCCTTAAAATTTGTCTCTCATGACTTCATTCCTTTGTAGTGTTGATGAACCATGTCTTACTGAATGTGACCCCAAATACTTCTTTGAACCACTTTGGCTAGTGAGCGATTAAGGCTCCTTGGGGCCTCTTATTTAGTTTCTATTTGCAGAGGAAAAAGAAGATGGTGATGTTTATGTGACGCCGTCAGCGTGGTTCCATCGTCGCATTTAGATAGTCAATCAAAGCTAGCGGTTAATGAATATTAAGACAGGGCAATAAACAACAACGTGGTTTCAGCTCCCTGTCGCCAGCTAGCTCGACCGGTGAAGCGGTTACACCGTCCGAGGGTACCGTGATGCCGGGTGTGTCCATTGCAGTTGAGAGTAGAAAGGGTAGAGCGAGCACTATAAAATAACAGGCTCACCCTGCGACGACAGAGAGGAAGAAGCCGTCAAGTTCAGCAGGAAGCTCGGCAAGGTCTGAAGGACTGCGAGCGAGAGAGTCCCCTCACTCTTTCATAACAAAATCTGGGGCCAGATTTTGTGGTTTGGAACTTGCGTCACTCGGAGCATACGTCCACGCCTCCCATCCGGGACGCTCCATTCAGTTCACAGCCAGGGTCGGCTATAGTTACAGATTCTTCAGCATCTACCAAGCACACACGACCACGACCGCACCTTGGCTATGTGACTTCTGATATCCAGTCTGCATTGCTGAGACGGTCCATTCTCCGCCAGAGAAGTCCCCTCATACAGTAGCCAAGGAGACAAGGCATCATTCATCGGGACCTCCGCAGAAAAGAGCCATCTCGGACACACTGTCCCAAGAGCAGCCGACGGCCAAGCAACATAAGACCACTGTTCCTCAGGCCTCCGTAACGGACTTGCTGTCGCAGATTGCGCAGCTTATCCCAGCAATTGCAGAAGCAGCTGACGGCAGTCTCAGAGCCTGAGCTGTCGGATGGTGCTGGGTCGGTCCAGTCATCTGCGTGTTCAGATGCTGATGACCGTGAGTATAATCTGATTCAGTCGAATGGTGAAAGGGATTGGAGAAGAATTACCCTTCCCTTTCGGAACAACACAGGGTGGCGATGGATCTAATGCATCAATACTTTCCTGAGTTCGTTCCTGAGAATCAGAATGCTGCGACTGCTCGAAAGTAGTACTATTCAGTAGCTAAGAGACGAGGCCTCATATATCGGGACGTCCAGAGAAAAGAGCCGTCTCGTACACACTGTCTCAGGAGCAGCCGGTGGCCAGAATAGAAGACCACGGCTCCTCAGGTCTCCGTAATGGATTTGCCGCTGACTGTGATTTTCAACTGACTCCGACGAATGATGAAAGGGATATGGAGGGGGGATTACCCTTCCCTTTTGGAACAACACATGGTTGCGATGGATTTAATCCATCAACATTCATCGGGAAAAAGTGGAGGAAATGTCTTTTCCGATTAAGTATAGACAGGTGTCGCAGGCCTTTTAGATGACGGCATATTCAATTTTCCAGTGGAAAGAAGTAAGGTGGTTTCTTGTCATCATCTTCCGTAATTTTACCGATTAACGGAAACAGGGAAGATGTATTGAGAGTTCCTCTGTGTTTGAATGAGCAGGGTAAGGGCCTAGTTATGGCCTTATCTTCGTCATTAACTATTCACTCAGACACAATTGAGATGGTATTTCTTCATTAGAACGAATTTAGACTCACTGTCTTAGGCTGATCACCTTTAAGAACTGTGTCACAACGTCTCTACGGAAAGGAATTTGAGAACGTTTGTACCTCATTTAGAGTCCTTTCCAGGGCTATTATATTTATCACATATAACGCTGTCTTAACAGTTGCTAATTTGGAGCTAATCAGACGTGACGGAGCCCTTCATCTCTCTATCCGTCATATATCGGGTCATCTGAACTTACTAGCATACTCGCTCCTCAGAAAGGCCGCCTGTTTCATTTGTATTGGATGCTCAACATGCGAATATTTGGACAGTATTGCTACCAGTGGGATCACCCCATGATAGTTCAGTTTGCGATGCACCTGAACAATTAGTTACCGTCATTTATGTTGCCATGCCCAGATCATTGAGCGCATGCAGTAGACTCTTTGCAGAATTCATGGGGTGAATGATAGGATAGGATACGCATATCCTCCAATTCATTTGTTTCAATAGATTGCGTTTAAGATTAAACAGTCTCGTTGTGAATCCTACTAGTAGCAACTCTGTTGTCACAGAAACCTTGGATCAGTATCAAATGTCTGTTATGGGACGCTCCCCAAAATCTTCCTCCATGAGAGGGTCTTCTTTCAGGGGCAGTTTTATTCTTCATGTCCATCTCCGCCCATAGTGGCATAATGGAGTCTGTTAGACGTGAGGGAACCATTGGGGTTCCTATATTTTTTTGCTAACCGACATAGGAACAATTAAATAATGCAGGTGAGGAGATTTCGATATGACTTCGAATCCCCCACCACACACACACACATACACTGCCTATGTGTTTAGAGGCAATTACCGGGCAAGACGTTTATTTCTTCCTGCAAGCCTCATATAATTTAATACATACATACTATGCATTTGGGTCATCTTCTATGGCGACCTCATGGGCACACATTTTAGTTGGATTAGTTTCCTGTGATTATTGTTGATTTGTTATATACGAGCGCTTATTTAAAAGTCATCACAATTAAATTGCTACTCTTTGAGTACCTAATAGGCTACGTAACCAGTTAACTGGTATTCAGATGATTACATGCTAAATATAAATTTGTTGTGCATTATATTAGGCTAACGCTTTATTGCATTTTGTGGACCTTGAAATCATAATCTGTTTTGGGGCGGTCCGTGTTGGAGCCTGTTAATCATACCTACTTTCATTTCTAGATCCAGGTTTCTATTATGTCAGTACTCAATTCGCACGTATTTATGATCATAGATATCAGATAGTACATGTTGGAGAGTGTTGTTACTGGAATTTATTGTACAGAGGCCGCCTGTGGATTACCAAGGAAGTGTGTTTTCTCTCCAGGGATCGTTCAGTGTGGCTCGATTGGATATGTGTATGTTATATTTGTTTATATCACCGGTTTTCGACGTATCTGTGTATGCCGTCTGCGGTGTAGGTTATATAGCAGGCAATATTAATTACCAAGATCGTCACTATGGCCTTAACTTCTGAAGTGGTGTTAAGCCCCATTTATTAGTCATGAATTAATACCTGAGTGCCTGTTCGCCGATTATTTATATTGTTTTTTGGTACCGCTCTTATTGATTCCAGAGCTCTCCCCTAGTTCTTTTGAAGATTTGAAGGGGGGGGGGGGGCTGTGATTTTTACCTCTTCTCTGGCTTAAAAAGTAGGTAACTATGAAGGAAGCTGTTTTATCCATAATTATATCCTGCAAACAGCTGAAGTGTTATTGTATGGAGTATGTTTGTGGGGGATTTTCTCTCATTCTCAGATATGCCATCCTAATTTTGGGGGCTTGGTCCGGAGTAGCCTTAAAAATTAGGAACTTGTCACATCCTATGTAGCATTGTCTTCATGCTAGAGCTGTCTCGGTGTTGAAATTTGACTTCGATGTCTATTTTCGATTTTTTTGGACAAAAAAACGCGATGTCGATGTTAATAACACATGTGCCTCATTCAGTCTTTTGAGTTTGAAAATCGTGCGCGAGTGAGGTTTTAGTAACTTTTAGTGCTGTTTTAAGAAAAGTGGGCCTCGTTTCAAGTCCATAAAAACACTTTTTTGGTAAAATATTGGAAAAAAACACAGTATCTTTATGATCGTCAGGCATTAATCTAATAATCTATGCATGTCATGGTGTGTATTGAATATTCTATCAATCAACGTAATGAAATTAAGAGCCTTTAAATCCACAATATTAGTTTAGGTTTCACGTGTAAACATCTAATTAACATAAGAGCGCGTGCTGAATATGCACACTCGATTGACAGTTGAGTGTTCCTGCTGCAAACTCTTGAAACAAAAGTCCAGTAATTGAACAAAAAACGGCACACAGATTGGAAGATTTTCGGGACTGAGGGATTTGCACAATTAGCAGCGGGGGACACTCGACTATCAATCAAGTGCAGGGCTTGCCTTGCCTAAAAAAAAGTCCCCCAGATATTAAGGTCAGGGCCTGCTGGGGGCCTGAAAAAAAGTCTCCCAGATATTGAGGTCGCTGCCTTTTGGGGTAATTTTATGTTGTTACATTATTTCCAATGGCGACCTTAGTTGATTGCTTTTGCTTAGAAAAAAAAATCTAGATAGATAAAAACCCATTCCAGTGGAATGTGTTTCTTATCTACCTAGATGTTTTTTAGGCAAAAACAAATCCACAACTTAATGTGAACATATGATGTGTATCATTAAAACTGGTTTGGCAAACAATTTCTAAGGATGTGATCATGTCTTGTTCCATCATGAAAAAAATCCAACATCCCATATCATCTTAATGATTTGCTATTCAAGTGGGCGTTTCGTGAACTTTCGTCTCTGGGAGGGGGGGGGGGGACGAAACTTCCCACTCTATCAGTGTCTCGAGGACGAAACGTCCCACTATGTTAGGGGACGAATCGTCCCGGCGACGGAAGTCGCGGAACGACTTGGACCCATCATGTGGGTGCTGGACGTTTCGTACATAGACATTTTGGATTTTTTTTTGATAAAATTTTAGGACGTTTCATACATATTGTGGGGTGTGTATTTTCGATGCAAGGCTTGTCTCAAAGAAAAAAATTGAAAAAAAACCCCATTTCAGTTTACTGTTTAAATAATTTCAATCTATGAAAATTCCCCACCCCCCCATCTCCACGTAGACACAGGTATACATTTTATTTTATTTCGTACATTTATTTTGATGGCAGTTTCTGTGTCTTGTGTTGCATTTATTCAGATGTTAGGATCGGATGTTCCCACGCATAGTGTTGTGGGATTGAAGGGAATTCCCCCATTAGTTGACAAGCGTGCTTTCGAAGTCTCGTTAATGTGTTTGTTTTTAGCTCAACTTGACAGAGTCAAGCTGAGCTATTGCCATCACTTCTCGTCCGTCGGCGTACGTACGTACGTACATTAGTACGTCCACAATTTCCTTTGGCACACCTCACAGGTCGCATTTATGATCAGATTACTTTGAAACTTGGTATGCTTGTTTGGGGTGACCTCTAGATGGGAGCTATCGATTTTCTTCAATTTCCGTCAAAAAATGTTGCCGCGGCCAACGTTCTTAGAACTTAGTTTAGTCAAGCCACAATATTTCCCTTTGGCACACCCTACAGGGCACGTTTATGATTTGATTGCTTTGAAACCTGGTATGCTTATTTAGGGTGACCTCTAGATGGGAGCTATCGATTTTCTTTAATTTCCGGCAAAAAATGTTGCCACGGCCAATGTTCGTAGAACTTAGTTTAGTCAGACCTCAATATTTCCCTTTGGCACACCCTACAGGGCACGTTTATTATCAAATTGCTTTGAAACATGGTATACTTGTTTGGGGAGACCTCTAGATGGGAGCTATCGATTTTCTTCAATTTCTGTAAAAAAATGTTGCCGCGGCCAACGTTCTTAGAACTTAGTTTAGTCAGAAGACTCAATATTTCCCTTTGGCACACCCTACAGGGTACATTTATGATTGGATTGCTTTGAAACCTGGCATGCTTGTTTGGGGTGACCTCTAGATGGGAGCTAACGATTTTCTTCAATTTCCGTCAAAAACTGTTGCCGCTGCCAACGTTCTTAGAACTTAGTTTAGTCAAACCACAATATTTCCCTTTGGCACACCCTACAGGGCACATTTGTGATTTGATTGCTTTGAAACCTGGTATGCTTGTTTGGGGAGACCTCTAGATGGGAGCTATCGATTTTCTTCAATTTCCGTCAAAAAATGTTGCCGCGGCCAACGTTCTTAGAACTTAGTTTAGTCAAACCACAATATTTCCCTTTGGCACACTCTACAGGGCACGTTTATGATTTGATTGCTTTGAAACCTGGTATGCTTATTTAGGGTGACCTCTAGATGGGAGCTATCGATTTTCTTTAATTTCCGGCAAAAAATGTTGCCACGGCCAATGTTCGTAGAACTTAGTTTAGTCAGACCTCAATATTTCCCTTTGGCTCACCCTACAGGGCACATTTATGACTAGATTGCTTTGAAATCGGGTATGCTTATTTACGGTGACCTCTAGATAGGAGCTATCGATTTTCTTCCATTTTCGTCAAAAAATGTTGCCACGGCCAACGTTCTTAGAATTTAGTCTAGTCAGACCACAATATTTCCCTTTTGTACACCCTACAGGGCACATTTATGATCGGATTGCTTTGAAACCTGGCATGCTTGTTTGGGGAGGCCTCTAGATGGGAGCTATCGATTTTCTATGGTTTCTGTCAAAAAATGTTGCCACTGGCAAAAAAAATGACATTGGTACCAATGATCTTCAATTTTGCCATTTCATTTATAACTTACCAAGTTCAAGTTTGTCAAGTTGAGCTACAGTGTCATTGACACTTTCATTTTGTTCGTTTACTCTTGGGATTTTCTCAGTTTTCATGCGGATTTAATCATTTAGGTGGATGTTAATTCGAATCAAACAAAAACAGTTTGTATTATTATACCCCCTCGCAAACAAAGTTTGGGGGGGGGGGGGGTGTATATAGGAATTGCCCTGTACGTCCGTCCGTCCGTCCATCTGTCCATCCATCGTAAGCGCAACTCCTCCTAAACCGTTTGAAGAATTTTCATGAAACTTTACACAATGGAAGAACTCCATATGGCAATGTGCATGAAGCAATATAATTCCGTTCTGACATTTCCTAGGGGAGATAATCTGTCCGTCTGACCATCCTTGTAAGCGCAACTCCTCCTAAACCGTTTGAACAATTTTCATGAAACTTTACACAATGGAAGAACTCCATATGAAGATGTGCATGAAGCAATATAATTCTGTTCTGACATTTCCAAGGGGAGATAATCTAACTTATACCGTCTGTCCATACTTGTAAGCGCAACTCCTCCTAAACCGTTTGAAGAAGAATTTTCATGAAACTTTACACAATGGAAGAACTCCATATGAAGATGTGCATGAAGCAATATAATTCCGTTCTGACATTTCCGAGGGGAGATAATCTAACTTATACCGTCTGTCCATCCTTGTAAGCGCAACTCCTCTTAAACCATTTGAAGAATTTTCATGAAACTGTATACAATGGAAGAACTCCATATGAAGATGTGCATGAAGCAATATAATTCCGTTCTGACATTTCCAAGGGGAGATAATCTAACTTACACCGTCTGTCCATCCTTGTAAGCGCAACTCCTCCTAAACCATTTGAAGAATTTTCATGAAACTTTACACAATGAAGAACTCCATATGAAGATGTGCATGAAGCAATATAATTCCGCTCTGACATTTCCAAGGGGAGATAATCTAACTTATACATTTCAGGCATGGGGGGGTATCACTTTGTGAGTTTGCTCACAGTACCTCTAGTTATTTTATCTGTTATTTGCTGCTTCTATTGTAATCACACTTGCGTGAATGAGACGTGAATGGAAAAATTAATCTCGCAAAATTTTGTTGCCCAAACCTTCCAACACTGAGATTTCGGGAGCCAAGACAGATAAAAAAGTTGGGTCCAAAAAAAAAAATCCCCGAGAAGGGCCCTCTCGGGGCCGGGGTCGATCGGCCCCGACTCAAGGCAAGCCCTGATTAGTGTGCGTATTGACCACACACTCTTATGTAACTTGCTGACTTTCTTTTATGCGAGTGGCATGTCGCTCCATGTTGCAAACGCACAACAGCAACAGAAAATTGCATTATGGGTATAACATCGACTTTCGCGATTTTTTAAAAATTGCTTCGGTTCGATTTTCGGTGTTCTTGTACACCGAAAATCGCACCGAAAAAACCAACACCGAGACAGCTCTTCTTCATGCTTACAATAAGGAATTACTCAAATTGGACTCATTATTAGTCCCCTACCGGCATCGCCGGAGGGGACTATAGGTTTGCACTCCGTCCATCCGTCAGTCTGTCTGTCTGTCAGTCACACTTTAGTTTTCTGGAGTTTTTTTTGGAAACGCTTCAACGGAATGATTTCATTTTTGATAAACTACTATAGAACAATGACTTACAGATCAAGTTTGAGTTTCATGCTGATTGCATTATTCTTGTTTTTAGTTACGGCCCTTGGAAATATGGGAAAAAGCACCAAAATATCAGTTTTCCGGAGTTTTTTTGGAAACGCTTCAACGGAATGATTTCATTTTTGGTAAACTACTATAGAACGATGACTTACAGATCAAGTTTGAGTTTCATGCTGATTGCCTTATTCTTGTGTGAGTTAATGCCCTTGGAAATATGGAAAAGCGCCAAAATATCAGTTTTCCGGACTTTTTCTGGAAACGCTTCAACGGAATGATTTTATTTTTGGTAACCTATTATAGAACGATGACTTACAGATCACGTTTCATTTACACTCTGTCCATCCATCCGTCAGTCTGTCAGTCATACTTTAGTTTTCCGGACTTTTTTTGGAAACGCTTCAACAAATGATTTCATTTTTGGTAACCTACTATAGAACGATGACTTACAAATCAAGTTTCATTTACAGTCTGTCCATCCATCCATCAGTCTGTCAGTCAGTCTGTCGGTCATACTTTAATTTTCCAGACTTTTTTGGAAACGCTTCAACGGAATGATTTCTTTTTTGGTAACCTACTATAGAACGATGACTTACAGATCAAGTTTCATTTGTACTATGTCCATCCATCAGTCTGTCAGTCATACTTTAGTTTTCCAGACTTTTTTGGGAAATACTTCAACCGAATGATTTCATTCTTGGTAACCTACTATAGAACGATGACTTACAGATCAAGTTTGAGTTTCATGCTCGCTGCATTATTCTTGTGTGAGTTATGCCCCTTGGAAATATGGGAAAGCGCCAAAATATCAGTTTTCTGGACTTTTTTGGGAAATGCTTCAACGGAATTCATGCTGATCACATCTAGGTTATAACATTTGTATAATTATTAATGCTCATTAGTCCGGTAAGGGACATTGTATTGCTTTGGCGATACGTGCGCTCTTGTTTAGGATATGTCTCCTTTATTACTGTATAGAGAGACATACTTGTAATTCCTAAATATTCTATGTTCCTTTCATCATGGATTGTAGGATTGGAATTATTTTTGAAGTCCTAGGCCCTCCACCTTTTTACGATTCAGCTAAGTCTGGGCCATAGGGTACAGTTGGAAAAATATTATAAATTCATAGTAATTTCTATATTTTCCATATTTACCTATGGCTCAAGACGTGGTGGCCCTCCCATGAGTGGGCACTTATACCGCCCCGCTGAATTATTATGTAATACTCTCTTTTACAAAGAATGATGTTGGTGCCAATTCCGGTTACTTCCTGGCGTCTGCGCATGTGCAGAGAGTAAATGTATGGAGGGCTAGATAGGACTTCTAATTTTCGGTTTTGCATGCAAAGTTTGGCCCTCGATATTTCGGAGTTAGCACCAGCTACGCCTGGGCCATAGGTAAGTATGGAAAATATAGAAATTACTATAAGTTTATAATTTTCACAACTGTTCCAAAGTGGGTACCAGCCCCTGACATTGAACCTTGAAAAAATGTACATAAGTTTAACACACACACCCCCCCCCCCCCCCCCCCTCCCACCCAAGAATCTTGTTTTGCCTTTTTTGTGTGAAAGAAAAATGAGGAATGTTCTCCTACAACTGATTTTTTGTTTGCTGGAAAGAGAAT